>BFEA01000054.1:1634241-1651571 GCA_003427395.1 Chara braunii
CCTCCTTCGTTCCCCCCCCAACCTTGCTCCTAACCCCTCCGCTGCTCCTCCCCCCTCCTTCGCTCCTCCGCACTCCTCCGCCCATGTGCCTGTGGAGGTGCCTCCTTGGTTTCTTTGCTCTTCTGCCCTTTCTAGAGCCTGACCAATTTTCATTTCTTATATGGTCTCTCGATTGTACTGGTGGACGACCTCAAATTTTCTGCAAAACTATTATGCTATTGACGTGGCTTCTTCGGGTACCTTCAGTTTGGAAAAGAACCTGTTTTTTTTAATATGTTGTTGTGAGACATGGATCGCATGGCCAACTGTGTTTTCTAAAAAAACAGTTTTTTTTTGTCTTGTTGTGACACGTAAATCTGAGGTCTAAATCTTGTGCTCAAAACTAGTTTACGGAAAAACGTATAGCATAATTTGGCAAACTGGACTTTCGTTTCGGTCCAGTTTTCACGAAGTGTATGTTAGTCGTGGAATTGGGACCACAACCAACCTGCTGAACATCTCGATGGAATTCCACCTCACCATCACAATGAAGCATCGTGATGTTCAGCAGGTTGTTTCATTGATATCAGTCACCACAATCACTTGCATTACAAATTTCACTTTTTTTTTTTTTTTTTTTTGCTGGCCATAAGACACAGCAAGTTAGTGTTACTCGCAGATTGGCAACCAGAAGAACAAACTCCCATCTTCTACCGGACTGACCACACGGTCGTTATAGCTGTATTTGTTTGCAGGGCAACTTCCAGTCTACATACAACAATAATGACCAGCATCCATTTTACATGGGGACAATATTATTGTAGTTTGACTCAACGCACCGAAAAAAGTCCACTGCCCAAAGTGGCATTTAATCTGACATAATAGTAATAAAAGTTATAAAACTAGTTTAGTAATTCCCTTTCCATTTCAACGAGGGGGACGGGGGTGGGGGGTGGGGGGTGGGGGGAGGGGAGAGGAGGCTGAATTGCTCTCTCACCTGTAGAAGGCATTGGTTCAGGACTTGCCTCTGAAGTGTGTACTCACAGTTGCTACTATACAGTGTAGAGTACACCCTTGCAACTGAATCTGACTGACAGTGCAGCCAGGGGGGGAAGAGGCATCTATTGATGTCTTCGCACCCAAATCAAAAAAAAAACGCACTGTCACTACCAACAATTTCATCACAACGGACTTTTTTGTTTTAAATTTCTGAGACCACCACTACCTTTCCCATATATCGGCCGCAGGCATCTAGTAGCCTACTCCTGAAAAATAGCCGCCACGCCGCCGTCGATATTTTACATCAACGGCGCGTGGCGGCGGCCAAATTTGAATTTGAGAACCGCGGCCCCACATATGAAAAAGGTAATCATGGTGGTTGAATGAAATTGAAACCTACTATATTAGTCCGATTCAGGTCAAAATTTGTAGTTTTTTAGGGTCCCACGTTCTTTAATTGCCGGACCCCCAGGATGTATCCGGACTTAGCTGGAGTCCAGGGGGTCCTGCATGTTAAGAATGCCGGATCACCTGGATGCATGTGGACTTAGCTGGATTCCAGGGGGTTACGACGTTTTAAGACCGCCGGACGCTCAATTTCGTCAAAATTTCAACCTGAATCGGGCTGAATCAGGCCACTTTAGCCGGTTTCAATTTCGTTCAAAAAATAAATAAAAAAAGTCCGTTTTGACCAAATTGCTGTTCACCGGCCATGATTTGATTTCAATTCAAGTGAAGATGTGTTAAAAAAAATAATAATAATAATACAAAATCCAATTCAAAGATTAGGAAAGAGAGAAGAGGGGTGCATATGCCTGAGTGTCTGTGTATTATGTACACACGCGGCCGCACCACAATAACCCCCGTCCCGTGTACAGCTGGAATTATACTGCACACTGTGTCATCACGTTAGACTGCAGGACGTGATGCGTGATGCAAGCATAAGTGTTTTTTTTCTTTTTTTCTTTTTTTTTTCTTTTTTTGTTGGCCCCGAACTTGAGGGGGCCTCTATCTGGAAAGCTGACCTGAATGTATATTTGACTTGCACTACCGGTAGCTGAAAGGTGCACACACATACAACTCTTCAACAAATAGATTGTGAGTTCAAATCCTGATTGATGCAAAGATGATGTTAGGGGATATTCCCTGCTGAGAAAGTAAGCCAACCTGAAGGACATTGAGAAAATAAGGCACAGACATGAGGCTAGGGGGGAGTAGTCCTGAGAACTCACGCAGAACTCTCCGCGGCCTGCAGAATATCCTCGCACCCAATCCTCTCTCTCTCTCTCTCTCTCTCTCCGTGGACTACAGACCCTGCCCTGGCCTTCCGCGGACTACAGACCTCCCTGCCCTGGCCACGAGTCACAGAGACAGCCCAAGGCAGGCTATAAATAAATCAAATAAAGGGAAGGGCATCAGCTGTGTGCAAGTACTGCTTCAACCTACCAGGCTAGCCAACTCTTTCCGTTCTCCTTCTCCCTCCTTCAATCTCTCTTAGGCGGCGGACATAGCTACCATCTCTCTCTCCCTCTGCTCCCCTTCCCCCTGCAGCTCTGTCGCTGTGCTGTTCAGTACCTGTAGGTGCACAATCACGGAGCTGTCGTCGTCTGCCGCTCCGTAGACAGAGGCTTGACAACCCACCATGGCTGTGGGAGAGTAGGGTGGTGGATCTGCAGTGGTCAGTAATCTCCAAAGCTCGGGCTATTGCAGACCCCCCTCGCTACTAATCACCCTTCTTTTTGTTGATGAGATGAGCTCTGACCGTCCGTTGTAAGCGAGGGTGGTCCCCACGTCGGCTGCTTCATAAGAAATCAAACAACCCGTCTTCGCCCGAACATAACGCATACTCATACTCATATGCGTTGTAAGCGAATACAACGCATAAGGTTGGTTTTTTATTCGAATACAACGCATGCGTGTTCTATTCGGATCACCGATTTTTCTTTTTACAAAAACTCGAATACAACGCATGTGCGTTCTATTCGGATCAGCGAAGAATGCTAGACCAGCGAGCGAGCGAGCTCTTATAGTGTCTCTGAAGAATGGCCCCTTCCAAGCTCGCTCGCTGGTCTAGCATTCTTCCGCCGAACATAACGCATATGCGTTGTATTCGAGTTTTTGGACTTTGCCTCCTGGCTGTACTTTGCCCGATCATTTCGAGACTGGTGGACTTCGGTGAGAGAACGTCGAGATGACGCTGAGGCAAAAGTTGTTTTTCAGTTGTTGTTGTTGTTGTTGTTTTCTGCATAACATAGTTTTTTTTTCAGTTGGTTGTGTTTGTTTTCTTGTTTTTTTTTTTTTTTTTTTTTTTTTTTTTTTTGCAAGGACCTTCCCTGGCCCTTGCCCGGTTGGGCCGCCCGGTTGGCAGCCCAGATCAGAAACGTTTTTTCACAGACATGATTTTTTTTTAATTTTTTTTTGCAGGGACCTACCCCTGGCCCTTGCCCGGTTGGCAACAGGTTAGAAACGTTTTTCATCGACTTTTTTTTTTTTTTTTTTTTTTTTTTTAAGGWTYTTCCCTGSCCCTTSCCCGGCCGGGCCSCCCGGCTGGCASCCCAAGTTAGAAACKTTTTTCAGATWCTTCTTTTTTTTTTTCTTTTTTTTTTGGCAGGGCAATTCCCTGACCCTTGCCCGGCCGGGCAGCCCGGTTGGTAGCCCCGGTTAGAAACGTTTTTCACAGACATGCACTACCACTTTGAAACGTTTTTCACAGACATGCACTACCACTTTGAAACGTTTTTCACAGACACGAATCATTGAATTTGGAACCATTTTCACAGTCATGAATTATTGATTTTTTTTCTTTTTTTTTTGGGAAGGTTTTTCACAGAGTCCGACATGAATTATTGATTTTGGAACTTTTTCACAGACATGAATTAGTATACGTCAAGCTCACTGAAAAAGCGCCAGCTTCACCGACAATTTATTTCAAATTCATCCGCGAAAAAAAAGAAAAAAGAAAAAAGAAACAGAACAAATAATCGAGTTCGTTGAACTTCGTTCACTGTTTTCGACTCCCGATTTTTCACTTGCACACTGAAGCAATTACCATATGACACACTGAAAAAAAAAAACAAATAATTTACTTTTAAACATAGCCCATAATCATTTAAACAGCTGGAGCCCCAACATATCTCCTTTCCCCTGTCCTCACCCCTTTCCCCTCTTACCCCCCTCTTTAATCCATCCACCCTACGCACATCTCCGGCGCGCAATGCAAAACAGATTACGGCCGGCCCCGACATTTCTCCTTTAATTACCTTGCCAGAAATTTTATCATTTTTATCAAATTTTATGTCAATTCGATTTTTTTTATCAATTAGGTTCGAATGTCATTTGCGTTCTGACCATTAATTCAACTCCATTCAAGATTTCACATCGAAAGTCGATTTAATTAAAAACTAGCAATGTAAAGGATTACGTTTTTCCCCAAAAAAAAAAAAAAAAAAAAAAAAAGAAATCAATTAACACTACGTTATATTAAACCGGGGTTCTAGAACCATTTTAGCTAAAAATGCCTGTTTAGCTCTACCCGCAAGGAAAAGGAATAAAAATTTTACATCGAAATTCGATTTAATTAAAATTTAAAACCAGCAATGTAAAAAAAAAAAAAAAAAAAAGCAATGTAAACGATTATTACGTTTTTCTCTAACCAAAAAAAATAAAAAAATCGATTAACACTACCATATATTAAACCAGGGTTCTAGAACCATTTTAGCTAATGCCTGTTTAGCTCGACCCGCAAGGAAAAGGAATTAACATTTCACATCGAAATTCGATTTAATTAAACACTACCGGTACTAGGAATATAAAGGATTGCGTTTTTCCAGGAAAACATAAATAAATAAATAAATAAAAAATAAAAAATTTAATTCAGACTACGACATATTAAACCGGGGTTCTAGAACCAGTTTAGCTATCTCCTGTTCAGGTCGACCCGCAAGGGAAAGGAATTGGTTGAGTCCCAGGGGGGGCGGGGATCCAAGTCCCTACCGTCGTCCCCCGAACCGAACGCACGGCAAACATCACTGCATCTAGACTGAAACTTGCCCAAAGTACAGACACAATGACTTCCCGTTCTATTCGGGGGAATCCCAACTCCTTGGTCGAAACTTTGCCATCAAACTTCAGCGCTCTTTCCGAGAAACTTCAGCGCTCTTTCCGAGAAACTTCAGCGGCTCTTTCCGACAATTCCGAGAAACTTCAGCGACCATTCATTCATTCAGCGCTCTCTTTCCAAATCTTCTCTTGCAAGAGAGATTGATCGCCAGCACGTTCTATTCGAGGGACCTAAGTCCTTCGGGAATCCCGAAGGTATCCCGAAGGACTTAGACTAGGATCTAACCGCATGTACCACCATGGTACTTTTTAGACCAGGATTCAAGCTCAGGACCATAATTAGAGAGAGGACCATAATTAGAGAGAGAGAAGCATAACGGGAAATAGCGAGGGTGATGTTAAGTTATAATTGAAATAGTGGAAATAGCGGGAAAATAGCGGGAATTCAAAAAATACGTGGGCAGAGCTCAGGCGGGAAAGCGAGCGGCAGCGGAAGGTCTGCTGGTGAGAAAGGCAAGAATGGTATGGAGCCGCAACAGATCGGTGGCGAGTATCCTCTGTAACCACAGGGAGGAGGCGAAGAAAGAAAGTGCAGCCTGTACGTGTGCGGAGGATGAGCTGCCCAGAGTCGATGGGCACGTACACGCGAGGATCACGCAGGTCCTAGGAGTGGGGGAAAGAATCTGCAACGGGAAAAGCATCACAAGACCGTCCAGGAGGGTGGGAAAGGCAGAAGTCAGGGAGTCAGTATTCGCAGCGCTGAAGAAAACAATGGGAGGCGCTGGTGGGCCGTAAGGCAACGGGGTGAGTGGTTAGCCTCCTGATGAGACCGGAGCGCACCCGGTTGAAACGTAGGGGAACGCGTGCGCGGTTACTTCGAACATGTTGTACACGCTTGTTGCATTAACGGGAAATCTGTTGGTTCGCGTGTAAAGAGCAATCGGCCATTGCTTATCTTTCTTCTTCTTCTACGATCTAACCGCATGTACCACCATGGTACTTTTTCGACCAGGATTCCAGCTCAGGACCATAATTAGAGAGAGGACCATAATTAGAGAGAGAGGACCATAATTAGAGAGAGGTGCATGTAATCTAACCGCGGTTCGACTCGAGTCGAAAGCCGTAAATCTAACCATTGGTCTAAAAAGAGGGGAACAGAATCTAACCACGTGTACGGTGTACCACCATGGTACTTTCTGAACCAGGCCGGGTGAGTCAATCCGTACTGCATTTAATTACTAGTTATTTAATTACGAACTGCGAAGTTCAAATTAATCATTTCCCACACAGAATACCGACTCAACAATCAATTCCATTCAACATGTCAAAGACGATCATGACGATACATTCCCAAAAAAAAAAAAAAAAAAAAAAGAAAGTTCCGAGTGAGAAAAGGAATATCGTGATTCCATTCAGACTGGTGATTTTATGCAATGGGTCGGCGAGCGCAGATCGCGATCGGGATTCAAGTACATAGTTATTTCAATTTCATTTTTAATTATTTTTTTTGGTGGGATAAATTGCTCGTTTCGATAAATTTACGCACAGCATCGGTAGAGGGTCATCCACTCTCTATATTATATCATGTTTAAAAAAAAAAAGGGCAAAAAAAACAGAGGATCATCGACTCCACCCAGGCATGCATGCGAGCAAGCACCAGTTCCTCTTGACGATGGGTTTACAACGGGTTGCAACTACCGTCTTCACTCGAATAGAGCACCCGGTCATTATAGCTGTACTTTGTGCAACTTCCAGTCCAGATACAGCCACAATGACCGGGCTCTCTATCCGGGCGAAAACGGTAGCATCAAGAACGGGACAAGTTACAAAGGCGGGGCAAGCAACAAAGCCACACACACACACACACACACACACAGATTCGCGTTGAAAAGCCGAGCGAGATTGACAGCAACAGGGAAAGAAGAATGATGAAAAAAAAAAAAAAAAAAAAGAGGATGACATTAGAATAGACGGACGAGCCAATGAAAAACTAGACCCAGAAGAGAGAGAAAAGGAGATCCACGGAGTAAGGCAATCGGGGGGAGAGAGAGAGCTGTCTCTTATACACATCTAGATGTGTATAAGAGACAGGTGTGTGTGTGTGCGTGTGTGTGTGTTTTAGAATTTCCCCACAACAGCCCCAATTCCACCCAGGTGAATAGATTCAGAATCAAAGAAGTCTTTATCCTATTGCAGACAACGAGAGCATTTGAGATGTCCAACATATTAAACCAATTTTATAATGAGACAGTTTTTTGGTTGTCCTTGGGGTACCCCTTTCATTGTTCTTGCAGCTCCCCTTTTACTGCGCCTCTTACGCACAAGGCTGCCCACGTTGATTGTGGTTGAGCGGCAGCTGCCCACATCCCCGTGTGCCTCCACGGCTGTGTGTGTGTTAGATTTTCTCACAACAGCCCCAATTCCACCCAGATGAATAGATTCAGAATCAAAGCAGTCGTTGTCCTATTGCAGACAACGAGAGCATTTGAGATGCCCAAGCGTGTGTGTGTGTGTGTGTGTGTGTGTGTGTGTGTGTGTGTGTGTGTGTGTGTGTGTGTGTGTGTTGTCATGTTCGCTGTACACAATCACACATGCATTCATTTTCCTTTTCTATGCCGCCCTTCTCTTCCCCATTCTCTCCTCCGTCCTTTTTCCCTTTTTCTGTTTTTCCTCCTTTCCCTTTTCTTCTCTATTTTCCCTCTTTTTCCCCCTTTACTTTTTCCCCGTCTCTTTTCGGCCTCCTCCCCCCACCCACATTTCCCCTCTTTCCTTTTCCATTTTCCCTCTTCACTCATCCCGTTCTGGCCCTCCATACCTCCTCTGTTGCCCTTCGCAGCTGCCTATGTCAACCGTTTTTAAAACTTTTTTCCTTCTCATTTTCCCATTTTCCCTTTCCCGAAAAGTTCTCCTCTATATTTCCTCTTCCTCCCCCCTTCTCTTTTCTGCCTCCTCCCCTCACCCACATTTCCCCTCCTTCCTTCTCCCTTTTCTCCTTTCGTTCATTCCTCTCTGGCCCTCCATACCCCCTCCATTGCTCCTGGGAATTTCCATTTGGTACACTTTCTCCTTCCCCCCCCCCTCTGCTCCTTGTCCCCTTCTCCTTTCAATGTTTTGCCCCCATCTCCAGCTACCATGTTTACCTCTTCACCTACTTTGAAGTTCTTTCCCTTCGGATGTTCCCATTTGCCCTGCTCACCTTTCCCCTGCTCGCCTACCATCCCTCCTTTTCTTTCGCCTTCCCTCTCCTCCCTCCTCGTAACGTATCAACGTCATTGGTTTATCATAGAGACAATTTCGGGCAAAAGAAATCCCCTCGGTCGAACAAATAAAAGATTGAACCGGCGCCTCTGGAGATGGGGGCGGTGTGTGGAACTGACCGCTTCGTGCTTGCAACTCCTTTTGATCCCACTCAATCGAACAAATAAGATTGAAGTTCTCTCTCTCTCTCTCTCTCTCTCTCTCTCTCTCTCTCTCTCTCTCTCTCTCTCTCTCTCTCTCTCTCTCTCTCTCTCTCTCTGTGTCTNCCCCCCCCCCCCCCGCCCAAAAAAAAAAAAAGGATAAAATGACTCATCATCGTTGTGGAAGGGTTGGGTTACCTGAACGTACTCCGACTTGGTAGGTGTGTGGTCCTTGAGGAACGACCTTTCCCGCGCTGCTTCTAGAATTTCCTTAATTCGACTGCTGTCCTTAGAAGCCTCCATCGTCGATTCCATGGCCAACGTAATCCGATTATGATCGATGATCTCTTCCACGGGCTTATACGTATGACCCTGCTCCTTCTCCACGCTCCACATCAATCCACGTGTCTGCATCATCGTCGCCGCTGACATGCATTTCGCTGGCAGGCCTAAGGACAAGCTTCCACGTGGCAATCTCCCAACTGCACGACCCGCCGTGCGTACTAGGGCCGATCCCCAACCCATCTCTCTCTCTCTCTCTCTCTCTCTCTCTCTCTCTCTCTCTCTCTCTCTCTCTCTCCCGCTCGGTCGCTCGGGTTGTCGTCGCAATCTCTCGACGGCCAAGAGATTCAGTCGAACAATTAGCGCGCTGATGAATTATTTAGCAATCAACTAATTAGTAATTAACTTCCAATAGATCTTATTAATCAAATTGTAAATACCTCGGAAAATATCATCAATTCCTAAATATACCTCAATATATTGTCACAATTATATATTTATGTATTTATATATCGTCGTATTTATATATCGTCAAATAGAACTGCCCGGTAAACCGTAGGCAGAGAGGGAGAAGAGGACAACAAACGAGGGGCTGTGACAATATATACTCATGGAGAACTGCCCGGTGAATCGCAGCCAGACAGGGAGATTCAAAAAAAAAAAAAAAAAAAAAAAACCGAAGAAGAAAGGGACACACAAGGACAAGAAACGGGGAGCTCTTCCGACAAAAAAAAAAAAAAAAAAAAAGGAGTAATGTGACAGACTTCAGTCAAAGTTTCATCGACTCGTCAGAAGGCCGAACCCTATAGTAAGCTCAATTGGGGCAAACACATCAAGTTGACGCGATTTAATCTGGCCGTAATCGCGGTCCAATACGCTTACTAGGGAGAGTGAGCGGGAGCACAGGGCAACGCTTTCTGAAAAAACGTTTTTCCTATTCTCCAGTAGAAAAACGCTTCCTATAGTAAGCTGACTTGGGGCAAACAGATCAAGTTGACGCGGCTTAATCTGGCCGTAATTGCGGTTCAATACGCTTAGGGAGAGTGGGCGGGAGCACAGGGCAACGCTTTCTGAAAAAACGTTTTTCCTATTCTCCCGTAGCAAACGCAGCCGCGCATACGCCAGAGCTGACAGGGCCGAGTTATTTTGAGCCTCAGCAGTGGCAGCACTCTGAGCGCATACTCGGACTGTGTCGTTTCGCAACGAATGTGGCCACAATCGAGACCAAGTGCACGCAGGAAAACCCAACCATGACGTTGATTCAAAGGACGCGTCAAGCTCGGAGGTCGTCCGGCTGTCAGAAATTGATCGCCGCGATGATGATCGTTGGTCTGGTTCGCTGACGTGGAATCGGATGACGTCAATGGATCACGTGGATTGATGCAGGACGTGTGCATCAATCCACACAAGTCACACGATCGATCCTTGGTCGATCCAGGCCGTCGATAACGTGCATCAATCGACAAGTCACACGATCGATCCACGATCGACCACGTGGATCGATGACGTGCATCAATCCACAAGGCACACGATCGATTCACGATCGCTCCACGTCGATGACGTCGATCGATGCCCTGCATTCGTCGACAAGTCACGCGATCGATCCACGATCGATCCAAGTCGATGACGTCGATCGATCACGTAGACCGATGACGTGGATCGATGACGTGCATCGAGCGACCAATCAGATCAGACACACGATCCCCTGTCGAACAGAGGTTGCTGTCACCTTAGCCAAGCAAACAGAACTCAGGAATCAGACCTGAAAGACGATCGACTGTCAAACAGACATGCTGAAGCAGCCATAGCCGAGGAACCGAAGGTCCCGCACGCAGAAGAAGAAGAAGAAGAAGAAGACGAAGAAGAAGAAGAAGAAAAAACAAAGACAACAAAGGTCAGAGAGGATGCGTGTGGTGAATTCCACCGACTACCAGGTAGTAGTCAGCGAGAGTTGAAAGAGACTCAGACCGTGCCGGTCCCCACTAAACCCACACGAAAAGATCGCTGAAGATCCAGCGGCTTTTCCAAAAAAAAAAAACTAGCGGCCTAGCTGAGGGCACGCTGACACTGTTGTAGCAAATCCGCATAATAAAACAAAAAAAAAGTTAAGGCCTGATCTTGGGAAATAGTGGTGGCGCCGGAGGGGCAAGTCCCACTACCGTCTTCCCCCGAACATAACGCACCCTGAAAAGGAAAGTATACAAGGCATGTTTCCGGCCAGATACAGTCAGAATGAGGGTGCGTTGTGTTCGGGGGACGACGGTAGCGTCGGTCCTGTTCCGACCACCGTATTGTGCGCGACAAACAGCTGCGACCACCGTAGTGTGCGCGACACACAGCGGCAGACTGTCGTGGGAGGTGGAAAATAATAGAAAAGAATAACAAATTTTAAAAACAAAAAGACCAAAAAAAAACCCTAGTATCCAGCGGCCTAGCTCAGTTGGTAAGGCACGCAAGCGGCATTCAGGAGGTCTTGGGTTCAGTCCCCAATGGCCTCATGTACCTTCCTGGGCATGCTTGGCGCCCGCCACCTAGAGATAGCCCATTGGTCCCCCCAATGGGCAGTCTCTGCTGATGTTCATAGGGGGAGGGGTACTCAGGGGGGCACAGCGACTGGCCACTCAGATGATGCTCCGTCCCTCTGCTACCGGCTGTCCCCTGGCCGTGCCCCCCAGTGGGGGATCCCTGAAGGCTATCAGGCCACCCTGGGCTGAAAAGGCCACCATTGTGAGATCAGACACAAGATTGAATTTACCTGGGCTGGTTAGTCCGATGATAATACTTCAAGGCCATCGCCCTAGTAGCCATTTCGTTTTGCACTTTGCTCCACCACTTTGGACATGCACAAAAGACAAAAATAATGGCGGTATGTATAAAAAGTTAGGGTGTTTTTTTTCTTTTCCCTTAATAATGGCGGCGAATCTTTCCACATTCTAGCGCGCTACATTTAGGGCCTCGCCACACCACTCCCCACTTGGGGCCTCGTCGCACTACTCGCCATCCACCAACATTTTTACCGCATGTGGACATTATTTTGTCCAGATGCATTCGTGGATGGCGAGTAGTGCAACCAGGGCCTTGGGAAAATTTTTGGGAGTGCTCCGAGAAGTGAAAACCCGCTGGGGGGGGGCGCGCGAAATGTGTGCTAACGGAGCGGCGACAGCGGTGCCCCGTCGTCGGTGGCGGCTGCGTAGGTCGCAACGTCGGGGTATGTGGACGCTGATCTCCTTTTACGAGGCGCCTACCCTGTCAGGCACCATAGCTGTGTGAGAGCTATGGTGACAGTGCCCTGGTGTAGCCTAGCCCTTGAGTGGGTAGGGAGTGCCTCGCACTCTTATGCCATGGCATCCTGGCAGCTCCGCATTTGACCTCCATACCAACCATTATACCTAAAAACGAGATCTCAATACCAGAGGATCCGTCCCCCCCTCAAGCCTTCTGCTGGAAAGAGGGGGTTCCTTTCTCACCATCCAAAGGCCGTACGTTGTACTTCACGATACGCCATCCCGACTGCCTTGGTTACCTTGAAAAGCATGGAAGACGGAGCGGCGCACCTGGACGCAGTGGGAGAGCGTGCGGCTGCAGTGGCAGCGCTCCGGCATGTCCAAGGACTACAACAAGGCTCGTTTGACCTACCTACGTCACAAGGCAGTCTGATGTTCGTCAACTTCATGTCCTGTTTCTCCTGTGCCTCGGTACTAGCAGGAGTGGCGCTGTGAGGTATACAAATATGTTCTAACTTAGTAATTTGGTAAGTTTTCTTCGACATATCTTGTTTGCACATATTAGGTGCAATTTAGGTTAGTTCCGACAATTTAGTAGGGTTACATATCAGGTTGCTTTTAGATTCGACATACCCTCTTGCCTGGCTTGCAGTACTCATTAGGTTGTTGGTTTTGAATACGCTTGGCTTGACAATTGTATTTGTGTGCTGTATCGCACGCAGTTGTCTGTAGTTGGGCTCTCTGTTGGTTTGTTGCTTATCACCACGCTTATGTCATATTCCGCTTTTTGCCCCTTTTCCCCCTTGGTCTTGCTTTAGTAGCTCTGTCGGTCAGTTAGGCAGCGTCTCTTTTGGTTTGTTGATTTGGCTTCGATTATCATCATGCTGATGTCACACTACGCTCTGTTCGGCATTTTTTCACGGGCGTTAAAGTTGCTTTGTCGGAGTGGGGAGCGATTGATTAGTTGGGCGGTTTTTCTGTCTATTTGTTGCTTCGATTATCGTCACGCCCTTAGTGTTTCATTTTTAGAAATATGTATTTTTTTAAGTATCTCAGGATTGACAGAGAGGGACAATTATCTTCTCCGATGTATGGGGTTAATTGGTGATTTTCTGCTTGTTTTAGGTAATTTGTTGTTTGGTAAGTTGGTTTTCATCGTAGTCTTTATAAGAATAGTCAGCACGAAGGAGCAGTGGGAACTCCTACGGTTGGATGATACGAGAAACCAGGTGAAGAGCAAACTAGAGTTGTATCTATTGGGTGCGTGGTGGGAAACCCGTCTTTTACAGTGTTTTGGATAGTGTTGATGAGAGGGTATCCCTACAACTTATTCGTCTATTCGTTTATCGACAGCGGCACTACGGGGGCAGTGTGAGTGTCATCGTCAGTGGTGGGAGCATTAGTCGAGTTTAGTCATTATAAGAGCAATTAGCACGAGGGAGCAGTGGGACCACCCATGGTTGGATGAAATGAGAGAGTCTGACCCGGTGAAGAGCAAACTAGAGTTGTATCCATTGGGTCCATGGTGGAAAACCTGTCTAGGCAACAAAGGTTCTTTACAGTGTGATTGGATAGTGATGAGGGGAGGGTAACCCTACCGCTTTTCTTCTTGCCCAGCTCCTGGTCTTTCGGCTCATAGGTAGTCTTAGTTCTTAACGACTTAGCCGTCTACTTGAATCCTGGTGGAAAGTAGTAGTAGGGTACTTGGACTGAATTTAAAAATTGATCTGTATCGAAGAATTTAGCATGCCTTTGGAAATAATTTTAGGGTTGAATTGTAAAATTTTTGTGAATTGCCTAGTAACAGGGGATTCGTGAAAACCTCACAATCAGAGAAAACCTAACATTTCTTATAGAATGAAAAAGTAAAAGAACTGTTATTTTTTACACAAAAAGAGAGCATTTTTAATAGTTTTGCGATAAAGAAGGCAAAAAATCAGGTGAAAAGTCTAGCGTTCCTCAAAATGTGCAAGAAAACTCTTCCTTGCAAAATGCTTCTATATGACTATAAGTCATTCTCAGTGGATTGGCAAAAAAACAGAGTTCAAACAGGGTAATTTTTAAGGATGATAAGGCAAACTTGAAAGATGTAAAAAAAACGTGTTTTGGTGAATACTCATTTATAGGACTATAAGTCATTTTTCGCAGTTAGGTAACTTGAAAAACCAAGCTCTGCACAAAATAATTTATAGGACTATAAAGCACTTTTGAACTTAACAATAAAACCCTTATCCAAAAATATATGTCATTTAAAATAAAAATAAAAACAACTTTTGCCTCGGAGACACCTTGGAATTCTTAGCCAAACACGAGTTTAAAATAAAAATATAGGGAAAATATATATATATATATATATATATATCGTTATATATATATATATATATTCGCCCATGTATGGGAAACCATGTTCAAGCGAACGTATTCACGAACATGAGAATATGTTTGCGCATTCGGAAAACCCCCGAATAAATTCATCGTGCTACACATCTTATAAGACTATAAACACAATTTTTTTGGATAACAAAAAATCAGGATATTTCAGTTCTTGAACCTACGGTGCTTCACCAGGTCGTGATTTTCTATGAAAGAACCCGCTTTTTTCCTCGCCCCCTCCGGTAGTTCTGAAAATGTATTTATTTATTTATTTATTTTGCGGATGTTTCACTTCACGTAGAATTTTGTTCCTGGAGAAGATCTGAAAAACGTACAATCATAATCTTGAATAGATTTCGTGCAAACCTAACAATTTGTTTTGTTAGGTTTTCACGAATCCTATGTTTTGTGCATTTTCAAGAAAAAAAAAAAAAACTCTCGGAAATGCTTTTTATTTTATTATTATTTTTATTATTATTATTATTTTTTAAATGTGGTCCGATGAACTACGGATCAGATACTAAGGGCAGACTCACACTACCGTCTTCCCCCGAACATAACGCACCCTAAAAATGAATGTATACAAGCTATATTTTCGGCCAGATACAACCAAAATAAGGGTGCGTTGTGCTCGGGGAAAGACGGTAGGGTTTTTTTATGCTAAATAGCAAAATCTGCTATGCTGCTAGAGTCACACTAGGGTTTTCCGACCACCAAAATTGCAAACGGGATAGCATTTGTCATCGGCCTGGCGGGCCGCGGGGGATGGTTTTTTTTTTTTTTTTTTTTTTTAAGGAAAATTTTTATTAAAACAGGTCAAATTGAGGCCGAGGAAAACCTCACAATTCAACCCGGAGTTAGGCAAGGACCCCACAACTTTGCGGATGGAAAAGTGGTTTGCCCATGGAAATCGGGCCAACGATTTTGGAAAGCTCGGAAATTTTTTTATGGGGATCCCATCTGGGAGGGCGTTTTGCGGCAAAGTCGACGCACTTTTTTCCTTTATAGGAATGTCGGAGCGTGGTACACCCGAAAAGGAAAGTTTGACAGTGTCTGTGTGGTTTTCGAAGGACCACACCACGAGCCGGGGCGACGCGGTGAGTGGCATTGAGCCACGCGTTGCCCCATCCGCGCGGCAAGCAAAGCAGCGGAACTGCGAAGCTGGCCTGGGAAGAGACATCGGACCCCTATTGGGACCACATGGATATGTGTTCCGACCGTTGGCCTATCTGAACCCACGGCCTGAGGATTTCGGATCGGGTTCTGACCGTTGGCCTGTCACACGCGTTCCTGGGCGCCATCCACCACCTCACATCCGGTGCACACCATCGCTGCTGTATTCACTTGCTGACTGCCCGCGTTCTTTATGACGTCGACACGTGCAGCGAAGGCATGGATCCACAAATGAACGAATGGGATGACTCGACGTTCCTCCTCGTTTTCATCCTCTTGCAGTGGATGAACCACAGGAACGTCGTGGCGATGACCGTCATCCAAGCGGTGGCTGCGGTGCCGACGTGCGTGCCAGGCATGTCCAACGCTCTTTTGCTGCTCGCCGGTGCGTTGATGCATGTGATTTCTTTGACATCCATGGTCGCTACCATGGTTGGTCGGCGTATGGATGGCAGACGACAGATTTGGGTTCAGGAACACAGTGGAGGTGTGTGGGAGGATCTCTAAAGGACTGGCGGTCGGCACGAGAAGGTGTTCCAGCGTTTCTGTAGACTCCCCCGCCCGTTGTACGAGGAGGTACTGACTCACATCGCTCCTCATATCCAAAGGCAGGAGACAAACTGGAGACAGCCCGTACCGGCAGCCCAGAAGTTTGCTTGCGCACTCATCCGCTGGGCGACTGGAGGGTTCTACAGGCAATCGGCGCATTCCCTAGGCCTGGGACTTGCGAGCGCCCTGCGCAGCAACGAGGATGTTGCTGGTGCCCTTATCAAGGAGTACGGCCATCTACTTCAATTCCCAACTGATCGAAATTTTTAAGAAACACTTGATGCTTTCGAACGGAAAGAATTTCCCGGTTGCGTCAGGGCAATTGATTGCACCCACGTGTACATCGAGAAGCCTAGGAATGAGAGGGGGGAGTGCTATTATGATCGAACAGGTCAGTTTTCCGTCGTCGCGCAAGTGGTGTGCGATCACGAGTGCCGTATTGTGAGTGCGTTTGTGGGCAGTCCCGGACCCGTTCACGATAGTCGTGTCCTCCGAGTCTCCCCTCTTTACTGACAGGCACAACGAGGCACAGGGGTGTTCGCAACGGGGAGTGAGGTCCTTCGTGATAGACGGAGGGTGGGAAGGTATCTCCTAGGTGACGCCAGTTATCCGCAGCTGCTATGGATTATGACACCCGTTGGAGGGAGCATCAAGACACCGGCTGAGCGAGTGTACGACGACTGCCACACGTCAACAAGGTCATGCATCGAGCGCACGTTTAGGAGGTTGAAAAAGATGTGGAGGAACTTCATGAGGAGACAGATCGCGAACATGAAAACTCTTTGCAAAGAGTTCATGACCATCTGCATCCTCCACAACATCATGGTCGATTCCAAAGTGGAGATTGATCCGGAACTGTTGTCCGATGACAGCAGCAACGATGAATGTGACGGGGGGAGCAGGGCCCGCCGTAGACGGTGTGTGACACCTAGACGGCCTTCCAGTCCTCCGCCACCACCAGAGGACGATGCAGCGCGCGCATGGCCTAGGGAAAGGAGTTGAGAGACAGCCTCATCGGTCATATCGCGCATCATACGCGTCTACATGGAGCTCCGTGGCCGAGCCCGTGGGAACTATGATCATATCGTGTGTTTTTTTCCAGTCGTAGCACAAACGAGGGATGAGGCGTGGTTCTATTTATTTTGAAATGTTCAACGGGATTTTCTCTCTTTCTCTCTCTCTCTCTCTCTCTCTCTCTCTCTACCTACCTACCTACCTATCTATCTATCTATCTATCTATCTATCTATCTATTTCTCTCTCTCTCTCTCTCTCTCTCTCTCTCTCTCTCTCTCT
>BFEA01000054.1:1663257-1674473 GCA_003427395.1 Chara braunii
GGGTAAAAGGTCAGGTCTATGATCTGGGAGTAGTGGTATTTTTGTTGTATTTTACTTTATTTTTCTCATATATTAAATGGCTTTATAATCCTTCATTCAGAAGAGTATGAAAAGGGGCATGATAGGCAGTGCAAACACCGACACCCTGCCGCTCGCTGAGGACCTCGGAAGTGGGCGTGGCGAGTGACAGGCGTCGTTGCCCCTGGCTTCAGCGTGCGATAGGGGCCCCTCCCCGGGTTATCTCACACCGTGCCGCCATCATAGCAGCCCCCTCCGTTGTTGCTCGAGCCAGCGTCCCAGCAACCCTATCCAGACCTTCGCAGACCGTTCGAGTGGATTCCTCCATAGCTGCCGCCATCGACGATATGGTCTGCGATGATTCGCCCCTGCAAACTCTCCCTGAGCTCGTCCTGCGAGTCTTCGGAGCGCTATCGGAAGCTTCGGTGCCCCCGCCTTCAGACCCCGCCTCGCTGCCCGGGGCAGAACCGCTCCCTCTCAAATCCTCGGACGCCATTGTGTTGTCCATGGTGAATGCTGCCTTCAGGCGGTACCACTCCATTGCATCCCACAATGGCCTCTCAAAAGTTTGACTGATGTTCAACTTCTTTCTTTCATCCGTGGTCAAGTCCCAGTATGACTGTTTGCCCGATCCTTCGCACGCATCCCTGATCTCCCGAACCTTCTTCTGCAGCTCGACCCATTTCTTTCGGCAATCCTCCCCTGTGCGTATGTACCCCTCCTCTTTCATCCGATCTGCAATCCAGTCATAACGCCTTCCCTTTGTCATAGACTGAGGAGCTCCTTCCGCATCAGACATGAGAGCATCGTCCTCGCCGCTGATTCTCACCAGAAGCAGTCGTTCCTCCAACGTTCACAGTGTGTTTTTCTTTGGTTGCGCCGATGACTTCCCCCCCTTTCGCCGATCACCAGTAATCGCTACCCCCTCCGCTCGTGCTGTTCCACCTTCTGCCCCGCTTGGCACTGTCGTGCATGACCTTTGTCTGCCGTTCGTAACTGTGTCCGCAGTCCCTCCCGCAACAGCGGGCCTCTCCCCGCCGCATTCCCGATTACTGACACATGTGTCTTGCCTCGCCGTTGTCTACGATGCTGCACCGACCTGCCTTTGAGTTGGTGGTCTGTCCCCGCCGGCAAAGGGAAAGGAAATTGACATTCTTTCCCCGTCCTTCGATCGGCGATAAGCCGACCTCAATGACTCGCCTCCCCGGCTCACACCTGCGTGCTGGTGATCCCCCACTCCCGCCGTCGGACCACTTGAACCTCCTGCGATGTGTCGAATGCCCATTGCCCCGACTGCACTCTGTTGCCGCCCAGACCGATCGACCAGAGGCGACCTACCAGGAACGTTGTCTCCCCCCCCTGGTATGCTGCGGTTGTCGATCGATGGCGAGAGAGGCGGCAAACTGTGCACCCGATGCAAAAATGGCTGCAATGAAGGCTCGGGATTAGAACCCCATACGCTCGCCTCAGTCCTTGAAGACACTCCCCGCACAGGAACTGATTATGGACACTGAAAAACACTCTCAATTCTACCCGCTACGTAACCTGTTGATGCATTTGGGGCAGGTATGTCCCCCGCCCGACGACCGACGATGAGTCCTGCGTTGGCGTGGCGAAAGAGGCTCGGGCATGCGTGGGATGTGTACCGAACTACGATTGATTCTGACTGTTCAATGGAGAGTAAGGGACGTATTGCCAGGCCGGTGCCGACAGACTGGCCTGGTATCTCGTGCCTTGGAAGTGTGTGTCCACGTCGTCAACGACGTCCATGTTCGCCGACCCTCCCAAATCGCTGTACAACTCTGAAGTGAAACTGCGGCCCTCCATCCCGGTCACTGGACACCGGGATCTTCAATGCACAGACTGCCGTGGAGGCTAGGCACGTCTAGACAGAATGGCAACAACAACTGCAGCCACGCACACGGCAACCACCGACAATAAAGCGATCACAAGACCCAAACACACTACGAATGTCCAAATGAGCAGTCCAACGATGCTCCTGCACGGGGTGCGATGGTCCCCACTGACAATGATGACCGTCGTTGCGCCCGCTTCGTGATTCACTCCATGTGAACACGTGTGACATGCACAACGTGCAGGATGCTGAAATGGATAGGGCAGTGGCGCCACCTTCACGCACGGCTGCCCTTCGTCCCTTTGCACTTCTCCTCCCTCCCACTCTCGTACTTTACCGGCTCGAATCATTACCCGTGGAAAAACTCGAGGCACGACAGGTGCAATATCGGCATTCAACTGTGCCGATGTTCTCGAAAAAACAGATATGGCGGGCGAGCGGACATCATGCAGCATTGACACGAGTTCGGTTGCGGGAGCATGGGCAGACCACACGTGGCGGAGATTGTTCTGATGTCGGCCTGTCGTGCTTGGTGCATGGAAGGCAGTGCAGGTAACGGAGCTGCCCTTCGGCAGCCTCCCCATGTGCAGCAATCGACGAGCCAAACCATGTACTAGCCAGCCACCGAGGTCCAAGCAGCACCCCGGTGATGGAGGAGTCTCACTCTCTGCATGAAAAAGCGTTTGGAACAACTTCGGATATGGACGTTCACCACGCACGTGCCTGAACGGACCGTCTCTATTGTAGCCGTCGACATGAAAAGATTCTTCTTTCGATAGCCTATGTCGGTTGCATGTCAACGCCGACGAGACGTTGGGGAGCCCAAGGATTCAAATTCGAAAATTCAAAAACGGCCGAAAACCCCGCTTCTTTCTGGCCATCCGCGTGTGGGACCGGTAGCCTTCACAACGGGGCTTCCCTGGGCGACAAGGACGCCAGCGAGACCGTGCTCCAGGAACACATCACGACGACGGACGGACACAGGGAGTCCGGGATGTGTCCACGACCTTGGAAACCTTGAGGGTGTCTTAACACATGCCATGACTACCCTGCACAAAAACGCGGCGACAACTTCTCGCGCGGTGATTTTCCAGGTCGGAAACCATGTGAAAACATGAAATCCCGGTTTTCCAAGCCGACGATTTCGGCTTGTGGGGTTCCGGAAGTGCTCCTTCGAAAAAGGAAAACGGTCTTCCAAGGACTTTGCGGAAGGTTGTGGGGTGTCGGTAACGTTCCGCGGCAAAGTTTTTCCAGTCCGCATCGCTGTGGGGTCCTTGCCTTAGAAAACCATCGTTCCACAACACCCTAATCATGACGAAAACGAACTCCGAAATGTTTCCACATTTTGGGTTTCTAGGGTCCGCCCCTAAAAAATAAGGGCAAAACGACGGAAATCTCTAGGGAGCCGTCGGAGGTGACTTGAAATGTGAGGGTGGGACCCTATGGAGCACGTTATTCACGGAGGCGCGTCATTCACGACCCAGGCAAAATAGACCTTCTGACACCCGGCCCTCCTCGCCTGAGATGTAAAGGTGGGTAAGTGTAGGATCTTCCTCACGGGTTGTGGAACGAAAAACAAGGTGATGGGCTTAATCACGCTTGGCCGGTTAGGGTGCCCTTACAATGTAAGGATTCGTACGTTTTCTTTTTGGGTGTGAACACACGGAGCGCTCCCGCCTGACAAGGCTCAACGGACATCCGCTCCAGGTCCTCGGACTTGCCAAGGTCGTCTTCGTAATGGTGGAGGGTCAGGGCGGCACGCGGCGGCGGTCATGGCAGCGGAGCTTTAGTAAGCATCGTGTCTACTGTTACTAAAATATCTTTGTGCGACAATAGGAATAGCGACAAGTAACGGGAGCCAGAACAGCAGGTAAGTTGACGTCGTCCACATGGCTTCAGATGGGAACCTCCGACAAGCTGTTGATGCATGGCTATCCAACATGGAAGACAGCAGGCAACATCTTCAGCATATGGTCTCTCTCCTCTCTATCTCCACTCCGCCTTCACCAGCGGTTGTTGGGGGAACAATCTTGGGGGTGAAATGGGTGGAAACCGTGATACAGACGATGTTCGAGGTTATCTGGGTGCTGGAGGAGGTGCCGACTCCGGAGCTGCATGTGTTTGTTGACTGGCGTCAGGTGGACGCCCTGTCCAGCGATTGTTACACGCTCCTTGACGAGGGCAACAAAAAAATTTAGGCTTTTTCGGAAACCAAGTTTGACTCCTTTCTTGTCGAAGTTCTTCAGTATATCAACAGTTGTTCAAGTGTTGTTATGAAAGCAATCCCTATTTTCATCAGGAAGTCAATTAAACCAACATTGGTCCTGCAGTCAGTGTGAGGGCATCACGTAGAACAACAAAAGCTCTACGTTGAAACTTTGTTGGTCCAACGTTGAAAAACATGTCAGACCATTGTTGGTCTGTTGTTGAACTTTTGTTGAACTCTTGTTAAAAAACTGTTGAAAAACTGTTGAACTCTTGATGATCAACATTGGTGTGTATTTTATAATAAAAAAATGAAAAACAGACATTTGTTTTATCATGAAGTCTGTCATCTTTGTGTATTAACGTTGCTCCTATTCATGTTTTCATTTTCTGATGTCGATGTCTAATTCTGAACAGTGACAAATGAGAAAAAAACACATATAAATTTTGAATCACATATCTTTTCGGTTTTTTTTTTCTTTTCTACAGACCCTATGATATGTTAGCAATCGTGTGATGTCTCTGGTATTATATTTTCTGTGAGTTGTGAAATGACTGCACGTTTTAGAGCACAACTTGATAGACACTCTTTCTTCATGTGTCTTGACTGAATCTCCCTCTCTCTCTCACTCTCACGAATAATAAATTATTGATCATGTTATATTTTGTCGAGAAGGGTTGGTGTCCACCTTCAGGTAACACTTCAGAAACAGGTAGCTGCACTCGGGGGTGTTGCAAAAATAACTCGAGTTTCAAATTTTGAATCTCTTGTTCGTTGCCCACACTTCTTTGTTTGTCCATGAACTCAAAAAAATAATGATAACTCGTAGAGGACAATGAGCCTTGTAGAGGTGATAACATTGTTGTAAATAATTGTGGAGCCAAGGAAACGAACCAATTGAGACATAACATGATTCAAAAATATGACGAAACAAAACATCTCTATTTTTTCTCTATATACAAATATATGCAAAATATATATGGTTGGTTGTTGTTTTCTCACTGTTTACCTATCGGACACGTGTCTTACGTAGCATTTAGTTTACGTTTGTCGATGTGGACTCTACTAATTAAATAAAATAGACTGCAATCAGAAATGCCCAAATATTTCTGTTTTTTTCTACATTTCCCCCCCCCCCGATTATAAAAAATTACCATCCGGAGCATATCATTTCATTAGGCATATCCTATGAAAGAAGAAAGGTAATCGAACCTAGTTTCATTGCTAACTTTTTCTTCTTCTCTCTCTCTCCGTCTCTCTCTCTCTCTCTCTCACACACACACACACGCACACACACACGCACACACACACACACGCACACACACACGCACACACACACACTCTCGAATACATAACCACGTGACGTTAAGAACACAATATGTACCTTGCAGTGCAAAAAGTCGCATGGTTGTGGACTGCACATTTTCATTGATCTCGTCTTTTTTTGTGGACGTTATCTCTCTTTCTCTCTCTCTCTCTCTCTCTCTCTCTTTCTCTCTCTCTCTCTCTCTTTCTCTCTCTCTCTCTCTCTCTCTCGCGCGCGCGAGCGCGCGTGCGTGCGCGTGCACGATCGATCGACTGATGGAAAAATAATCATCAATTTCGTATTTTTTTCTCTTCACAACATATCTGTTCAGTACAAAATGCACGCGTTCTCCAGAACTCTCTCTCTCTCTCTCTCTCTCTCTCTCTCTCTCTTAGATACGAATAAGCTCATGACCACGTGACTTCATCGGATCATTGTAAAACTTGGATTACAAAATAACTCGTGGTCGTAGACTTATTTCCTTATCATACTCAATTTCGTTCCCTCTCACTCTCACTCTTACTCTCTCTGTTTTTTTTTTTTTTTTTTTTTTTTCCTCTCTCTAGAAAAAAAAAAAGAAATATTTTTTTAGCCCCCATCTCCTTTTATATTTGAAGTTTAACATAATACATTCAACTTTAATAAGGTAAATATATTTTTATGTTCTATATGAAAAGTACCATTACTTCCGTACCATGAATGCAATCACGAAAACCCATATAATGTTGCCACGAATTACACATAAACAAACATCTGCAAATAGAGTCACACATCTCTGAGTGTCTTATTTTTTTACTTATATCCTAAAATGAAGAATATAGTATTTGCTCTATACAAGAAATTTATGCCGATTTTTATTCATTATCTATAATTGTTTGTATATGATTATAATTGATCGTGTGGCAAACAATTCTGTGGACGGAGGGAAGCAATTGGTGAAGGTGGGGCGAAGGAAAATTGGAAGAGGGACAAGGGAGGGTGAAAAGTTTCACGTCACTTCGTTTTTTTCTCGTTCGCCTTTCTTCAATAACATTACGAACACAAGTTTCTCCTATATATATTTAATGACTATCAAAAATACGAATTGTATTTGCGACTCTTTGTAGCTGGAGTCCCCCCCCCCCCCCCCTCCCCCCTCTCTTTCCCCTCCCTCTTCCCCTCCCCCTTCCCCCTCTTTCCCCCGCGGCCTCTCTCTCTCTCTCTCTATCTCTCTCTCTCTCTATCTATCTATCTATCTATCTATCTATCTATACATCTTTCTATCTATTTCTCTATCTTCTTTCATATCTACAGATCTAACTATCTATGTACTCTTGCTATATAAACCAATGATAAGCATCATGATTATACACAGCGCTCATTTGTCATCTCTACTTAACTCCTCATTCTCTACATGACTTCGCAACTCAAATGAGAAGTCATCTTCGATAAAACTGTTATGTTAATTACGTTGCGCACGTAGGCTTGGCAGACCTACGTGAAATCGTACTCTTGCATTGTCTGCCACTGAACTCGACTGATCCAATTTGAATATGTTGAAGTCTATGATAGCGTCTCGTGCTCTAGCAGAATCCACAATTGCCCTCTTTATGAAGTTCATTTCTTGAATTGTTTTGTCTGCTGATCCAACCTTCTTCGTCATGAATATGTCACGTCCGATTACCATCTCGCAAAATGCGAGCCGTTGCAATGACACTCTCACACCGTGCCCTGCTCTCGCATGTTGAAATACATTCAACAAAGTTGTCATAAATGCAGGATTTCTCCATGACTTATTCCCTTCACTTCTCCAAGAGTGATTGTTACCCATCTTTGTTCGATGTTCATTTCTTTAATCCTTCCATATATCATTCTGCAGCAAACGCACGATGGGGCATCCCATTTGAACCCAGAACTACTCTTTTAACTTTGCAGATATCTCTCCTCGAACTGTTGTCATGCAGTGGTTGCACTCCACTAAAACCTCCCTTGTTCCCCGTTCACAAATATATTGAGCAAGACCCTCCGCAACCCATTTTTCGAGTCTTGTGGCGACGATCTCTACCGTTCGCAAGTAGTCGTCTTCTGACGGGTATATGTGAGAGTCGTATGCAGAGTCGAATGCGTATGCTTTAGCCACAACCCGAAATAACTTATCCTTTATTTGTTTGCTCTATTGACTGCCAAATATACAATTTTTGACACCTGTCTTCCTTTTCTTCGAAACGTCTGTGTTCCTTGTTGAAACTTTTGCATCCTCTGTTTCAATCATAAACAAAGTTGCCAAACAATTGCACGTGCAAAGTGATGAGTGAGATGCARAACAAACGAAAAATATACACTCCTCCAAATTAATAATTGCATCAAATAACATGTCGTCGTATATATTATTTGTTCTTGGACTTTATATGATTAAGGTTCAAATTTGTAGTACAGAAGTGATACTTTTGGTCATGAAATTGGAGGTCGCAGTTCAGGTAGTCATTTCTTTCTTCATACTATTACTTTATAACTAAAGAGTCTGTAGGAATCTGGAAGCGGGAAAAAATTCATAAAATTCAAGACATATTTCAAGGAACTTTTCATTCATATTATGCAACCATTTGATCATAATTTATGTAGCAAAATCATTCTTCCCCTTTTTATAAACAATCTACCGGCAGAACTTCACAATAATATATAACACATATACTTATTTAGAACGACATGAATACCCATACTTCACCGCCAGATGATCTACCCAATAATATATAACAGACATACTTGTTTGGAAAAGCATGAATATCCATACTCAATCCAAATCATTACATACACATTCTCGTGGATGAACTCACATAAAGTTTAAACTCACCTTCTCTTTCATTCAACGCACTTTGTGAATGATTGTCATTGGTTTGTTTTTGTGACGTATTCTCTCGACGTTCCTGTTCATCATGTTCATAGCGCATTCCTTTGCGATGTTGTGATTGATATGAGTTGTCTTCTGCCTCATCCGATAGAGAACACTCCTCTTTCCTTTGTTTGTCATTTTTGTTACTCTTGGCAGGTGATCTCTTGGAAGTAGAAAAAACTTGTCTTGGAGTTCTTGTCACGGGTCCTTCAGTATCGTTGCAATTGGCATTTTCCTCGTCATGTGTGTGGAATGATCGTTTCTTAGATTTAGCGGGGAGTTTTGAAGGTGTCACGTCTTGCTTTGGAAAACCCTTCACGTGCTTCGGACTTGAATATGCAGGCGTTCGGTTGTACACATTCTTCTCTTTCGGAGGTAGCCCATGATTTCGTTGCTCGTGACGTTGATCGTCGTTCTTCTGTCCTTTAACACTTTTCGATCGTTCATTAGGAGTGTTAAATTTGTCTCTTTCTTTCTTTCGTACCGGATTTTGATTTTCCATCGTCCCATCTGTCACTCGTTCACTATCTTGTCTTCGTCCTCGGAGATGATTATACTTCTCTCTGGGAGCCATGTTTCTTTTATGCTCTCTCTCTCTCTCTCTCTCTCTCTTGACACTCTTTGTCTCTCTTTCTCTCTCTCTCGCTATCTCTCTTTGTCTCTCTCCCCCCCTCTCTACCTTGATCTCAATCTTGACATTGACGTTGATATATTTATCTTCCTTTATCTGTTACGGCTCCCTCGCCTTCCTTCCCCCACCTACTCTCTCTCTCTCTCACACACACACACACACATACAAACACACACATACACACAGACACACATACAATCACACAAACACACACACACACACACACACACACACACACACACACACACACACACACACATTGAAGCACGCACTCACTATCACGGTTGATGTGTATCTCGCACCACTTGCAKTAATKTGTCTTTTATACTTGTAATATTGGAACGTCCGATCCCTTTCACAAATGCAATACACTCCGCCGTCTTATTTAACATTTTCAGCCGCATGGAGCAAATTGTTGTCTCATCAAGGTTCTCATTCCTGTTACTCACGACATTGACGACCTCTGATGGTGCAATGGAGTTTCCACCCTCCTTTGATGCAAAGTGTCTGATTACAATCTCTGCGTTTATGCAAGTATGCACACCATAATCTTTTGTATTTGCCTGCTGAACAACATTAACTTCAATTAGTCTATTTCCAAACATTTCTTTGCAAATGTGCCATGACCTCTCAACATCGTCGTCTTGTACATCTCCTTCATTGAATTTCTTTAAAAGAAACTCGTGTCAGATGTATGTTCGTAATTTATCCTACAACGTTTTCCTTGATCGTTTGTATGAGTCTATATGAAAGATTGTAGGGACAACCGCTGCATGATTTGCTGAGTCGTTCACAAATTCGCCCACATTAAAAAAAACAAGATATGTCCAGTGGTTGTCCATGCGGACGAGGATAACTACCACTAGATAATTTCACATGTCTTGAGAAATATTACGTATTGACTTCGGCCTATCTTTCATCAATTTCTCCCATGCAACTTTTCTTCGATCTACGAATTGATTTGTTTCATTGAGTTTGTGAAAGAATGTCGAACAAACATACACATTTTTTTATCGCATGTCATTTGTAACGTCCTTGTATATTGACCTGAGGAACAAATCAATAATTGTGCTAGTGAGTTTTCCTTCTTCTCCAAGGCTGACAACACCGCTTTCCAGAATATGTAACTTCTCTCCAGACACGACTTTCCATCTAAATGGAAGAAGTGTTTTACGGTCTACCATATGTATCACAACCTTGCCTTTTCGTTTCCTTTGGTTTTCGGACGGGACTCCGCTCGCATGATGCTTACGATACGGTTCTACACCACAAGACACATCCACATTTGTGTCAATGTTCTTTGATGCGATGTGAGGAGCATTAGGAACCGGACCACTTCCTTCCGATGTTTTGGAAATACTGCCTATAGTTTCGAATTGCAAGCCACATTCTTCAGCCATAGTAGTAAAGACTTGACACCCAACTAGGATGTACGGTAACAAATCAATATACCATGAGTCTTGCAAAACATCTTCGTACATTTGTTTCGACTTGCACATGTCTTGCCTTGAATGTTCGGATTCTTCTCTTGAAGTTGTTATGCACATCCTCCCTTCTGCCTTGTGATGAACATTTTCGTCTTCACTGTTCACACATGTGTTTGCAGTTATCTCCGTTGCTCTTGTCTTCACAGCATCTATTTTAAACTGAACTTGTGAGGTCGCTTTACCGACTGGTTTTCCATCCTCCGAAGAATCATCAAACACGTCAATGATTTCTTTGGCAACGTCCTTCTGTTTTTTTGATTTTCGAGGTGGTTTGAACGATGCTTTCAAAGATGATAACGGTTGACCTATCTTCGATCTTGGCCTTTGCGACATCTTCCCTGCCAACAAATAATGACTCTATTAGTTTTCGTCCCGATGTTCATGTGCATGTCACTAAGCTACTCAAGTAGACCTATAAAAAAGAGGAATTGAGAAACTTCAAGATAGAAGTTTTAGAAAGGGTGTTTGTGAGTCAAGAAATGTGAAGCAGTCAATATACGTCAAAAACAATACTAATCA
Organism: Chara braunii; assembly: GCA_003427395.1. Classification (NCBI taxonomy): domain Eukaryota; kingdom Viridiplantae; phylum Streptophyta; class Charophyceae; order Charales; family Characeae; genus Chara; species Chara braunii. The sequence continues at coordinate 1,674,149 of BFEA01000054.1, forward strand.
TTTTTCAATTCATGCCCACTGCTCCGTATTGCGAAGAGAGAGAGAAAGAGAGAGAGGAAAAAAAAAAAAAAAAAAAAAAAAAAAAGGTTAATGGAAACGTGTTGTCCACAACCATGTGACCTTTTACACAACAATGTACATATTGTGTCCTAAACGCCACGTGGTTGTGGATGAGAGAGAGAGAGAGAGAGAGAGAGAGAGAGAGAGAGAGAGAGAGAGAGACTACAAGAAGGAAGAGGTTAATGGAAATGTGATGTCCACAACAATGTGACGTTTTGCACAGCAATGTACACATTGTGTCCTAAATGTCACGTGGTTATGGATG
>BFEA01000054.1:1710336-1725284 GCA_003427395.1 Chara braunii
GGGGGGGAGGGAAAATAAAGATTCGGAGATATATAGTTACAGTGCAGTTCAACGACACATGGCATTTTAGAATCCAATCTTCACATGGTGTTAAAAAAGTTACGCATAAACTTGTATATTTTACATAGCGTATATAAAAACAAACTCATAGTGGAACTATGAACTAACAATGGAGGAGGCAAAAATAGACAGTAGCATAACACAGTCCATGACCACGTGTATTTTCAAACACTTCTACATAACATTTACTTTAAATAGCCACGTGGTCATGGATTATGTTCCAAACACACAAATATGCAATGTCTAAACAGACGGAACCACGGTCGGTTATGCTATTTTGGAGTGTTGTACAAATTTGTATTAGGACTGCAACGGATGCATCTTCAACCTCCTCATGTTTATAAATGTAGTACTGCAAATTCTAAGATGTTTCGTTTATTCTTCGAACTGCCCCCAATCACATCAAGTGTTGGACATTTGTTGAACAGATGTTGAACTAATGTTGGACGTGTTGAACCAATGTTGAGCCAATGTTGAGCCAATGTTGAACCAATGTTGGACATGTTGAACTGATGTTGAACCAATGTTGTAAAGTGTGTTGTTCAACGTTGGTCTTCTGGTTAAAAGTCAGATTAACAAATGAAATGTGTGTTCACCAATGTCCATTATTGCACCAACGTTGAAAAACACAAAAAAAAAATCAAAAATTTTTATGTTGGGGCTCGGCCGCTCGAGCGAGGTGCTGACTTCGCCAAGCGCTCAGACAGGGAGCTGCCAATCACCATGTTGGCCACGGTCGCACCAACAGCACCACCTCCAAGAATCTCACCGGCACCTGCAACCACGTTATCATCACCTACACCAACGATCATTGCCCCTACGCCTGCCACGATGAATACACATGACTTGGAGTGTTCAACAACAGAGATGGTGCAAACGACAATGACATCAACGACATCAATCATACCAATAGTGCCTGCGACTAAGACGCTGACATCTGCACAAGCCACCACCACCAACAACAACAACAACCACACCAACAACAATAATACTGTGCACGACAGTGACATGGAAGGAGTGATCCCGAGCTCGTGCGCGTCTGGGAGTGACAACAACCACAACAACCACAACAACAACCACAACAACAACAACAACAACAACAACAACAACAATAACAACACTGACGGTGTGGCAAGTGCGATTGGGCATTCTCTCCCCCCCTCCCCCCCTCTTCCTCCCTCTTGTTTTCCTTCTTCCGGTTTTCCGGTGTTGATTGGGGGGAAGAGCAGCGGAATGGATTGTTCTGTAAAGTGGGAGGGTGTGCGGAGGAGCAAGGAGTGGGATGGTGGCGCGAGGGGGTAGGATAATGAATGCCAGATGGCCAGGTCGGATAGGGTTGTCCGTGATTGGTTGGCTTTACCGCATCTGACTTTGGCCACGTGGCAACAGGGCAGGTAGGGTTTGCTCATGTGGTTGTTCAATGATTTGTCATGTGGAATTGGCGATTTAAACTTTTTCTACGTGTTTGTATACATAGGTATTGGCCACGTGGCAGGGCAGGAGGTGCTGTGAGGATCGACACCTGGGCTGCGTATGCGATTGATTTATGCTCTGCCATGTGGGTATTGCGATTTGACTTCTTTTCAACTTTTTCCCACTTGAGCGCACCTTCGATTAACCAGTTTGCTGGTGGGCACATTCTTTTTGCTATAAACATAGGTTTCTACCACGTGGCAGGGCAGGAGGTGCAGTGGTGTTATGCATCAGGACTGCTTATACTATTGATTTGTGTCCTGCTACGTGGGTATTTTGCTTTGAATTGTTTTGCAACAGTGCCTTCCCCACTTGAGTGGTTTTGCTGCCAATTAGGATCGTGGGGGGCATGTTGATGCGGACAACCTTAGATAAGATTTTGCAATAGTCAAATTGGTTGTCATTGGTTAGGGTTTGACTTGGTTTGACTTGGTTTGATGGTCTTTACGTATAGACTAAAATTTTCTTCCAACTACTGTGCTTCCCTTCGGTTTGTGTCTGTGTTAACTACTGCTGTTTAGGGGAAGCTCGTCGTAATTACTAATGAACTACTAAACTTTCTTGCCTTGTTATCAATCTCTTTGCCGTATTGATATCTCCACCACTCCTCACCGTGTAGAAGATTGAAGTAGGGATAATTGAGGAGTTTCGTAAGGCAGAGATTGATTCTGCACACAACGGTGTTAATCGTTCCTCACCGGGGAAGCAATCAATGCCCCGCGACTATGCTACATTTGTGATATCCAGGGAAGTTGTCTCCAGGGGAGCAGTGGCTGAGGCTCTTCCAGCCCTAATGGGAAGAGGCGTGCATATAAGCGTTGTAATCAATTTCATAATCGGAGCCTTGGGCACTGGGCCCTTTCGTTTAAAAAATAAAATTAAAAAAAAAAAAAAAAAAAAAAAAAAAAAAAAATTAATTTTTTTTTTTAAAAAAAAAAAAAAAAAAAAAAAAAAAAAAAAAAAAAAAAAAAAAAAAGGATGAGCAAAATGGAATGAACCCACGGCTAGAACATTGAGTCGATTTTGCTCATCCTATCCGGTAGGGGCATACTGAAAATTTGGATCCGGTACCGGTAGGGGCATTTTGAACATATTTCAGGCCCAAACGATGCCGGTTTTTTTTCGGAAACTCGAATCATTGCAGAGGGGCACGACAGGGTAAGTCGGCCGTCAGAGGGGCATGCCGCAAATAAATGGATTTCAGAGGGGCATTTCGAAAATTTTCCCATTGGCTGGTGGGGCCGGCCAGTCGTTTTGAATTTTTCCATGGCGCGCAGGGCGAATTCGGCCCCTGCTTTTCCTGTGTGCCAACTTATATGCGTACCGAGCCCCACGGGCCCTTGGTTGCGGTGCACAAAATTATGCTTATGCCCAGGAACCGGACAGGCAAAATTGGGCATGCACATAACTTGCCTGGGTATGTGCATAATTTGAGTATTCCGGTAGTTGGGTATAACTGTAATTTAGAGGTACCAACCTTGGCCGTCTTCTGTCCTGGGTATACAAATAATTTACACAGACAATTTTCTGGGTACTGATGCAAGTTGGACACCGGGGCTGGGTATAGCGGGTATTCCCATCGTTAAATGGGGTACAGATGCAATTTCCCCTTTTCTTTTCCCCTGTGTGTGTGTGTGTGTGTGTGTGTGTGTGTGTGTGTGTGTGTTGTCATGTTCACTATACTGTGTACACACTCAAAAAAAGTATGACTGCGCCAGACTGTTTCATCGGACTTTCGCCGACTCGTCAAGATTGTCTCTCTTGAAACTCCACTTATATCGAGTCCTTACCTGCCCTTTCAGCTGAGTATTGCTCAACTTGCTGTCGATGAAAACTTTTGGCCCATAGTCCACGGCGTTGCATGTACTTTTCTCTTTTTCTCTTTAGGTCATACCCGTGTTGGCTGAATGGGAGGATCCAGCTGACTATCTCAGTTGGTTGTTATCAAGAGTGCCACAGGCAGCCATGGGGATTGAACCCATGACGTCCTGAATGCCACTTGCGTGCCTAACCAATTGAGCTAAGGGCTGGACCGCACAGGCTCACGGTATCTTTGCGCCTGGAAAGCATCTGCCAGCACAAATCGTAGCTGCCAAGAATGGGCAAGAGAAAAGGGACTCTACTGCCATAGCAGATTTCGGCACGTCCGCGGGTTTAGGTAACCAGATCAGGAAGACTTTCCCTTTCGGTCAAGTGTGCCTCCCCTTTTTCAGCACACCGTCCCCCTGCCTCCTTTCTGCACGAGATGGCTGAGGGGTTGACCCCACTGGGCGGCGTCGTGGAAAAAAATTGCGCCGGATCGTTTTCGACACCCCACCGGTGTGGAAAACGGGTATGGAAAGTCATTCTGGATAGCATTTTCGAACGCGACCAGTTATGGAAAGAGGTTGCCAAAATGCTGACGTGGAGTTTCTACACGGTCAGCGGTCTGGACAATTGCGGCCAAGTTCCGGGATTCCTTTTCCAAAGAGGGCGTCCAGCCAACTCGAGGGGGGGGCCATGTTCTCCGATGGCATCAGTGGAGATGAGAGTGTGGTCCAATCGACGGTTCAGGGGCCATTTTGTGATGGACAGTCCTTACCCAACTAAGGGCCGCCTTTGGGTTTTCCTTTTCGGGGAGGTGGTGCCGTTTCCAGTGCCCGTTTTTGTGGTGGTGGTGGGGTCCCAAAGAAATCTGGCAAATGCTTTCCAGACTCAGTCGGCCGTTTTTTGTGGCCATACTGATTTTCCAGCTGCCGGCCCGTGGGGTCCACCCCTGAATCAACAGGGTAGCCTAGGGGCTACCATGTTGTTTTGCCACAATATTTCGGAAATTGGAGTGCCTCGGAGGAATTTCCCATCATGACCCTATGTGAAAACGTCGGCCCAAAGTTTTCCTGGCTGCTCCATGCGGCCTGTGGGGTCTGAAAAAAACCCTCTGCGCCAATCCATACGCTTTTCCGTACGCCTGTGGGGTCCAGACCTAATATTCGTGCTACACCGCACAGTACAAAAAAAAGAACAAAAAAAAAGAGCTTTGCTGTGTATAGGCGCCATCCTGGAAACAAAGGGTCTCGTTCAAGACCACTTGAAATGCAAGGATTCTTACAAAATCATTGCTCCACAACACCCTAATCACGATGAAAACGAACTCCAGAATGTTTCCACATTTTGGGCTTGTAAGGTCCGCCTCTAAAAAATAGGGGCGGCCCAGGCAAAACGACGGAATTTTTTTAGGGAGCCGTCGGAGGTGACTTGAAATGTGAGGGTGGGACCCTACGGAGCGCGTCATTCACAGCCCAGGCAAAACGACCTTCTGACACCCGGCCGTCCTCGCCTGAGATGTAAGGTCGGGTAAGTGTACGGGCTTCCTCAGGGGTTGTGGAACGAAAAACAAAGTTAGGGTAAATTAATCACCCTCGGCCGGTTGGGGTGCCCTTACGATGTAAGGATTCGTAACACCAAAAAAAAAAAAAAAAAAAAAAAAGGATTCGTAAGTCGTGTGGAACAAGGCCCAAAGTGCTCACACTTGTGCTTTCCCCAACAGACCCGTCCATAATCCGGGAAAGATTCACAATGTTCTTTTTCTCTTTTCTTTGTTTCTTTTCCTTTCCTGCTTTTCTTTTTTTTTTTTTTTTTTTTAAAAAAAAAAAAAAAAAAAAAAAAAAAAAAAAAAAAAAAAAAAAAAAGGATTCGTAAGTGGTGTGGAACGAGGCCCTAAGTGGGTTCCTCTGGCCTTGCTTCTTGATCCTTCTGTTGAGACTGCCCTTAGTATTTGCGTTTTTGAGCACTCAGAAAATGCAAATCAGGACTACAACCTTTTAGCACGAGCCCGCAGGTTGATGACTCCTTCCTGTTGGTGGGGAACAACACCTGTTGAAAACCGGGTCAGTGTCCCTTTGAAGTTTGAACAACAAATCAAGGGGTTGCATAAGCAGAGCAACGTTCGAGTGCATTAAAACCGCATTCTAAGTGTCTCGTCTTTTGCTTTCCGGGTCTAGTGCAGCGTCGCTTTGAACAACAAATCAAGGGTTGCATAAGCAGAGCAACGTCGAGTGCATTAGAACCACATTCTTCTTCTTCTTCTTCTTCTTCTTCTTCTTCTTCTTCTTTAACCCCACAATTCCTTTTTTTTTTTTTTTTTTTTTGAACAGAGACCCAATGCCCAAGGCTCAAATTATCAAGTCGAATACAGAGCCAAAACACATATTTTCCCATTAAGGCTGGAAGAGCCTCAACGACTGCTCCTGTGGAGATAGCTTCCCTTTACAACTAAAGTGCAATACGAACAAGGGCCATTGATTGCTTCCCCAGGAGGGAAGAATTAAGCCCGCTCCATTCAAAAATCGAACTCTGCCCTACTATGGACAACCAGCAGATGAGGAGCCATACAAAGCCAAGGAACGTGGGGAAAATATACTAGGGCAAAGAAAGTCGAGCACAATTTACATCGTAACCAAACCAAAGTGATTTTGACAACTGATCGATCGAACCCATGACATGACTCCGTACCTCCACACTTATTGACACAGGGACGATCCAGAAGGGAGAACACTCGTTAATCTGAAGAGACAAGTCTGTAATTAGCAGCCCTTCCAACAGAACTCATGTCGGCCTTCATGCACACGAATCAGCACAGCATTGATCCCGAGGGGGGAGGAGTGGTTGGTCGAAAATTTGGAACTACACTCAGCAGCCCTCTCGCAGGTAACCCAAAAAGCAGGGTCACAACGAAACGATGTGAAACGCTGAAAGAGGATACTAACATACGTTCAAGATATCAAACAGGCGGGGAGGTGATACGACATCGCTCAACAGATATCCTACCCTGCCCGAGAATCCCACGGAAAAGAGATTCATTGCCATGCCTGTCCTCAGCCTCGCGCCCAATCAGCATCATCTCATGGTGCATAGAAAACATACGAAGATAAAGAGAAAGCACAATGAAACTGCCAAGCAAGAGCCCTTGCCCTCCCTTCAGTCCCAACAGGAAGGCAAATTCTCCGAGAATGCAAAGTGAAAACCAAGGGAGACGAAGTTGCTCTTACCCTGGCGACTGTTGCCGCGAGAGATGTTGTTGGCATGTTTGCCAGTATACTCGTTGTTGGCAAAAAACTTGTTGTCGAGAGTTGAATGGTAGATGCCATCGTCTTGAGCGTTGTTGACGTTGTTGATGTGATTGTCGTTGTTGCAGATGTCATCGTCATAAGCGCTGCTGATATTGTTGAAGCCGGTGGTGATAAAGTTGTCGTCACTATTTTGTGTGTCATTGATGAAACGTCTGTCGATATCTCGCCACTTACCTCATTTGTGTCTAATGACGTTGCCACTGGTGTAGTAGCCGTTATCGTTGTTGTCTCGTTTTTTGCTTCCCGAGTCTAGTGCCTGCAGCTTCCGGGCTCCCTTCCTGTCCTTTACTGAGCTCCTTATGCTGAGGTTTTGCGTACCTGCAGATAGCAGACATGTCTTCTGGTAGAGTTTCCTCGTGAGCTGTCGTAAATTGTTGTTGCAAGACACCCCTCCCAGTTGCTTCTCTGCTTCTGGTTCCGCTGCCACCTGGGCCTTGTGAGTGGTTGCGAGTTCTTGTACGCCGCTCCTCCAGGGCCCCGACGAGTATCTGGAAAAGGGTATTTTCGGTCGTCGCCCAGGTGTGGAGGTGCTCCACTGCATGCCAAGCTTTGCCGAACCGCAAGCGACACACTTTTTTGTTTTCTGGCTGGCGCCGCCAGCCATCGTCGCCCGGTAGTTCCAACGTGCGAGTTAAATAAAAAAGAGAAAAAACTAGGGCGACGACGTTGATATATCATCATTATTTTGAACTGACCGGCCTTGGGTACTGCAAATTTGCAGTACTTTACTGTCGAGTTCGAACTCAGGTCTCTACTTCAACAGTCGAGGGTATACTAACTGAGCTACTAGGCCAGTTGGTGGAGTAAAATTTTCAGGGGGTAACTAGAGCGCAGTCATGGTTTCATTAAAAATCCACTCCAGGCATCCGTCGAATACAACACATGCCCACCCGACCCTAAAGCTAGGTTGTATACATTCACCATTTTCCTTGCTTGGGCACAATATTCGTGAAACCATGACTGAAGCCCATTTTCCAACTGATACCGTGACTGCGCCCTACCGTAGTTTTCCCAATTTTCAGAGTAGGCGGCAACATTTTTCTGCAAGACTGGGACCATGTACTACCGTCTTCACCCGAATAGAGCTTCCAGTAATTATTGTCGTATCTGGGCTGAAAGTTGTGCCAAATACAGCCATGATGACCGGACGCTCTATTCGGGTGAAGACGGTAGCGTTTTTTTTCTTTTTTTCTTTTCAAAAGACGGGTGCGGTTTAACATCAACTCGAGGGTGAGAGATCTGGTAAGTTAAACCATTAGTACTTGTGTATTCAGTCGAGGATACGGCTAGGTGCCGAAAAGGTGACAAGTACAACATACATCACTGACCCCAAGGACACAAGAAAGGGCTGGGAAGGACGAAAGGGACAAGGGAAGAGAGAAAAGGAGAGGAGACGAAGAGATAGAACAATACGCAAAAGTACAAATATAATCCCGAGCGCAACTGTTATCAAAAAATACGAAAATGAAGTACTGGCGGAAGTGACCCGACGTTTCGGCCGGCCACCACCGGACTCATCAGGGGTCTTTGGTTCGCGGGGGGTGCCTAGCTGATCGCTATTCACCAATATATACCAAGCGTACCGAACTATTGACAGAAAGTCAAGACCAACAACATTTCTCTATAGTCCAAAAGAAACAGGTCTTGAACCGTCACCCTCAGAATTAAAGCAACCTTATAGCAGCCAGCCCCCTGATCCTTATACCGTGGGTCACCCAGCAGGCCCCATGCACAAACCCACTTTTATCATTAAACACAGCCCGCATACCCACAAAACAGCTAAAAAATCTAAACTGCCGCATAATGTGCCAGGTCCCAACAGTACCGCCGATCAAAATCAAACTTCCACGACCATGGTCCCACATCATGTAGCAGGTCCAAACAAATACCCATGTCCATAGTCCTATACCATATAATAACCCCAAAGAAAAAGCTCCCACAACCGTAGTCCCTCATCATCTAACAAACTGACAAAAGCAACAAATTCGGACCCACCGCGAATCTTCCATACACATCCACCACCGAGCATCAAAAATGTATACTACTAACTACAACAAAGAACATTCTCGGCGACCGTCGCCAACATCTGTGTCACCGAACCACAACTACCCCTACTTCTTCCCAAAATTGAGAAGGCATCTCCATCCAGTGAGCACAGGAATCCAAGCATCCCAGCATCCCGCAAATTTCCGTGAAAAGTTCCGAAGAGAGCAATCAAAGTAGTCATTGGGGTATCCTCTTAACCACAACTCGTGCTTCAAAGTGAGCAGAAAGTGGAACTCGAGGCCTGGAACAGAAGTGTAAGTGCGAGCACGGTGGAAAAAAGAACTGATAACTGCGAGTTTTTGCTTACGGCTGGAGTAAGATGCATAATCTTGAATGCACTGAAAAGATAGTGGTCGACCAACTTCCCGCCGCTGGTTCTTATGTGTCGCACAACATACAATCCGTCCAGGGTTACTCAGCACCAACACATCACAACCAATAAACTCACATCGCTGGCTCGAATTGGTTTGTTCCAACACTAGCCTTTCATCGTAACATCTATGAAAGGAGTCAAACAGGAAATCCGCTTTCTTCCTGGAGACAACGTCATTAGATCGGAACTTGATGAAAAGAGACACATCGTCAACAAGGCGGCAACCATTCACAAGTGACCGATCACACCCGATAGATGACAGAAAGGAAAACTTATTATACGCACACAGGAGATAGGCTAATGAGGGGCTAGTGGTTTGCCCCATAGGGATCCCGACTGTCTGGCGAATAACTTTACCCGATGCAACGACGTAAGTGTGGTCCAAGGCAAAAACCACAAACGACCAGATACTTTCCATACTCAGTTTCAACCAACCCATCTCCCCTTTACCTTTCATCAGTCTCACCATCCTTCCAAATCTGCGGACAAGTACCGCCTCAACACCCTCACCAACCCAATAATCAATAATCCATCGAAGTGCTTGAAGAATAGACTTGTGCGGCAAGTTAGAAAACATTTCCTTAATATCAAAGGAACCTCCCAACAACTCATCGCCCTTCTTGACCTTCTTGTTGATATCAGCAATCTTGCTTATCAACTCATCAGTGCGCCGCAAATTGAAGTGCATGCTACTGGGTAATTGCCACAACAAATAGTTGATCGCCCGTGCCACCCTCCTCGCCGCCGTCACAGAGCCTTCCAAATGAGAGGGACAGATTGGTCGCCATCATGAAACGTCCTTGTGCTTGGCCAGGCAGTAAGCACGTCGGAGTGTAGCATCCTTCTTCCACACGCCTATCTCAGAAAAAACCACTATCGATAAATAGACGTTTGCATCTGGCAAAAATTGTGTCTTCAGGATCTACGGACTCCTCAAATGCCGGGTTGTCCAAGAACAATTTCGTCATGCCTTTCCCATATATAAACGGACAACAAACCAGAGTGTCGCCCGGATTGTGGTCCAAAGGTGAGAAGACCATGCCCGACAGTCTATCTTGAAATCTCCAAACCTCATCGACGGTGCAAGCACTAGCAGTTGGGGATAAGAAGGTGGGGAACCGGAGGAAACAAGAAGAGAGATCAACCGTTCGGAGAGTCTGAGAATCCAATGTGGGAAGAAAAGACGAGTCAAATGATTTCAGAATTTGCCTTTCCAGACTAAGAATAGGACGAGTAGTCGAGGAACATAAAACGTTCCTGGAGTTTGACATGAAGGGAGGTAGGTCATCCCGCTCAGCACATCGAAAAACAATATGACCATCGTCCCGTGAAAAAATCTCATCGACCTTCGTACAACAACAACTAAAGTCACCTTCCCTTGCTACAGATCGAAAGTTGTGCAACACATCGCCAACGGACTTATTTCAACAAAACACTACTCGCATACGCCGAATTACCATCGCCCTCCAAGACTCTTCCGATATCAGTTTGGTTACCAATTGAGAGCATACCTTCCGAAAGGCAGTTTTACACAATCGGTGATCGTAGACAATCCGCACCACTACGCGTTGTCTTATCGACACACCAAATCTCGCAAGTACCGCCTTGGACAGGATGGTCCGGAGTCGACCACGAGACCGTTTATCCTGAAAGCATCTGATGGAGGAGAAGGCATACACAAGTTGACCAAAGTTCCATGACTGCAGGACTCTACGAGATGGAGGTGAACTAAGAAAGCTCGCTAAACAAGGTTTTAACGAAAGCGATTTATAGCAGAAAGGCACAACAGTCTCAAAGAAAAGAATACACCCTCCCTTCAGCCATCCTCGTGAATGCCGTAACTGGTCCCGACAGAAATCACATGAGACAATAGATGACCCAAAACACCTCCTGATCACCTTCCAGTTATCCGACAATACACATCCACCACGACAAACAATGAGAACGGATGAAATAAAACGATCATGACAGTAATTAAGCACCTTGAGAAGACTGTTCGATGCCTCACGGGTAGATGGATGGAAGATTACCAATGAGCGGTCAAGAACCGATGAAGACACAACACTGCCCACTCCTACGCGTCGACCCAATGCACGCGCCCTCTTTTTTTTTCCTGGTCTCCGTTTCCTATTTCTCTTCGGCTTATCTCGAACGTTGAGAGAAGAGGAAAACAAACGAATGAAAAACTTCTCGGTAGATTCTAGTTCCGCATCCAAGCAGCAACAAATCGGAATCGCTACATATTTACCCGCACCATACCTCCGTAGCCAACGGTAGAGCCGTTCATTTCTCGTGCCTTTTTCAATGAGGGAGACATCACATGCCGATAATCATGCTCCCCCCACCGTACAGAAAGGTTCCGCCTAGTACTGCCTACATACAGATGTCTGCACCACGGAGAGATGAGCACGTAGACCAACGGACCTTCCACCACACCACCAGACTTCCACCAGTGAAAAAGATATGGCGCTAGCTTATCCGCCCATGGAATAGACTTGAGAAGAATGAGTGGAAGAACCACAAGACGAAAGAGGGAGTCAAGGACCTTGAGACGAAGATTATAGATGGACAAAGATCGTAGACGAGAGCAAGAACGAGCTAAAGACCATAGCATAGCCACGCTCGGGAGGGATCCTAAGATGTAGCAGAATTCCTCCCATCGCCCTTACCGTCATTCCGCGCCCCGTCACCAAGATCGTCTGAGATCTCTTGGACAGCCGCCTTCTTGCCGAACGCTCGCTCCCCTCGTTTCGCAATGATCTCTGTCACCGTCTCCGTCAGCGTTGTGTACTTGACGCCTTCTCTCATACATATCTCCATCACATAATCCTTCTTCAGATTCCGAAATTCTTTGCGTGCCTCTCGTAGGAACGCTTCACGCTCGTTGTCATCGTTACTGCCACCCATCTTCTTTGTTCTCACAGTTTTGGATCCTGACCCGCCGACACCTGCATCCGCTTCATCGAGCCGTTCGCGAAAACTGGACAGCGGGGTATGTTTCGCCACCTCGCGTCTAGCCAACTCCTCCTTGAGTTTGGCATTCTCACGCTCAATCTCCCTTTGTTGTTCTTTTAACTTCTCATTTTCCTGTTCGGCCTCCCGTCTCCAATTCAGCTCTTGTAACCTCATGCCCTTCAAAGCATCAACCTCCAGATTGTGCAATTCCCTCAACCGACTGTTGCGTCTTTCCTTGCTCGGTGCACAGGTAGCCGCGGAGGGTATCTCAAGCCCAGAGGAAGGTGAGGTAGCTAATCTACTCCGTTTATTGCCGGACTTCAGTGCCTCCTTCTTCCACGCCTCGGCTTCCTGCAGGGCCACCTCCCTCGCCTGCTTCAACGTACATAACTCTTCCTCCATAGTCTCCATCCTCTTACAAGCACCAGATGCGGACTCCAGCCTGGATTTCATATCTTCATGCTCCTGAAGCACACGGGCCAAGAGAGCATCATTGCCCGTTGTTGGGTTGCTGGTGGATGCGCCAGAAGGTGGTGCCCCACACCGTTGACCAACTTTGAGATCCTCGATCTGCTTCTTCAACGACTCCAATTCGCGATCCGCCGGTCTCTTGTTCGAGCGCAAGGCTCCACACGCAGATTCGAACTTGGCGTTCTATTCATCGCTGAGTTCTTTCTGAAAACTTTCACGTTCCTGCTTCTCCTTCAGTCGTCTCTCCTCATCTTCGCGTTCCTTTCGTAAACGCTCCTCCTCCTGTCGTTGGGCCAACAGTTTGGCCATCTCCGCGTCGTACCAATTCTTCAATAATGTCACGTGCTCTTCAAGCACGGCAACCCGTTGGTTGGTATTGAACCAACCACTCCCTTTAGCGTACTGCCCACTTGTACTGCTCACACCAGAAGCAGTAGTCACTATAGACGAGGTGGAGGTAGAAGAAGGGACAATTGACAAGGAAGGCATAGGAGGCAAGGGAGGTGGGGGTGGAGGGTTAGATGGTGTCGAGGTAGAGGCTAGAAGAGCGAGCAGGGGTGGGTTTGGTGCAGCAGGATTTTGCCGATGGGGACACCATCGAGCAAAGTGGTTCGGGTCGCCGTCGCCACAGTTATAGCATGTACGTACACTACCCGTCGGGACGTTCACCGTAGCAGCAGACTGTCAATCACAAAAGTAAGCGAAGCCACACAGCCAGTAGTCTAACTCCTACGGCGGTTACTCCGTGTAACAAAGTGTATTCAGTCGAGGATACGGCTAGGTACCGAAAAGGTGACAAGTACAGCATACATCACTGACCCCAAGGACACAAGAAAGGACTGGGAAGGACGAAAGGGACAAGGGAAGAGAGAAAAGGAGAGGAGAAGAAGAGATAGAACAGTACGCAAAAGTACAAAGATAATCCCGAGAGTGACTGTTATCGAAAAATACAACAATGAAGTACTGGCGGAAGTGACCCGACGTTTCGGCCGGCCGCCACCGGACTCATCAGGGGTCTTTGGTTCGAGGAGGGTGCCTAGCTGATCGCTATTCACCAATATATACCAAGCGTACTGAACTATTGACTGAAAGTCAAGACCAGCAGCATTAGTACTTGGCCTAGCTATCCGCAGCGGAAAAAAGTAGAGTAGAAACGTTCCTAGTCGGATTAATTTGGGCGCTCCTGTAGCGGCACCACTTTAGGAAGTACTGGTGGGTTAACCAAGCTTGATCGTGTATTGATGTACAGGGGCAAAGTACTTGGACCAGGTTCAGATGGATGGTCCCATACCCAGTCTCTCGGGTCTACAGGGCAAATTGTATGCAGGCATTGCAAGGGCAAATTGTATGCAGGGAATGACAGCGAAAAGGAAGGCAGGGAATGCTTACATTCCAAGACACAACACAGGTGTGTGTCAAGGACTGAGGGCCACCACTCACCAAACGACCAAAATGAGAAAGAATCTTCACCTAAAACATGGAAAGATACACCGCCATAATTCGTTCTCGTTTATGCAAATGGTCAATGGTGGTGGAGGAAGGCCCTGATGAATTGGAGGGAGCGGTTGCTGTGGGTCTGTCATGTGCATTTCAGGGCCCAGGTTTGAACACGCCATTAACCAACTAGAAGACTTGTTTAAGGTTTTTCTTTTTTTTTTTTCAAAACCACCAGTACTTGGCCCAGCTATCGGCCGCGGGAAAAAATAGAGTAGAAATGTTTCTAGTTGGATGAGTTTGGGCGCTCCTGTAGTGGCCCGTACGTTTCCTAAAATCGCGTAGCGTTAACGGGCACGACTTTAGCAAGTACTGGTGGTTTAATGGGGTATAACTAGGGCGCAGTCCCGGTTTCAGTTTTAAATCCAGTTCACGCATCCCTCGAATACAAAACATCCCCACCCAACCTTAACGCCGGGGTTGTATACATTCACGATTTTCCTCGGTTTGACAGAACATTCGCGAAATGGTGACTGCTACGCATTTTCAAACTGAAACTGTATCCAGAGGCCTAGCTCAGTTGGTAAGGCATGCAAGTGGCATTCAGGAGGCCTTGGGTTCAATCCCCATTGGCCTCATGTACCTTCCTGGGCAAGCTTGGCGCCCGCCACCTAGAGATATCATGATGCCGTCGGTCACCCCGAGTGGCATTGAGCAGAGACTGCTGATGTTCATAGGGGGAGGGGACCGGAGGGGAGGCACAGTGACTGGCCCATCGAAGACGCTCGGTCCTGATGCTACCAGCTGACCCCTGGCTGGTATCGCCCACCTGCTGTAGCAGGTATCGCACCTGCTGGTGGGTGCAGCTCCCACATGTTCCCTCGTTGGAGGCTTGAGCACGGATGTGGCTGCTACGGGGTTCCCCGTAATACTATAATGACAATAAAAATAGGCCTGAAAGGCCGTCCTGTCCAGATTTGACAGGTCATTGAACTGGTTGGGCTTAAAGAATTAGCCTTTAAAGGGAA
>BFEA01000054.1:1725489-1737605 GCA_003427395.1 Chara braunii
AAAAAAAAAAAAAAAAAAAAAAAAAAAGAACAAGAGGGTTGGCCATATGCTCAGCCTTCCAAATGATGTCAGGCACTACTCTCGAAATGTGCAAAACGAGAGTGAATCTTCCGCTAAATATGGAAAGATGCACGGCCATGATTTTTGTCTTTTTTGCATGTGGAGAGTAGTGCAGCGAGGCCCTGAGTCCTGCTGGAATCACAACCAGTAAAAATAGTGCTGAGTGTCCGGCGATCAGTCTTTGGAACTCTTTTCCCATCTTTCTTTCTTTCTTTCTTTCTTTTTTGTTTTGGTGGATCAGGGGCCATCAGTTTTTCTTTCCTTTTTGTTGAAGCTCCAATTGAATTGAAGCTCCAATCAGACAACAGATTATTAAAAAAAAAAAAAAAAAAAAAAAAAAAGACAACAGATTATTATGCAAGCCGGGATACCGGCCCACCATCCCTTGACACAATGTTACCTAGGTGTATTCCCCCGTCGGGATGGCATTACCGGCCACACCCAGAAGAAGGGGGAAACACAACAGAGGTTACAGATCCTTCCCCCCTCCGCCTCCCCCCGCAAAAACAACAACAACAACAACAACAACAACAGATCCCCGGAAGATCCAAAAGAAAATGAAAGAATCGAAATCAATCGAAATCAATGCTACCAAAGCCAGAGGCCAAAAAAAACCTCTGCTGGATTTGCAAATACAGTAGGGGAAATCAGGTTTTTTTTTTTTTTTTTTTTTTTTTTTTTTGTTGTTGTTGTTGTTGTTGTTGTCAAAACAAAATTTAGTTCTATGATGGTGCATCAAGGTCGTCACCCTCTTTGACAAGAAAAGGAAGAGAAAAAGATCTGATTTGTCGGTCCTACACTCTGTGAGACCAGAGGACAAGTCAAAGAAGTCCGGGTGCTAAGGGGGGACTTTTTTTTTTTTGGGGGGGGGGTTGTTTTTGAAAAACTAAGCCTACCTACCACTACTCCTAAGAGTCCTAAGCCTATACAGGGGACCCCTGCTCCCACAATTAAGGAGATGCATGTTGTCCCCTGCCTCCCTCTAAGAAGCTGGCCACGAGGAAAGGTCCCCGCGTAGCTATTCAGCAGGCTGAGGTCTCGTTCGTTAACGGATCTCACACACACACAGACACACACGCACACACACACACACAACCAGTAGGGTTGGGCCACCGGGGGGGGGCGGGAGGAGGGGGGCGGCGGACCCAAAGCCTGAGCATTTTGCCAGTAGCTGCGCCTCCCATCTATTTCCCCCACCCCCAATCGGGTAGCAGCAGTGGCTATGGCGGGGACTTCCTGTGATGTCATTTGCAAATTACTTTCTTTAGAGCATACTCACACTAGTACTCTCCGAAATGCATCTGCCTGCAATTACGGTCGTTCTTGGACGAACCTGACTGTAATCGCATCCAGAGCTTTGCTCCCCGTGCGAGCATTGCCTTAGCAGCGGCGGTTGAAAATCGGATTCTTAGTGGCTGAATAGAATAAGCAAATGGCCCAGTTCGTCATTGCGTACTTTGCTATACTATGGGCCTCGTTCAACTACTCACCAAATGTGCAAAATGTGGATGAATCTTCTGCTACAGCATGGGTACTCACCAAATGTGCAAAATGTGGATGAATCTTCTGCTACAGCATGGGAAGACAGACCGCCATATGTTTTGTCCTCTGTGCATGTGGTATGTAGTGGAGCGAGGCCCTATGATAGGATCTGATTTGTCGGTCGCTTACTGTTCTGTGAGATCTTAACGAATCGGGCCGACAGATGACATGTCAGACAAACCCTGGATGCTAAGGGCCTGGCTCCACCGCTCTCCAAATGTGCAAACGGAGAATAGATTCCCGTGGCCCCGCCGGAGCCACAGGTTCCGCCCAGACTGAGGAAACCCCCTCAATGGGAAACAGACCTACTTAAAGCAGACCTGGATATCCGCTCGATAAATGTGAATGGGTTAGTGGCAGCAACAGACCAGAAAAAAGCAGCAACCTGGAACATGATACGAACGTCTAACCCACGCTACTGGCCCGATGCAGTTTGTCTGCAGGAGACACACTTTATGAATACTCCCGCGCATGCAGCAAAAGTGACATAAATCTGGCCATACACTGCATTTAATGCATTCTCGACCAGTTTTCATTCGGCTGGGGTGGCAATCTGGCTTCCCCCCACATCGAGACTAAAACCTCTATCGGTGAAGGTGGACGAAGCCCAAGGAAGGTGGCTGTACCTAAAAGCCAGTAACGGCGATGAGGAAGTGGGGCTAGCCTGTGTATATGCCCCCAACACAACGACAGAAAGAGCAGAGTTCTTCTTGGATCTTATACATAACATACCTACTGACATCCCCCTCATCCTCGCTGGAGACTTTAACCTCGCGCCGGACCCGAGTGTGGATAGAAGGAGCCCGGCCAGGCCGGGCATTCAACCACAATCCCAACCTCAGCTCAGACTGGACGCCCTCATCTTTAACCAGATGATGGCTGAATTCCGATTGGTGGACTCCTTCAGACAACTCCACCCCACCAAGCAAAGTTTTACCTGCACAAGATCGAGGGGCGATGAAGGCCTGTCCAATTCTAGGATAGACCTTATTCTGATTTCCGAAGACCTCGTCTGTCCGCTGGGGGTGGCCGCCATCTTCCCCATGTCCCCATGCTGCTCTTTTGACCACAAGATGACTGTTATAGGACTGGTTCTACACCCGGCTTTCCCGAGAGGGCCGAGTTTTTTCAAGTTCAATACATCGCTGCTCAAATTGCCCTCCTTTCACGACTGCGTCAAGGAATATTGGAAGTACTGGGTTTCTAGAAAACCTGACTTTCAATCAACAGTGGACTGGTTCAATCAAGGGGTGGGAAGACTGAGAGAAAGGGCCAAGAAATTCTCAGCCAAAAGAGTCAGGGAAAGGAGACAGATCCTTGAAGACCTCCTGCACACCTTGCAACAATGGGACGACCAGCTCTCCACATGCCCGCTAGACAACCAAATCTATGCTCAACTGCAACAAGCAAGAGACAGGCTCCAAGAGTACTTGGATGAGCAGGTGGAGGCATGGAGAATCCAAGCAAAAATCAAGCGGGCACACACCGAGGGCATGATGGCTAAAACGTTCTTCGCGAAAGCTAAGGCCAGGGGAAGACAAGCGGCCAACAACTCCCTTGCCCACCCCCTGGACAGAAACCAACCCCACGCCACGCATCCATATACGGTTGTCGACTACGCCGCCAAGTACTACAGTGACCTCTTCACTTCAAGAACGACCCGCAGAGAAGAGGAGCAACTCCACAACGCCAGGCAACAACTATTAACCAACCTCCAATCCGCGCTCACCGACGCCCAAAAAGAAGCAATGGACGCTCCTCTGTCCTCCTCTGAAATCTACACGGCCCTCCAACAGATGGAAGACGAGAAGACTCCGGGTCTAGACTCGTTCCCCAAATAATTCTGGATGGCCAAATGCCCTATGCTGGGCAGCGACCTGTTGGAGTACATAAACGCTGTACTCACTGAGGGCACCTTTGGGGGGCTCCTCAACCAGTGAGTAACTACGTTACTATACAAAAAAGGGGCAAAAGACGAAATTAGGAACTATAGACCAATAACGCTTTTGCTAGTGCCTTATAAAATGGTGGCCAAAGCGCTGACAAACCGTATGTTGCCTAACATGACACACCTCATTCACCCGGACCAGTCCGGATTCATCCCTGGGAGAAACATACAAGACAATATTTTGTTGGTGAATGAGACAATGAAATATGCACGCCAGAGGGGCAAGGAAGCGGCGGTGCTCTTCATCGATTTTGAGAAAGCGTATGACCATGTAGATTGGACGTTCTTGGATCTATGCCTCCTCAAAATGAACTTCGGCCCGAACGTCCGTAGATGGATTGACACCCTCCACCGCACAGCCACAACTAACATAATGGTAAACGGGCACCTCTCTAATCCGTTTCCTCTCCAGCGTTCGGTGAGGCAAGGCGACCCCATTGCCCCTCTGCTGTTTGTCATTGTCATGGAAGCTCTAGCTGCCTCCATAAGGGCAAACCCAGAAATACAAAAAATAGACGTGCCCGAGATCCCCCACCATCTCATCCCTATGACTTCCATGTTCGCCGACGATCTGACGGTCCTCATAAAGGCAAACATATCCTCAATAAACGCCCTCCTAAATATCATTCACACATTCTCAGTAGCCTCGGATATGATGGTTAATTGGGGATCCGAGACAGAGGGGTGGTGGTTACACCCAGGGGGGGAGCCCCCACCGCCGGAGCCGGCCGTGTTATGGAAACAAAAAGAGGACGCAATCAAAATTTTGGGCGTCCGCCTCACGGCACTGGAACCCCAGAGGGACCATGGGGCGTCGCTGGTGGAACAAGCCCTGACATCCCTGGCGAACTGGAAAGGCCTGCATACCTCCATTGTGGGTAGGGCCCTGGCAATAAACACTGCGATCTTCTCAACCATCTGGTATAAAGCGGCATGCTGGTCGGTCCACCCAAAACACTTACAAAAACTGAGAAAGGCAGCAGCGGCCTATATTTGGAAAAATGATCATGAGGATGACAAATTCATTTCCAGAGTCGCATGGAAATATATAGCCCAACCACGGGTGCAGGGAGGCTTGGCGGTGCTGGACCCGGAGGACCAACTGAGGGCCCTCTCATTCAAAGTCATTATCCGGTTCCTCTTGGGAAACGACATACAATAGGCGCCATACGCACAAATTCAAATTGTCCGTATCGCACTCTCCTCCCCGGTAGATAAACCCGTCCATCCTTTGCATTGGTTTACCAACCCAGCATGGAATGTCCCCTCCGTGAGAGAAGGAGATGGTTCTCCACAAAACCGAGCCAGAATGGATATCCTAAATGACCCGCTATGGCCCGACCTCATCAAGCTATGGAGAACAATCATCCCCTCTCCCCCCCCCGCTCCGGTGGCATGAAATAAGAAGACAACCTCTCTTCGGTAACCCGGGAATTGTAGATGACAACGGAACCCCACTGCAACTCACAACGGGATCCCATTGGAGATCGTGTGTGGCCAAAGGGATATTTACGGTAGGTGACTTATGGGACGACAGGATGGGCCAATTGAGAACTGAAGAACAAATGAAACATCAACTTAAATATGTACAGAGGAAGACTGAGAAACTTGAGTCCCTCCAAGTGGCCATCCCCATCGCCTGGCAAGCAGCATTAAAAAAGGGTCCGACGATCGAGAAGCACGACTGGGTAGTGCGCCACGACTCCCTCCACTCCGGGAAATGGTGTGGAAAGTGGTCCACAAGAGGGACACTGATGTCTCCCTCGAAGCCTACCGACTGGTCGACCGACAAGACAAATGTGCCAGATTGCTCAGGGTCGAGGAGGAGGATACAAAGACCAGCTGGTCTGGCCTGGTGAGAATCAGAGTAATTGAGGGGGCTGACCAAACATATCATGCCTTTGAACCAGGCACCCCCATCTGTGCCCTCCCTTTCGACCCGGCTGACTGGGAATGGCCACAGATGGGGGAACGAAAACCACAAAAACTGTGGCAATACACAGTCAAACAGGGGTACCGCATATTGCATACAACACACCCAGTGGCTCGAATTGTCCAAAACAGGTGGGAGAGAGACTCGGTGCTCCAACACATAGACTGGGGTCATCCCATGTGGGCCCCATACTCAGATATAAAGCCTACTTCGCACAGAGCCCTTCAATGGCAAATTTTATACCGATGCCTCCCCACCCCAGATTGGATAGTGTCAAGAACACAGCTGGAGCAGAAAGGATGTCTCTCTCCAATCTGCTCATACTGTGGTAGGGCCTCCCAACCCATGAGAGCTACATTAGAACACTGTCTTCTGGCCTGCCCGATGGTTGCCCAGATCTGGAGATGGTGGGACGCGGCCTGGCACACCCTGACGGGCTCCCCATACCCATGGGACTTGCCACTGATCCTCCTTGGAAAACATACAGGCGCCCCCCCCCGTTGGTCCCCATATGAATCCAATATGTTCCAAATCACAAGGTTGGAGCTCCTCATGGTGGCCTGGAGAGCACGATGTGCATATGAAAGACACACAAATGCATTTGGCTTCATCGAGGCCAGGGAACACATGGCGGACTATCTCCACGTCACAACCAAAGCAGCGTGGGATAAACTCAGAGCCGCAATAAAACTGGTGGAACAGGATCCGCTCCTGTCAACAGCTTCAAAAAAACTGAAAACAGACGAAGCCACCTCCCGGTTCTCGGAACAGTGGTTAGGCCCTCAGAAAGCCTTGGCCGACATGGAAGACTCTCAAATTAAATGGAAAAATTGGAGCCTAGACGAAAGAAACTGGCCCTTTAGACCCCTCACTGACTTCCCGGTGCCGTTTGCCTCCACCCCCCCATCCTTTGTCCTAGCCCAATGACCCCCCTCCTCCCTTCCATCCACTTTCTGACCCCCCTCCCTCTCGGCGCCCCGGCGGACAGTGGCGGAAGAAACCAGGGATGGACCAGACTCCTGCTCACTACACCGACCAAATCTACGACTGGAGGCGGGGTTGTCGTCCACGAAAATGCCTTCGAGGTTTGATAGCTGGCGGAACAAAACCACAGGGAGGACGGTGGCCCTGAGAAGCGAGAAGCGGGTGTTCCAGGGAACAGGTGGGTGGGGAGGGAAAGGCCGAGGGAAAAGTTAGATGGGGATCCAGGGTTTATTGATTATAAAGAATGACGACTCGGGTGACAGCTAAGGACATGAGAACTACAAAGCCATCGAAGCACAAATGGAGATACGAAGTCCCAGCTCACGGGCTGGGGGGGAAAGAGTACAGACGGACGACCGTGCAGTTCGGAGGCGGCAGCTCACAAGTGCCATACAGACAGCTGAACCAGGCGGTGAAAAGGAGATCGACTGGTCTGCCGGATTACAACAGTGGACAACAGCTCCAGGTTTCATACGGCATCATCTCATAGCCACCCATACTGAGCTGTCAGATAGAAAAATAAACTGAGCCATGATACTGGAAACACCTGCATGAATTCGGCCACTAGAATGCTGGCTCCTCTAAGATTTGCGCACGAACAGGCGGCGACACTGATGTTGCTGGGGGGTGTAGGGTTGAAGGGGCCAACATTCAAATGCCGGGTGTAGGGTTTAAGGGGCCGACGGACATACTAGCTCAGGAGTTGGGAAACAATAAAAGGGGGGGTTGCACACACCAAGGATGGGAATTTAGCCACTGCTAGCTAGCGACAGTGCACACAAAGGTAAGGCGGACACCATCCTGGGTGGGGATAGGCCAGCGGAAAGTCGGAGCTCAGCCAACTGGAAGGGTGTCATATGCAGCCCCGAGGGAAAGAAGGATGCTCAGGAGCATATTCGTAGATGGCCATATACCCGACAAACATTGCTCTGTAACGATGTCTCCATGGGACGCTGGACCCGCTTTCCAGCAGGTGATGCTCCCCACCAATAGATGGAGCCTCCCCGGAGGTGCTAGATGCGTCTGCTGTTATCAGCACACCTAGCACCCGACCGGGTTGTTCTCATTAACAAAAAAAAAGGAAAAAAAAAAAGAATAAGGAAACGGCCAGGTTCGTCGTTCCTTTCTTTGGCAAGGGTTCTTTATGGGAAGGTGGGTGGTGGAGTTGGGGTGGGATCCATAGTAGATTGGTTAGGTAGAGAGGAGGAGGTTCATTGGAGGTTTTAGGGKTTCAACCGCCAGTACACAGCCCCAGCCTTGCAGAAAGTTTTTGTCGCCTCGGGGGCGGCACGGCTGGGGCGCCATTAAAACATAAAATCGGCAGCCTCCAAAGTGGTGCGGGTTTCATGCTGACACCCGTGGGCCTATGTGTGGTGTACAGTTGCTTAAGTTAAGCCACTTGAGAAACAAATACGCACCGGTTAACACGGCGTGGTCGTTCTTTGGCCGCTGGGTAGCTACCCAAGGACCAGATAAACCAAGAAAATTAAGAAAAAAAAAATGAAAAACGGACTCCGGCCCTCCAGGCAGGCGGCGAGGCCCCCCAATGGGCCAATGGCAGTTGAACCACTGCACAGCCGTCCGCAGAGACAGACTACCTACCCCACACTCCTTTCTTCCAGTTGAGAAAGACAAACTCCGCCCATTTCCACTCTAATTCGATTTACCACCGTCACGGTGGCGCAATCCATCCGTGTACAATTTCGCACCTTGCGATTAATCCTATTCCAAACATTCCGTAACACCGACTGTCCTGATGGCCTCGTAAACATATGCGCCCGACAGCACGGAAGCTGCATAACAACTGTATACCAGGGCCTCCCAAGCAAGCAAAAGTACCCTTGCGGGTCACACACACACTCAAGCCGTCAAGCACTCAGGTACATGCATTTGGACACTTTCTGGACCAGGTGCCTTAGGAGTCAGGACGAGTCGAACGTTTTGAATGAATGAATCCAGTCCAGTTAGCGTCCAAATGCAGACCAGCAAGCACACACACACACACACACACACACACACACACACACACACACACACACACAGACTTAGCAAGACCACATAGGTGGTCCATCCAAACAGGGCCCCACTCTGCGGGGAGAAGAATCTGATGCAATGTCTTCCATACCTGCCAAAAATGTGCCATGGGGCCTCTCTCCAATACACAGCACTCTAGTACATGCATTTGGACGCTTTCTGGACCAGGTGCCTTAGGACCAGTCGAACGTTTTGCATGAATGAATCCAGTCCAGGCGTCCAAATGCATGTACTATGATCTCCTTTCAGGATGAGCTTGAGTCTTCGCAGCCAGTTCAAAGTGAGGGCACGCGGGCCTAGCTCAGTTGGTAAGGCACAGAAGTTGCATTCAGGAGGTCGTGGGTTCAATCCCCATAGGCCTCACGATGTGCCTGGGCAAGCTTGGTGTTCTACCAGCTAGAGATAACCCGTCGGCCCCCCAAGCCAGCATTGGCAGGTCCTTGGCTGATGTTGTTGGCTGCTATGCAGCGACAATATTGGCCATTAGACACCGCCATGTGGGGTTTGGGGGGGGTAGGGGGAGGTGCAGTGACTGGCCATTGCTCGGCACTAGCACCGCCAATTTCCCTCATCGGCAATGCCTGCCCACCCCTCGTCACCGTGATGAGGGACTGGTACAGCCTAGCCCTCGCACCACAGCTGTGGTGCCAACCTACCCTGTGGGCCGGGGAGGGATCCGGGTTGGTTGGTGTTCCCCCATACTATATATAGAATAGTGAGAGGATGAGATAGATGCGTACTATCAAGAAAAATGAGATAGATGAGAGAAGAATATAGCTTACCTTTATTAAAAAAAAAAAAAAAGGGTAACAACCATGTTCCTCGCTGCACTATTCTCGAAATGTGCAAAACGAGAGTGAATCTTCCGCTAGAATATGGAAAGATACACGGCCATGGTTTTTGTCTTTTGTGCATTTCATGAGTAGTGCAGCCAGGCCCCATGTGCTACAAGTCTTCAATGGCATATCCTGCCTGACACAGCTGACACAGCTGACACAAAGGCAATCCTTTTTTTTTTTTTTGGAAAGGCCTTGGCTGTCTACTAGAGGGGGTACCTTCATAGGGCACCTGGTCCAGAATCTACTACTCTATATGTGTCCTATGAAGGTACCCCCTCTAGTAGACAGCCAAGGCTTTTCCAAAAAAAACTATATGACAAACAACTGCAGCGGTAGGGACGGCATGATGGAAAGTTAACCAGAGCAAACCCTTTTTTTTTTTTGGGAAAAGCCTTGGGTGTCTAGTAGAGGGGGTACCCTTCATGCTGCACAACCATCAATTTCCTGGAGCCAAGTCCCACTAGCAGGGTTGAGCTACCTCAATGCCTGAATCTGGACGCTTTTGCGGAGAAGTGCAGAAATGGTGTCGAGTTTGCTGAACTGCACGTCTCCACAAACAGGTCCAGGGCGTTGAGGTAGATCAACGCTGCTAGTGGGACTTGGCCCCTGAGGCTCATGATTCTCCAAAAAAAGGCACGTCTGGAAGGAGCAACCTGTGAACAATCATGGTCAAGCTCAAGCGATCTGTTCGGCCTCGTAACCCGGTCGTACACGGCCCCAGCCTTGCAGAAAGTTCTTTTTGTCGCCACAAGCAAAACTCGGAGGCGGCATTGAAAACAATGGTCGGCGGCCTCCGAAGTGGTGCGGGTTCAATGCTTACACCCCGCGGCCGATGTGTGGCGTACAGATGGCTTTAAACCACCAGCACGTCGCCCAGCCATTTTTCTCTGATGCGGCCGTTGGTGCACCGTGAATTTCGGAGGTTGGCAGCAACTTGCGCTGCCGGAGCAAAATGGCTAGCGGCACCAGCCTAAAGAAGGCCTGCGCCGGTTCGTCGTTTTTGGTGCGCACTGCCAGAGTGTTTCCGCGGTCGGAAAAATGTTGGTCGCAGGTACTGGTGGTCGAGTATTGAGTAGCACCTGGAGCAGTTAATTAAACCACCACCAGCACATTTCCCATTATATTGGGCGCGGGGAAAAAAATAGAGAAGAAGGTGTTCCTACCATCTAGTAGTGTTATGAATTTGGGCGCTCCCGTAGTTGCCTGTTCTTTCATCATTGTCGCGGCTTGTTAACTGCAGCGATTTCCCGAGGTACTGGTGGTTGGTGTTCCTCCGTACCTACCGCATTTTTTTCGTAACCCCCCAGGTCGAATGAATAATAAGGACCCGAGGGGCAGAGACCGATTGGTTTACCGCGGTAACAGCCACACCAACCGGGAGGGACTGGTGGTTTAATCAAACATTAAACCACTGCAGTACTTCCCAAAATCGTGCCCGTTAACGCTCCACGATTTTAGGAAAGGAAACGTACGGGCCACTACAGGAGCGCCCATATTCATCCAACCAGAAATGTTTCGACTCTATTTTTTTCCACGGCCGATAGCTGGGCCAAGTACTGGTGGTTTCAGAGCATTGCATATGCCAAATTGAATATCACAGTGAGGTGGGTAATTGACACCATGCCAGGGTGACATGAGACTTCCTAGGGTCAATCAAAAACCAACCTTGAGGGTCCAATAATGGCAATAAATGATCTTTTGTAGGAACAGGCATCTACCGTTGGTGATTTGAAGAGAACTGAGAGAAGCCATCCCTAGTAGGAGCGGACTGGGATGGGTCAACCTATGGTGGACCGGTTGTCATGCCAGTGACATTGCCGGGTAGCTACGTTGGTATGGGAGAACCACTGAAAGCATATAAGTGGGAAACCCTCGATAACACGATAAGGACAGCACTGACGCCGCGACTTGTGATAATGTACACGCTGAAGTCTCGCTTGGTCAGACACGACAGGCGGCACAGACAGCAATTGAAGCGGACACCCGGGGCTAGGTCCCACTAGCACGAATTAAGAGATACTGACGGTAGATAGCAGAGATCAATGGCCGAAATCTCCTAATTTGCGCAAGTGGGACCTTGCCCCCGAGCCCAACAACATACCCATCGGACACGGTCCAAGAAGTCATGTCCCTTTCCAACTCAGAGACCGTTTTTTTTTTTTTTTTTTTTCCCCTACTAATCTCCAGCGTCCAGATCTTGTCATGTTCAGCAACATCCTAGTCCTTAATCCAAGTACAGCAGGCAATAATTTTTTGTGTACTATGACGTCATGAATGAGAAGAGGAGTGGATGTGTTGTCTCATCCGATTCTGTGGGATAAACAAGGGAATCGATGGAAGACAGAGCAGGGATATGCAGCCTTTATTGGGTGGATTGCACTATTAGAATCACCACTTGAAACAGATTTATCAGGCTTTGCGAACGAGTGCTGAAGATTTTTTAGTTTCCTACAAGTGAAAAAAGAAAAAAAAAAAAAGCCTACGTAGGTGGGTGCTAGGCCCCACCAAGCTGGCACGACTGTACTTCGACACACGTGCCCCATATGGCTGAGCTGGATGGTACACCCATGAACTGCTGATAAGCGGCCCGCGGTCCGAATCCCTAAGTCCTGGACACAGACGATAAGTAAGATAACAATGAATAAAAAAATAAATAAAAATAAAAGATAACACCTAGGCTACCAGCCGGGCCGCCCGGGTCCCGGGTGGCCAGCCCGTGCAAGGACCAGGGAGGGTACCAGCAAAAAAAAAAAAAAAAAAAAAAAAAAAAAAAAAA
>BFEA01000054.1:1776123-1789487 GCA_003427395.1 Chara braunii
CACACCAGCAGTATTGCAAATGAATCTGATCGCATTTACGGCCATACCTGGATGTATCGGGCCATAATTCCGTTCAGAACTACGTAAGAAAAGTCGTACTGCGAGTATGCCCTGAATTGATTACCGTGCCCCGCCGTTGACTACAGAGTAGATCGGGAGGCTGGATGCATGTCTAGACATGCACGCCAGTCTTCACTACTCCTCCACAATGAAAGAGAAATCACAAAACGAATGCGCTTTGTTTTTTTTCTTTTTTTCAGGTTTTACCTTTATTTCGGCTTTGTTCTTTTTTATCTTTATTTCGACTTTCTCTTTTTACCTTTATTTCGACTTTCTCTTTTACCTCGTGCAAATGCTCTCTCAAAAAAAACAAACCAAAGAGAAGCTAGAACAGAAGAAAGACCAGTTGCCCGGTCAGTTCGTGTTCAGGCTCGTGTCACGCCGAAGCGAGAGAGGCAGCAGATAAGAGCAAAAAGGTAAGGTAGTGACGCTGCGCTCAAAGTCATTATACACAAAGAGAAAGAGAAGACCGCAAACCGATACTCCCACGTTTTCTTTTTTTCCTCCTCTTATTTTTCTTTTCCTCTCCCACGGTTTCCGTTCCGTGCCGTCAAGGTTAATGCTGTTGTTATTAATTAAAAAAAAAAAAAAAAAAAATGCTGTTGTCCTTTGCCTGGCCATGAAGATGAGGACGTAATCCTTGAGAGTCTGGCCTTGAGACTCCAGCGTTTGGACTAGCTTCGGGACTCCAGTTTTGGGACTCCAGTTTTGGGACTCGAACTTTGGGACTCCAACTTTGGGACTCCAACTTTGGAACTCCAACTTTGGAACTCCAACTTTGGAACTTCAGCTTTGGCTTTCGGATCCAGCTTTAGCTTTGGGAGTTTGGTCTTGGGACTCGAGTTTTGGGACTCGAGCCTTGGGACTCGAGCCTTGGGACTCGAGCCTTGGGAATCTAAGCATTGGGGATCTAGATTTGAGACTAAGCTTTGGGACTAGCTTAGGGACCCTGGCTTTAGGATTCTCTAGCTTGGGGACTCTGGGACTCTAGCTTAGGGACCCTGGATTTGGGACTAGCTTAGGGACCCTGGCACTGTAGCCTTGAGACTTTCTAAAAGAGGGAAATGGGCGACATAGTGGACAAGCCGAGGGGACGTGGAAGAATCACAGACGGGATACCAAAATACGAAAGCGCGCCGGGAAATGACACGTGTCCGTAAGAGCGAAGCGTGGTATGCTACAAAGAGGAGCAGGCGGGGGCATTCTGTTGCAGAGAAAACGTGGAGGTGAATGGAACTCAAAAGTGAGGAGTGAAGAGGCACAGCGCGTGAACACCAGGACAAGCAAAAAAAATGCATTACGGAGAAGAGGAGAGGGAGGAAGGATACAAATCACAGCAAGAAAGAATCTAATCAGAGGTCCTCGTCGTGCTCCTCTTCCACTCCCTCTTCCTCCTCCCCGTCCTCCTCCTGCTCTTGATACTTCCTTGTCCTCCCCCTTCCTCTCCTCCCTCCTCCTCCTAATCAGATCCTCCTCCTCCTCCTCCTCCTCCTCTTCCTCCTCCTCGTCCTTCTCCTCCTGCTCCTGATACTTCCTTGTCCCCCCCCTTCTCTTCCCCCTCTTTCTCCTAATCAGGTCCTCCTCCTCCTCCTCCTCCTCCTCCTCCTCCTCTCCTCCTCCTCCCGCTCTCACGTTTCCTTCTCCTCCTCCCTCTCTCCTCCCTCTTTCTCCTAATCAGGTACTGTTTCTCCTCTTCCTCCTCCTCCTCCTCCTCCTCCTCCCTCTCTCCTCCCTCTCTCCTCCCTCTTTCTCTTAATCAGGTACTGTTCCTCCTCCTCCTCCTCCCGCTCTCACGTTTCCTTCTCCGCCTCCCTCTCTCCTCCCTCTCTCCTCACTCTTCCTCGTCCTCCTCCTCCTCCTCCCCCTCCTCCTGCTCCCACGTTTCCTTGTCCTCCCTCTTCCGCCTAATGAGGTAAGGTACTGTCCCTCATCCTGCCTTCTCCTCACCATGTCCTCATCCTCCTCTTTTACTACTCCCCGATTGCATTCTCCTTCTCCTTCTATCTCTCTTCCCCTGTCCAGTGTGGTCAAACCGTCATAAAGAGGAAAAGAGGGAGGACAGTAAGAGTCAGGGATTGTGAATTTACTATCGAAGCGAGTATAGGACATCCAATATTTTCCCCAATTTGGCAATTTATTTATTGGTCTCCCATTGATGGCTGCATATTTACGAGAGGTTAATCCAACACTTTCCCAGTTAGGAATTGTTCCATTTTAGTATGGCTTGTATTTCAACCAAAGGGAGAGGCGGGGGAGGGGGTTGTCCCTCCTCTTTTTTTCCCTTTACTTGGCAATTACGCCCTTTGGCCGTGAACTTACCTGAAGAGGAAAAAACGCACAAGGTTTTACTATTTTCTTCGAGTTCCATGGCTGATGTGCCCACGTACCCGCATGATTTTTTTTTTACTTGTTTTTTTGGTACCTGCAAAAATTATTCATGAAGGAACAAGATAAAGAAGATCGCAAAAAAGATTGATGAATATAGAAAAGGAAACAGAATAAAAAAGAGAGCGCGAGTAGATAAATATGGATAGGGGAAGAGAATCAGAAAAGAGGAAAAAAAAGGAGAGAGCGAGTTGATAATTATGAAAAATGGGAAAAAAGTTACAGAAAAAAAAAAAAAAAAAAAAAGAGATCGCGAGTTGATGAATATGGATAAGGGAACATAATTTAGAAAAAAAAAAAAAAAGAGAGAGAAAGATCCAGATTGACAAATATGGATAAGGTAACTACAGAATAAAGGAGATCAAGAGTTCATAAATCTGGATCTTTCTCTCTCTCTCTTTATAGTTTGCCAAATATTGACAAAAGGATAACGGAAGAGAAGAAAGGAGAAGGCGAGGGGTAGAGCAGGAGGACGACGAGGGGCTTGGAGGGAGAGGGGCTAAGTGAGGGGGAGAGGGGCTAAGTGAGGAGGAGAGGGGAAGAAGAGAA
Source organism: Chara braunii (assembly GCA_003427395.1). Taxonomy (NCBI): domain Eukaryota; kingdom Viridiplantae; phylum Streptophyta; class Charophyceae; order Charales; family Characeae; genus Chara; species Chara braunii. The sequence continues at coordinate 1,779,118 of BFEA01000054.1, forward strand.
AGGAGGAGGTAAGTGAAAAGGAGAGGAAGAAGAGAAAGGAGGTGAGGGAGAGGGAGGGAGAGGGGGGGGGGAGGGTAAGAACGTGAGAGGGGAGGAGTCGGAATTCATGAATACACTAGGAGAAAGAGAGAAACGGGCCTTGGGGAATAAACAACTCGTTGCACGACGATTGGGGGTTAAAGAAAGATATCCAAGGGGGGAATTGTAGTGTGGAAGAGACAGACTCCGGCAGACAGGACAGGATGAGACGGAAGGAAGCCAGGCGATAGAGAAGAGGAGGAGGAGGAGGAGGAGGAGGAGATAGGGGAAACAAACATGCTAACAATCAAAAGACAACAGACAAAACAGAAAAGAAAAAAAATGCTAACAATCAGTGAGGTCGTCATATCTTCCGAGAGAGACGGAGAAAAGGAAAGTGACAATTACAATTGCATTCTTTCGTCGATGATCAGATCTCATCAAGAATCGAACACGCGACCTCCCTGATGGGAGGTGCACACTCAACCAAACGGCTAATTAGCTGACTAGGGTGAAAGTTAAGCCCCAAGACGCAGTACTTGACCCAATCACCCCACCCCAGCACGGATTTCCCGCGTCCCACACTCACACCTGATCCGAAGCCAGAGCATCAAAAAGATACAAAGACAAAGAGAGAAAGAGAGAAAGTGAGAAAGAGAGAAAGAGAGAGAGAGAGAGAGAGAGAATGAGAGAAAGAGAGAACGAGAGAAATTGATCTAAAGAAGAAAGAGTGTAGAGAGCGAAAAAAGGGTAGAGGAGGCAGAGAGGGAGGGAGAATCACAAGAGAGAAAGCAAGAGAAAGAAAAAGTGTAGAGAGTGAAAAAAGGGTAGAGGAGGCAGAGAGGGAGGAAGAATCACAAGAGAGAGAGCAAAAGAATGAGAGAGAGAGAGAGGGTAGAGGAGGTAGAGAGGGAGGGAGAATCACAAGAGAGAGAGAGAAAGAGAGAGAGAGAGAGAGAGAGAGAGAGAGAGAGAGAGAGAGAGAGGTCAAAAGAGGGCGAGGGGAATCGAGAGAGAGAGAGAGGGTAGAGATGGAAGGGAAGGAGGGAGGGAGGGAGAGGGGGGTAGTTGACTCTCTCTTTTTCTTTTTCTTTTTTTTCTTTTTTGACTTACCTCTGTTTCGATATCTGACAACACCTTGGTGAAGTCTGCAGACAGCACGAGCAGTTTTCCTTCGTGTGTGAAACATGCCAGGAAATTGCCGTTCGGCGACAATGCCATCATGGTGATAGGTCCCGACTGGATGCCGCGATCTTGTACGGAATTAGCGGTGACGGCAAGCACGGTCGATCCGACGGCCAGCAATACTTCCAGCGATCCCGACACTGTGAATTCCGGCGGGATCACCTCCATGCAGTGAGGCATCTCCTGCAGACCAGGATTAGCAAGAGCGAAAGGCCGCGGCTCTTGCAAGCTAGTCACAGCGAACAGTCGGTACGTGTCTGACATCACCACCATCCCGCTCCCCCAAATCTGGCAATCGCAGATCCCTTGGCCATCGCCGGCTTCTTCCCCGAACGAAAACTGCGTAGGCAGAGGAACCCCATGGATGGAGAACTGAAAGACAGTCCCATCGTCGACAACAACCAACAACACTTCGTCTTCCGTCCATCCGATCTTTATGATCCTCTCCTTATCCCATACAAAGGAGGTAATCGGCAATCCCGAGGAGGAATATATACACACTCTCGGCCTTGTGGACTCAGCGCCAAGGATGAGCAACTTGTCTTCGTCGCGCACAGTCGCAATCGGGCCGGCAAATCGCGCGCAGGCCACCAAGTGTCGGCTCAGATCAATCGTGCCCCAACTCATTGAGTACAGCTCTTGTTTTCTGTAAAACCGATTGTTGAGCTCGCTCCATTCTGCGGCGATGGAGACCGACATACCTTTACCTTTGTGATGTGTCTTGCCAAACCTATCTTCTTGTGCTCTTATCTTCTTCTCCTTCTCAGTGGCTGGACAAGTAGGTGGTTGGCGTAAGGCGGATTTGGGGAGAAGGCCCCTGATGAGTGCCAAGTGGGCTACCTGGCTGAATCGTGCGAGGGACAATGAGCGGCGGATGCTGGGAGAAAAGGCCCCTGATGAGTGAGTGCCAGGAGGGCTTCCTGGTTGAAACGCGCGAAGGACAATGAGCGCGTTTCTTCTTCTGAGGCTAGTGCATGCGCGGATGTGTATGGAAATTTGGTCGAAGCGTGCACGAAAGACAGTCTTTGGGGCCTCTGTTTATCACTACTCTCCTTTCTCCTCTGTTTGATTGATTCTCCGCTCTTCCCCTCTGCTGCACAAAATTTTACGGTCGCTTCTTTCTCTCGGGTAGAGGATTCTACAACCGACGACGGATGGCCCAGGCGGGGGGGTGCTGACGTGGCGGCGCCTTTCAAAATCTGCAGCGGTTGATGTCAACTTGTGCGCGCCCGCTCAATCAAGCGAGACTCTCTCTGCGGACCATCGACCCAGCACACAGGAAACCCTGCCTCAGAGCCCCCACACTCCTCTGGTGCCTCTGATTCCCTAGATATCCCCMCCCGTTCCCCCCGCCTGCGCCCCGCGCCCCCCCCCCCTTCTCCCGCTCGATTTATGCGGCAAAGAAACAACTGCCTAACACGTTGTGGACGTGCCGGCCGTGTGTAAGTGCGTGCGCGTCGGCTCTGGCACCTCACCCTTCCCACAGAAACCAGACGAAGGAGGAGGACGAGGAGGAGGAGAGGGAGAAGCAGAAGAAAAAGTTTTGCAACGAGAACGGCAGCGTAGGCAAGAAAGGAGAGCCGTCGGAATGATGAGCCACGTGGCGAGTGTAGAGAAGAACCACGTTCTTCCTCTCCTGTTGCCACGTGGCAGTGCGTTCTACGTTACCACGTGGCGATCAGCCGGACATCGAATCAAAGATGATGGGAGGTAATGATGACTTGAGGCTGCGCGGACGGATTTCACCTGGAAAGAAAACATGCAAAATTCGCCGACGATTCGTACACGTGGCCGCGCTGGTAGCATCCCCCCCTCTACAGAGAGGATTACTCCCGTCGGGACACCGTGAGGTCCCGACGATTCGTACGTGGCGGACACGTGGCCGCGCTGGTAGCATACCCCCCCTCTACAGAGATGACGATTACCGTCGGGATACTGTGAGGTCCCGACGATTCGTAACGGAATCGTTCACTGCTTACGTGGCGTACACGTGGCCGCGCTGGTAGCATTCCCCCCTCTGCAGAGAGGACGATGACCGTCGGGATACTGTGAGGTCCAGGCGTACAAGACGATCCTTCCGAAGATCCCAGGAACACCCCGCGAACATTTCCGCGAAGGCCGCGAGATTTTCGGCGGGAATAACTTTAAAGACGAAATTGAGCCGACCAAAAAACAAAAAAACAAAACAAAAAAAGGAGACGACAACGTGTCGCCGGTGGCCTGACGTGCTTGTCGCTGAGCGAGTGGCCCAATGTCGCTCGGTGTTCGGGCCCATCTGGCTGAATTAGGGCCATATCCCACTAGCCCCTGTTGTTCATCTCTGACCGTTGATCTTCGTGATCGAGGGTGAAAAATGAATAATCCAAGGTGGTGGGATCTGACCCTTAGAGGCTGATCCCACTCTGAACTTCTATCAAAAAGTCGTAAAAGTCTCTTGAAAGTAGGAGAAGTGCCGAACTTTTCGTAGGGAAAAAGTGGGATCCCATAGGCCTATGGCTTCCAGCGGAGACACCCGGTCTCCTTTTGTGTCCGCGGCTCACAAATTTTCCCGTCCCATGAAGGAGGGCCTGTGCGACGTACATCCTGCACTTGTCCATTGTGGACGTACAACCTGCGGCAAATTTTCCCGCTCCCTACCGTCTCGACTCGCGTCGACCCGGTGTGCCGTTTGGCCGACGGCAGGGACCTTCGCACGTGTCACACAATCAGTTGGACCATGGACACAAGAAAGACCGTCGTCACAAAAAAAAAAAAAAAAAAAAAAAAAAAACTCAAAAATTGCCTACTTTTTGGGGGAAGGGTAGGGGGTCACGGGCTCCCTACCGTTTCCTACCAACTTCGCACCGCGGGTCGAGGCCGTGGCGACATGCAAATTTCCATGAGTAGAAACAGCCATTTTCTGTTGCACTACCGACGGGGAAGTTGGGGAAACCATATGGGATCCCCTTTTTTTCCAAAAAGCTCTGCTACTATGAACCGTGGGATCAGGTACTTAGGGTCTGATCCGACTACGAACTTTTACGAAAAAGTGGTAAAAGTACCGAAAAAGCTGCTCCCGCGCCACGCGGGCCGTAAAAGAAAATCGGGACTCCACTCTCCCGTTTCCTTCGCAGCTTGGACGCAGACCACGGCGGCTTTCGTTGGGCGGTTCTGAAACGTGGCTCTTCCGACGGACATGGCCTGGACAGGGCCTCTTCTGCCACACAGGTGCTGGACCACGGACAAACCACCCGCCAGCTAACGGACAAACGAAAAAAAAAAAAAAAAAACAAGAAAACGGCTCCAGCTTTTTCGCGGAAGGTTACGGGTAGACCACTCTTCACATTTCGGGAATTCTTCCTACGACTTTTTCGGCGCCGTTCCTTCCCAGAGCGCCATGACTACAAATGTTTCCACGTACCTCCTAAGTTGACGGGGCCGCCTACGACTTCGGAACACTGTGGGATCCGCGAAAAGGCACTTTTTTACTTACGGTATGTATACGAACTTTTACTAAAAAGTGGTAAAAGTACCGAAAAAGCTGCTCCCGCGCCACGCCACGCGGGCCATAAAAGAAAATCGGGACTCCACTCTCCCGTTTCCTTCGCAGCTTGGACGCAGACCACGGCGGCTTTTGTTGGGCGGTTCTGAAACGTGGCTCTTCCGACGGACATGGCCTGGACCCATTTCTATATTTTCTTCCGACGGACATGGACTGGGCGGTTCTGAAACGTGGCTCTTCCGCCAGCTAACGGACAAACGGAAAAAAAAAACAAAAAAAAAACAAGAAAACGGCTCCAGCTTTTTCGCGGAAGGGTACGGGTCAACCACTCTTCACATTTCGGGAATTCTTCCGACGACTTTTTCGGCGCCGTTCCTTCCCAGAGCGCCACGACTACAAATGTTTCCACATACCTCCTAAGTCGATGGGGCCGCCTACGACTTCGGAACACTGTGGGATCCGCGAAAAGGCACTTTTTTACTTACGGTATGTATAGTCGGATCAGACCCTTATACATGCATGTCAGCAAACAGACCGGGGCCAAGTCCACCTACCCGGGGCCATGTCCCACTACCGGTAGCGGGGGGCTAGTTTTTATGTTTCGTGTATTTTTCAACGTGGTCACACCATGGCCGTGGAATTTTCAGATCGGATGGCAAGGGGCCCTGCATACTTGAAACCAGAACTAAACCTCGAGAAGTGGGGCATGGCCCCCGAATTCTCAACTTCTGACCGTAGATTAAGAAGATCAACAGCCTCAAAAGAAGCATCAGCGTAAGTGGGGCTTGGCCCCAGTGTTCGGGTCCCACTTGCAGCATTTTACGACGCACATGACTTGTTGTCCGCTAATTATTTTATTTTATTTTATTTCTATATTCTTCTCTCAACTTCTGTTTTTTTGCCTTTCACTACCTACTCCTAAGGCTATCTAGAGGGGACCCCTGCAAGCATAGTTTCCTCTCACTGTGAAGGGGAGATTTCATGTTGCCCCTTGCCCCTAATGGTTAGGGTATAGGGTTGGGGCCGCCGGGTGGGTCTGGCTAACACAAAGACCGAGACCTGCCAGTAGCTACGCCTCCCTTTCTCGTCGTCCCCCACCCCTCATCGAGTAGCAGCAGTGGCTATGGCCAACACTCACCCACACAACCCACTCGCGCTCGCACTCACACACATGTTGGTCATAGATTCCACTAATACCGATCAGGAGTATCCAGAGGACTATCCCAGTTCGTTGGCACTAAGTGCGCCCTATAATTGTAAAAAAAATACATGTTCTTTCAATTCACCTTCACTACCTACCTACCATTCCTCCTAAGGCTTACTTATACAGGCGACCCCTGCAAACATAGCTTTGTTGTCTCCCTCCAGCCATCAGAGGGGATGCATGTTGCCCCCCGCCCCAACCATGGTGGTCAAGCATGAGCTGCGGATGCCAGTGGGGGTCCGGCTCATGCAAACACTGAGCTTTTTTTCTTCTTTTTTTTTCCGGAGTAACTGGCAGCCTTTTGGCATGGTCTGGTCCGGAGGGCCCGGTTCATACCATGGCCGCCTTTTGATTATGCCAACCGGAAAACGGGTCCGCCGTCATCAAAAGCCGTATTTTCCCATCTTACATAGAAGAGGATGAAGCTATCATTCACAGACTTTGCAAATCATAGAAGCTTTTTGATTCCTTTCGAAGACTAAGCTCATAAGGACGTGTATTATTTTGTATTCGCCATAATGGATCATCTCACCACTCTAAGTCCCGTATTGATTTGATTCTTTATAAAAAGAGGACTCTGATAGGGCGTTACAGGGGGCGGCTATCTTCCCTCAGAGCCCATGCCTAGGGGCTGACCATAAGATGTGTGTGGTTTTACTATCCTTTCATTAAAAAACGAATCAAGGTAGAGGATTCTATTAACTAAACAGATCACTTCGTAATTTACAGCAGTATGAACAATATATCCAAGATGTTTGGAAATTTGGGTAGCCAACGAAGAATCAACATGATTCGATTATCTCGGGGTTTAATAATGGTTTAGTATTTGTGGCCAGAAAAAGTAATGAATACTCAATAATATTGGCTAAAAATAGATATAACAAGGAAATGACAATTCAGGAACAAATCTTTTTTTACGAACAGCAGGATCACCTTTCTCACTCTCGACAACAAACTCACATCCAAACCCTAGGAAATCTACTCTTAGTCTATGCACAACATCGTTCACAAGGTCACCAGATCAGAAGTAAGTTAATTCAACATCTTACTAGGAGGTAGACATTTCCTTTTTTGCTTCAGCTCAGACACGGGTCCATAGGGCGTCCATAGAAGTGCTAGTTGATCCAATAAAACACAAATCCAATGATCCTAATCTACCTACAATTCGACTATTTTTTAAGGACGGGTTATTATTTTTTTTAAGAGCTTCTTACATCGGCCAAGAGCCAAAGGAAAGAGGAAGAGGATAGGAGGGACGTGGAAAGCATATTGTTAGTTGTCACACAAACTTTATCCCTTAAATAAAAATAACATCTAGAATTATGGTTAACAGAAGAGGAAATATGGACACCTCTCTTACAAATCGAGGAAAATAAACTTTAGGGATTAATGGAGTTCCCAAGGAATTATGAGAATTTATCTGGCCAGTCTTCTCATGTCATTTGATGAATTTCTACGAACATGTTCAAGAAGCAGGGTCCACTGCAGAATTGGTGGAGCGGGGAACTCTTACTTTACTATACAAGAAAGGGGATAAAATAAATATACGAAACTACCGCCCAATAACATTACTGACAGTGGTATATAAAATGTTAGCAAAAGTCATTATCAATGGATTGATACCCGTGAGTAGAGACGTTATTCATCCTTCTCAAACAAGGTAAAAATATCCAAAATAATATTTTATTGATAAACGAGATGGTAAAGTTTTTCCGTTAATCTCGTCAAAATGCAACATTTGATTGTATAGATTTTGAAAAAGGTTATGATCATGTACACTGACGTTTCTAGGATGCATATCTAGAGAAGATTAACTTTGAGACGACACTAAAAAAATTGATTGGTATCCTTCATGCAAATGCCACCACTAGATTCCAACTCAACGTTTACTTTTTCCTCCAATTAAATTGCAAAGGTTTGTTCGCCAGAAGGATCTCTTGACCCCCGTTCTGTTTGTAATCATTGTGGAAGCATTGGGGGGTAATCCTAGGCAGAATAAGCAGATGTAATGACCCGCCATAACACAAACTGAAAACACTGCTGATTTATGAAGTTTTGTCGATGGAATGGATGCCTTGCTGAGATTCCAGCATTCTACTAAGTTTTCTAAGTCTGTATGTGTGCGTGCTTGATGACCTGCGTGCCTGTCTGAGTGCTTGTAGGTATGAGTGTGTGTGTGACCCGCAAGGGTACTTGTTTGTTTGGCAGGCCCGTAGGGCCGGTACTTACCTGTGGCCGTGACATTGAGGGTTGCAGCAGGGGAAAACACTCAAGTGGCGGAGCCAGAGGCCCGCGCCACTTGGAGCAGCGGAAAAACACTCAAGTAGCAGGTAGGCCGGTACCGCACCCAGTAGCAGTAGATGTGCCGGGTACTCGAGGCCGAGCAGAAGAAGACAAAGTTGGCATTTTTAGAGGCTAAATAGCGGTAGGTTAGGTCTAGGCCGGTACCAATCCATCCAGTCTGAGTCTAGAGCCTCTACGGGCAATATCAGAGTCTACAATGATGTTTCCCTTAGAAAGGGAGGAGGTACAGGTTGCTTGGGAGGTCGAGCGGCCTAGAAGTCACCGCCCAGGAGGTAAGTAGGTCGTTGTATCAAGAGGCCGAGGGAAGAGCCCGGCCTCATTCTTCAGTGTGCAAGTTTGGCGACACGCTGCTGGAGCGCTGGCTGGAGTAGCGTTGGCCACTAAAGCACTGCTAGGAGGAAGAAGCCGGAGCTTCCACCTTGGCTATGGTGGATCTCTACCGGTAGGAGGAGGAGGGAGAAGGGGACCAAGGGGAAGAGTGGCGAGGTACCTATCTGGCTATGGTGGACACCATCTTCATCACCTTGTGAGGCGCTGCATCTGGAAGGCCCCAGTTGGGGTAGTGCCGCACCAAGGAAGTTCGGGGCAGAGACAGGCATGGCGACCTAGTGAGCAGCGGCATAGCTGCTTTGCGTTGTCCTTTGCACAAGGAGGCAGCGACATAGCTGCTGTGGGTTGCCCTTTGGACAGGAGGGTTGAGCCCTCAGCAGTCCGCCATAGCCTCGGTCTACATGTGAGAGGAAGGAGAAGGGTGGCCATGGCTATGGTGGACCTCATGTTGTGGCTGCAATAAAAGTGGGATTCGGACATTGATTTTGGTTCAGCCATTCAACATTATTATTGTTATTTCTTGTTTGAATAAGAGGGAAGGAGATAAGGAGGAGGAGATTGGTTGGCGAAGAAGGAAGAGCCTTATCTTTGGTCTATGCTGGAGTACATCATCTTCTTCTTCTTTCTTACTTCTTCTTCTTCTTCTTTCCCTCTCTCTCCTCTCAAGTTCATTCATTTATTTTTGCACTTGGACGACATTGTACTTTCTGATGAATGTATACTTCGAAATTGGCCAGGATCGTAACACAAATAAAATGTCGAGCAATCACTGAGACTCCAGAGGAGGTTGTACCTATTGCCTCTATGTTTGCAAATGACCTTATTATCATGATGGAGACTTCATGTGCTAATATGAAGGAAATCAGAGCTCTGGTGGGTAAATTTTCTTTGGTATCTTATACGGTGGATAAATTTTCTTTGGTATCTTATACGGTTGTCGTTGGATGCTCTTATCCGAGTGTTGGGTGTATCTCTCACTGCACAGGGTAAACCTTTGTCAAATGATGAATGAATTTATAGACATACGATATAAAAGATGCGTAAGTGGAAGAATCAACGGACTTCTATCTTTGGTAGAGCACCGCTCGTAGATAACTTGATACCAACCTTTATCTGGTAGGGCAGCGACTAGAGGGTTAGAAAAACTTTTTTCAACCTTCTTCTGGAGAGGGGATCAAGAAACCGCCAATGTTATACCCAAGGTAGCCTGGCTTACCCTTATTCAACCAAAAACTAAACGGGGGCCGAGAATACTGGATCCCTCATTACAATGTCAAACTATCGTTATTCAATGGTTAAAGAAACTGATATTTGCCCAAAAGGTTCCTTGGATGTCATTGGCTTTAGAACAGCTTCGTAGGTCTGCACCTGAAACGGAGGTAGATATACGTGCCCTTTGACAAGGCCAGAGGATAAATATTCGTCCCTACCTAGAGCCAACAATCATTGTCAATGGGGGGGGATAAGAAATAATTAAAAAAAGGATATATCCTGGGACAATTTTGAATTTCACTACTCAAATTTGAGGAGAACTGCCTTTGCTCAATCATCCTTCACCTTCACAATATGAGAAGATCTTACGATAACCCCTACTTGGTAATCGGTGGATAACAAATTTGAATGGAAGAGTCTATATTAGTTCTTCCTCCCCATGGTCCACTTGGGTATTAAGGACAAAAAACATATGAAATGCAAGGAAAAGAGATTGGAAGTTGGAGGAGGATCAACTTAGAGAGACTATCAGATATGCACATCATCTAGAAGATTCATTGGATCAGAGTATTTTTTCAATCCCTTTAGCGTGGGTAGTCGCATGGAAGAAAGGTCAAATTATGCAAGAAGGGGACT
>BFEA01000054.1:1832265-1845202 GCA_003427395.1 Chara braunii
CTCTCTCTCTCTCTCTCTCTCTCTCTCTCTCTCTCTCTTCCCGCGGATGAGCCGGTGAAGTCCGCCAAAACAGTCTGGGGAATGTTGCTCGTCACGCAGGTTGTTTTATTTTCCCCGTTTCCCATAGAGATCATCAACCAATCAGTCGGTCAATCAATCAATCAATCAATCAATCAATCAATCAATCAATCAATCAAACAAACAATCAATCGCCCTCGCCTTCCTCCTCCTCCTTCTCCTCCGTCTCCTGCTCCTCCTCCCCCTCCTCTTTCCCATCAGTGGCACGTGCGTTTTTTTTTTTTTCATTTCTTTTTGTTTTCGATTTTCTCGGCCCCCTCCTCCTCCTCCTTCCTTGCCGCTATCTCCTTCTCCTCCTCCTCATCCTCCCAAACCCCCTCCTCATCCTCGTCTTCCTCCTCCTCCGCCTACCCTGTTCAGCAGTGCCACGTGGCATGCACTTTCTTTTCTTTTCTTTCTCTGTCGTGACGTGTCGTCCTCCCCCTCCCCCCCTCCCCCTCCGCCTCCTCCTCGTCCTTCTACGTCGTTGTCTCCTTCTCTTCCTCGTCCTCTTCCTCCTCCTTCTCCACCACCTCTTTCTCCTCCACCACCTCCTCCTCCTTCCCTGTTCAGCGTGTGCCACGTGGCACAGAAAAACAAAACAAGCAATTAAAAAAAAAAAAGTGCATGCGCCTCGTGGCAAGAGGTGAACACGGGAGGAGGAGGAGGAGGTCGAGGAGGTGTTGGAGGGTGGACAGGACGAGGAAGAGTAGGAGGAGGAAGAAGAGGATACGAAGAACGAGTAAGAGGAGGAGAAGACGGCCAGCGAGGATGAGGAGAAGCGAGAGGGGGAGGGCGATGACGGAGAAAAAAAAGTGAAATGAGAAAAAAAAATACAAAACTGCCCAAGTGCCACATGGCACACACTGGACAGGGAAGAAGATGGAGGAGGATGACGACGAACACGACAATGATGAAGACGCAGAGGAAGGACACAAGGAGGAAGAGAAAGAGGAGGCGAAGGGAACGAAGGGGGACGGACTCCCTATCTCTCTTACACTTATCTGACTGCGAGGAGCGAGGTATGGCAATGATGACGAAGCTTCAACGACTGTGTTGACGACCCCCACCCCCAGCGACTCGTGAGAAAAGGCCTCGCCACACCACTCTCGAAATGTGAAAAAGACAAAATTTGGCAGGCGCATCTGGCCATGTTCTAGCCGGAAGTTCATTCGCATTTTGCACATTTCGAGAGTGGTGTGGCGAGGCCCAAAGTGTACACGCTGGCGGGCCAAGGCAGGGCCGGTACAAAAAATCGGCCCGCCATGAATTTTGAATTCGTGGCGGGCCAATTTTTGAACCGCCCCTGCCTTGCCCCACCACCCCGTTTTAACCCCCCGGGCGAACTGGGCCATAAACCACCAGTACATTACCAACAACCTTTTTAGGCCCGGCAACCAAGCCTGTGTAAGAAGGTTGTGAATGCCGGCTGTGGACAACTTCAGCTGCGACGGGCGACCAGTACCTCTAAGCGGGCGACTGGTACCTCATAGCGGGCGACCAGTCTTCCACTCCTGTCATTGTTTTTCTTCTTTCTTCTTTTTTTTGTCTTTTTCCCAGCAAGCCAGAGAATGAACGAAGGGTCTAGCAACTCCCATCTGTACGTGTTCCTGAGGAGCTGCTGGTACCGGCCGGGCAGTGTAGCACTCAGGTACCGCACCTGCAGCTACTTGGCCGCCACCTCCGCCATCGTGACGGGATGCCGACCATCGCTGTGTGCATTCTCTCTTCGGGGATGGAGGCTCGCCTCAATGCACTGCTTACCGGGTGGTCCATAGTTTAGAGTACGGTAGACGTCAGAAGCTATGCGAGAATTTGGAGTTGGCATCTAAGTGAAGGTCAGCTCTTGTTGTTTTCAACGAAAGATTAGAAGATGGCCGTACATGTGGCACTAATTAGATTTCATGCTTCTCAAAGAGCGCTTTAAGGACAGCCCTGGTTGCCAGTGCGCGGAACGCGGAATGGCGTCTCAGGCAGGTACCAGTCCGTATATACCTCCAATCCCATCAGCATCGGCTAGGGATGAGCAAAGGTTATGGGATTCAGTGGATAAGTGCTATGATGAAGGTATCTGCCTAGAGGACGCCTCCTTGGAAGTTGTGGTGGAGGATGAAAAAAGGCAAACGTTTTGTGGTGGATGAATCGGCCAATGAGATTAAAGAAGCCAAGCTAAAAGAGAGGACAATTATCGTAATGTTCCAAGGAGAAGCCAGACAACTCTCTAGGCATGTGAAGGAGGATGTAATTAGAGCATATGAAGACCACTGGTTTGCAAGGAGGCTCTTTGGGACAAACAACAAGAGACGTAGGATTAAATTTGAAGGACCCAAAGTAGCTTCCTAAGTGGCAAGAGCAAAGAAGGCGGCAAAGTGACTGACTAGGTAGAAAGAATTGAAGACGCGCTGGGTCTTTCCGCGGGCCAGTGCACGCATAACTGACTAATATTGGACATCTGCCCACTCACGGGCCTCCCCTCTGAGCACACCCCCCCGTTCAGGTACACTCTTCTTCGAATAAATATACGCCCCATCTTTAATTCCTACACCTCGCCAGTAATTTCAAATTTGCATCTCTTTGAATAAACAAACAAATCCCTACACCTACTCTTAATTCACATGGCTAATTCATGAGCCCTGTCAAACTCGGCGGAGAGCCGTCCAAGCTCGCAAGTCCCTACCGCCGGCATTGCTCGTTCCACATGCGCTTCGCAGGACCATGCTATCGAGGAGCGCCTTCCATGGCTCCTCGCTAGCTATGGTACTCCTGGCAAATTAAGCCAGGGTAACAAACCAACCAGATTAAAAAAAAAAAAATCGAGGAGCGCCTTCCATGGCTCCTGGCTAGCCATGGTACCCCTGGCAAACCAGGAGGCCGAGGTTAGAAAAACCAGATTAAAAAAAACAGGAGGCCGAGGTTAGAAGACTAAGGCTTGGACCCCACCAGCCGGCGGCTGGAAAAGACGTGTGGCCAAGAAAAGGGGGCAAGTCATTTGGGAAAGTCGGAAAGTACTTTTTCGGGGACCCCACCACCGAGGACCAATTGCTCTTGGAAAACCCTTTGGAAATCAGTTGAGCCAATTGTTGCCTGTTTCCATTGGCACTCGTTTGTTTTGTTNTTTTTTTTTTTTTTTTTTTTGTGGCACTCTTCATCGCTATTGGCTGCTGCCTCACGTGGGAACACAAACTTTGCAGGTCGCAGGCGCTTTGCCCTCCCTACCCTGTTGGAGGGCGTTTTGGAAAAGAGTGCCGGCCGCGGACACTTTTCCATCCGCCAGCCATGTAGAAACGGCTGGCGGTGTTTTTTATTTTATTTTAAAAGTAAGCTATATTCTTCTCTGATTTATCTCATATTCTGTGTCCTTTTTCTTGGTAGTACGCATTTATCTTATCCTCTCACTATTCTATTTATAGTATATAGTACGGAGGAACACCAACCAACCCGGATCTCTCCCCAGCCCACGGGGTAGGTTTGCACCACAGCTGTGGTGCGAGAGCAAGGCTGTACCCGGCGGTGGGGTCTGAAATCTACGTCGCCAGACCTCTGGAAAACTTCCTGGCGGCCCCGTGGGGTCCGAAAACGCCCTTCCAGGCCAAAACTTTTCCAGCCGCCGAGCGGTGGGGTCCAAGCCTAAGACTCATAGCCTTGTACTCGTTGCCGTCGAACCTATGCTCGAATCCCTGACTGAAAGAAGAAAAAGGGCCTCGCCACACCACTCTTACTCGTTGCCGTCGAACCTATGTTCGAAACCCTGAAAGAAGAAAAAGGGCCTCGCCACAGCACTCTCGAAATGTGAAAAAGACAAAAATGTGGCACGTGCATCTGGTCATTTTCTAGCCGGAAGTTCATTCTCATTTTGCACATTTCGAGAGTGGTGTGGCCATGCCCACACTGATGCACACAAACAGAGGTGCGAGGTGGTCGGTGCATCGAATCCTCCCTCTCTCCCGACCAGGGGAAATGTCAAGTGCTCTAAGGCAGAATAGTAGAGGGCAGCATTGGGTGCAAATGCAAAGAGGGTCGTGCTGTTGAATAATCGGGAAGGAGAGAGGGGGGAGAAGAGGCGGGCCAGGCCGGGGGCAAGGTCCCACTTGCACTGATTAAGAGATTCTGGCCGTTGATCTTTGCTTTCTACGGTCAATATTGCTTAATTCGTGTAAGTGGGACCTAGCCCCGGGCTGGCTTGCAGGAATACACCAGGAGAGGGGGGGAGAAGAGGCGGGCCAGGAGGCCGGGCTGGCTTGCAGGAATACACCAGCAAGGAGAGAGGGGGAGAAGAGGCGGGCCAGGAGGCTGGGCTGTCTTGCTGCGGCGGAGATAGGGGGAAGAAGCGCGGCCTGGAGCGGGGGAAGGTGGAGTGCAAATCAAACCTGTGGTTAGGCCTGGGGTGGGCTACAGTAGGTACGTTGCGCCTGCGGAGGAGAAGGGACGGGTGTCATCCGTTCGTCGTTATGTCGATGGCTTTGCCTGCTTGTATTTTCCTCCGGCAGGGCTTGTGCTTGTCGGTATCCCTTCAAACCAAGGCCGCGACGCTGCGTATGCTCTGAGTTTCGTTTATTTATTTATTATTTTTATTTGGCGTACTTAAAAAAAAGGTTAAAAAAAAAAAAGAAAAAAAAAAAGATATGTTTGTATACTTCCCCCCCAACTTCCCCCCTTCCTTTCCCCCTTCCTTGCCCCCCCCTTCCTTCCCCCACCCCAACAAGGGAGTCGCCCCTCAAATGCTATCACATGCTATCCTATCCATCTGATCCCGTCAGGATTTGGGGCCTCGCCACACCACTCTCGAAATGTGAAAAAGACAAAAATGTGGCGCGTGAGGACTGATATCATCAGCTACAAGTGTAACCTTCCCCCCCCCCCCCCTGCCCCTTGAAAGACGCAAATCTGCTAAAGGCTAATTAACCCCCCCCCCCCCCCCCCTCTCTCTCTTGCAAGACCTATAGAATCCACCATCATGGCTCAAAGGGATCATGTCTTGTCCGAGATTCCATGAAGTCGGGGACACCCGCGAGACGAAACAAAAAGAAAGGAGGAAGATGTTAAAAAAAAAAAACGACAAGTAATTTCCAATTTCGAAATTGATTCTCCTGAATCTCCTCCCTTTTACCTGCTCTAGTCATTCCCATCCCCCCTCTTTTTGCGTTTTGATATCTGGACCGCTTTAGAGGAGGAGCAGCAGCAGCAACAGCAGCAGCAACAGCAGCAGCAGGAGGAGGAGCAGCAGGAGGAGGAGGAGGAGGAGGAGGAGAATAAGAGGAGGAAGAATTGAAAAATCGGATTGAAATAGCAAGGATGACTGCTCTGCATCCATGTCCATGTTTCAAAGAGGAACATTACAGCGAGAGGCCTACACAGACATAACATAACCATGCTCAAACCCGCACATTCAGCAGCAGAAGAGGAGGAGGAGGAAGAAAACAAGGTGAGCAAGAAGAAGAAGAAGAAGAAGAAGAAGAAGAAGAAGAAGGAAGATGAAGAAGAATAGTGGAAAACAGTGGCCAACTGCCTTTCGTACACGCATCGAAAGCTCTTCATTACAAAGCCGCACATACTCGTCTCAGCTCTCGCGCACAATCCCCGAAGAAGAAGAATTGAATTGAATCTTACGCTTCACGTGCCGATGCAAGAATCGAACACACACCCTCCCGGTCACGAGGCAAACACTCAACCAAACGGCTAATTAGCTGACTGGGGTGAAAGTGAAGCCCCAAGATGAGCACTTAACCCCACCCCACCCCAGAACGGGTACTCGTTTTTCCCGGCGACCCGGTGTACCCAGTCACACACACCCAACACAGGCGTCGACGTAGCCACCACACAATGTAGGACCTCACTGCAGGTTGATACGCAGCTAAGAATTGAATCTTACGCTTCACGTGAAGAAGAAGAAAGAAGGTGAGGAAGAAGAATAGGGAAAAGTAATGGCCGAGTTGATTGCGAACACGTTCCTCCATTATTATAATTGAAACGCAGTCGGGGGTTCGAACCCCTCGTCAGCCCGGCTAGTTCAGTTCATGGGACTGAAAAGACGGAGAAGAATTGAATTGAAAAAGCGAGAGGCCAATCGCCACGTATCGCTATTTCAATTCAATTTTAATTCTCGCCAAGTATCGCTATTTCAAATCAGTTCAATTAAAAAATCGAGAGGGCATTTAGTAGGTTAGAACAGAGGAATCATAATTTGCATGTCGATCGGGGGTTCGAATCCCTCTACAGAATAATTTGCATGTCGATCGGGGGTTCGAATCCCTCTTCAGAATAATTTGCATGCCGGGGGGGTCGAATCCCCACGTGTCCCTGCACGAACAAAGAAGTGTGACATACAGCACAGAGATAGCAAATGCTCAACGCGCACATTCCTCGCCGTGCGTCTCGCCTGGCTGTTTGCACCACGACTTACGCAGGGGCTGCCACTCCCACTCTCCCGCATGCACCGTAGCATGCCGCACAGAGCAAAAAGCTACTCCTGTATGTGCAGTCAAAAGTATCAGAAAGCTTCCAGCATGTGCATGTCTCAGCATGGGCGAGAAGAAGAACAAGTAGGGAGGAAAAAGACACAGGAGAGAGAGAGAGAGAGAGAGAGAGAGAGAGAGAGAGAGAGAGAGAGAGAGAGAGAGAGAGAGAGAGAGAGAGAGAGAGAGAGAGAGAGAGAAGCGACTCTTTTATGTGCAATCAAAAGTTTCAGAAAGCTTCCAGCACGTGCATGTCTCAGCGCGCGCAAGAAGAAGAACAAGGTGGGAGGAAAAGGACACAGAGGCACACACACACACATATAGAAGAGAATTCACACACACAGGGGGGTCGGGGTGGATGGACGAATCACATTTTCGCATTTTTCCGGATAAGGGCACAATCACTCCAGGCCTTCCAAATGTGTACCTGGTCGCAATTACGCTCAGAGATTCATGCTCGAAAGCCTTTTTGAACGGCAAAACAAAACAAGAAATAAACCGTATGCACATTTGAATTTTGAACACTGCCTTTTTTTTTTTTTTGCTGCTTCAACCTTTCGTAAATTACCAGCCCTTTTTTTTTTTTTTTTTTTTTTCCTTTTCTGAGAGTGATGGCCTCTCCGGCGGGAGTATACGGCTGCTATGGGTTCCGCTGAAGGCAATAAGGCCACCCTGCCAAATAAGACAGAAAAGTAAATTTACCTGTTTGCTCTTCTTCTTCTTCTTTTCTTTCTTCTTCTTCTTTTTTTTTTTTTTTTTTTTTTTTAGTACCTCCTCTGTATATTACTATAAGCCAGGAGTCGGGCCTGGCGTCCCTCACAAAAACTGGCTGGTTACTCCGATGATAATATTAGGAGCCTTTTTTCATTGCCGTTTGTGTATTTATTTCCTATTTTTGAAAGGGCTGCTGCTTTCATTCCGTGGTTGCAGGATCACGATAGATCATGTGTTCACGTTGGTGAGGCCAGGGCCGCCCAGGTCGCGCGCACAAGATTAACCTCTCCCTACGACAGAGGTCCGCTTTCGGGAGGAAGAAAGCAAAAAAGAAAAAGAGTCTGAAGAAAGCAAGAAAACCAGACCTCTGCTTCACGTGCCGCCGCCCACGGCATTTCTGATCACTGACGAAGGTGGTTGGCCAGCAACGTGCCTGCACACACACACACACACACAGAGAGAGAGAGAGAGAGAGAGAGAGAGAGAGAGAGAGAGAGAGAGAGAGAGAGAGAGAGAGAGAGAGAGAGAGATGTCTGTTGTTCGCCTGCCTGCTCGGTGTTGTGCATCAATGTCGGCACTTTCCGTGATTCCGGCGGAGATAACGGGGCTTCGCTGCCGGCCGTTGATCAAGTCGCTGCGAGGGCGGCGGCGATACTTCCCTTGCGTCGGAGGGATCTCCGCCGCAAGGGAGCCGCCGTTGTTGGCATGGTCATCGCGGAAGAGCTTCTTTGGGGGTTCGTCCTCCCGAGCAACGACGGGAAAAGTTTTGGCGGGAGAATCTGTGGAGGTGGCGATGCGAAGTTCAAACTCGGCGTTTCCCGCCCAAACTTCTTCTTCCCCAATGCTCGTGCCGCTGACGTGTCGGTCTGGAACTGGTCTATGTAATAGCATGACGGGGTACTGCGCGCGGGAAACGACGTGGCTACGCGGGACAGCCACCTGCGCCATCCCCCCGCGCAATGCTGGGAAGGTCGCAATGGAGATGAGCGGCGGCGGCGGCGGCGGCGGGTGCGAGACAGCGCAGGTGGCTGTCGATGACGTGGCAAGCAATCAGCAGTCGGAGAGGCGGCGAGCTAGCAGCAGACAGAGAGGCGCTGGCGGGGGGGATGGCCGTGGAAGGGGAGGAGGAGGAGGAGGAGGAGGCGTACGGGGAGGGGGAGGGGCAATCGGCGGGAGTGTTGACAGCACGTCATCTCGGGAAGACGTGAGGGCAATCAGGCTGAAGAAGGTGGAGGAGCTGCGCGCCGAGGGCGTTGATCCGTTCGCCTACAACTTCGCTCGAACCCATCTGGCGGCGGAGCTCCAGGACAAGTACCGGGATCTGGACAACGCAGCTGAGGCGGCAGGGGAGACCGACCACGTGGCAGTCGCAGGGCGCATTGTTGCTCGCCGTGTGTTTGGCAAGCTGGCCTTCTTGACAATCAAGGATGATAGCGGTACAATCCAGCTATATTGCGAGAAACAACGGCTGGATGATTCAGCAGCTGGTCCAGATGCTTTCGCTCGAATCAAGGGGGTCCTTGATGTGGGGGACATAATTGGCGCGCAGGGCACCCTGAAAAGAACGGAGAAGGGGGAGCTCTCCGTCGTTATCAAGCAGTACAAGCTGCTGACCAAGTCCCTTCTCCCTCTGCCTGACAAGTGGCACGGTCTCACCGATGTCGAGAAACGCTATCGCCAACGGTACGTCGATTTGATCGTGAATCCTGGGGTGGCTGACGTGTTCAGGACGAGAGCAAAGATCACTTCCGTTTTAAGAAAGTTTTTAGAAGAAAGAGGGTTTCTCGAAATAGAAACTCCGGTTCTGCAGGGTTCTGCCGGCGGCGCCGACGCTCGTCCGTTCATCACTCATCATAATGCTTTGGGCCGCGACATGTACTTGCGGATTGCCACGGAGCTGCATCTCAAGAGGATGGTGGTAGGTGGTTTTGAGAGGGTGTTTGAAATCGGGCGCATCTTTCGAAACGAGGGCATTTCCACGCGGCATAACCCCGAGTTCACGTCGGTGGAAGTGTATCAAGCCTACGCAGATTACTTCGACATGATGGATCTGACGGAGGAGGTGGTGAGATCTTGTGCGTTGGCGGCTTGTGGAGGACTGGACATCACTTACCAAGGCGTGCAGATCGATCTGTCGATCCCGTGGCGGCGGGCGACGATGCACGACCTCGTTCGAGAGGTGACAGGTGTCGATTTCTCTGCGTTTGGCGATGATGACGTGGCATTGGCGCGCTCTGCAGCGGCGCAGGCTCTTGGAAGGTCCACGTCCACGTCAGTCTCGGCTTTGTTCGCCGATTGCCCCTCCGTTGGCCACGTGTTGAATGAGCTGTTTGAGCAAGCGGTTGAGCAGACCCTAATCCAACCGACCTTCGTCCTGGACCATCCGATCGAGATCTCTCCGCTTGCTAAACCCCATCGTAGCCGACGTGGCGTCGTCGAGCGATTCGAGTTGTTCATCTACGGTCGGGAAATGGCCAACGCGTTCTCGGAATTGACGGATCCGATCGATCAGAGGAGGAGGCTAGAAAGGCAGGTGCTCGCGCACAATCAGAAGGTGGTTGAGGCGGCGGAGAAAGCCAAGTCCAAGGCGGGGGAGATGGGGGAGGAGGAGGAGAGAGGTAGTGAAGATGGAAAAAAGAAGGATGGTGGGAGAGAAGGAATGCAGGAGGAGGAGAAGAAGGAGGAGGAGGAGGAAGAGGATGCTTACGAGGTGAAGATGGATGACGATTTCGTGACGGCTCTTGAGTATGGCATGCCCCCGACGGCGGGAATGGGACTTGGGATCGACAGATTGGTTATGTTGCTTACAGACAGTGCAAGCATTCGTGATGTCATCGCGTTCCCAATTTTGAAGGTCCCGTGACGTGACACGTGTCATCATCATCTTCTGCTTCTATCTATCTATCTATTTTCTTCCAATTGGTTAATAATCATTGTTGTCGTCCATCCTCAAAACGATACGGTCATCTCCAAGCAAGCAACCGATTTCCACGTGGCACGTGGCCGGCGACGCCCCACACCCATCTCTGCAGCGAGCGAGATGAAGGTTCGTTGTACGTTCTAACTTCGTTCTCTGCTTTCTCTCAATCCCCTCAAAAAAAAAAAAAAAAGTTTTTTTTTCCCTTTTACTTTTTATTTTTTTTAGGTGCATAAAGCTCAGTTGGTAAAAAAAATTAAAAAAAAAAAAATCCCCTCGAACACACACAACCAAACTTGGATCTCTCTTCTCCTATCATCTTCCTCTTCTTCCTCCTTCCTCTCCCCTCTTCTTCTCCCTCCATGATGAACAGGTGTGGTGTTGGAAATCTTGCTTTGCTAGCAGCGTGTGGAAGGCAGCAGGCAGTCGATTAAACGTCGTTCTGTGAAAATACTGCTTATCTATCTGCTGGAGCAGGTCGCACGTTCGAGTCCAGCATGGCCAGCTGTCCTGTCTTTTTTTTTTTTTTTTTTTTTTTTTGTGTGTCCTGTCTTTCAGTTAAGCTCCAAGAACGAACGCATTTTAGGAGTACTGGTAGGTTCTGAAAAGTAAGATATGTTCCATGGATGACATGGCAGAACGCCAGTTGAAAGATATGTGAGGTGAGAGAAAAATATATGGCTGTCCCCCGATGAGGAGAAGGCAGCTTACTATTAAAAAAAAAAACGCATTATTATTATGTCTGTAAATAAATAATAAGATAAGATAAGATAAGATACGATAAGATACATTTTGCCCCGGCATCGGCATCTACTTCGGAGTTGGGGGATCACCTCTCTTCCTCATCCTCCTTCCCCTTCGTGGTAATTATGGAATATGGAGATGACGGAGGTGATCTCCGTTAGGGAACGTAGGAGAGGATCGTCGCATTGGACTCAGGACAATCAATGTAGGCAGAGCTTGAGAGCCGTAGAGGTTTTTTTTTTTTTTTTTTTTTTTTTTTTTTTTTTTTTTTTTTTTGCGCCGTAGTGTTTTCTGCATCGGCGGCAGAGACGATGTAGTGAGGTGCAATGCTAGTGCAGTGGAACGAAGCCCTTGTATGGAATGGGTGGATATGATCTCTTTATGGCTTGCTCACACTGAGTTGTGGTGGTTCTTTGATTTCCAACACAGGCAGAGATACCCAGAAGGATGCAGAAGAAAGGTGGGTACTCCGAAGAGTCTCTGCAGCATACATTATGAACGTCTGGGATGGCAGCGGACATCTGGGAGAGGGGAAACCCCACTACTAACCAGGTATCCCTGGTTGGAGATATGTTCCTGGGTACGTGATCTCTGGTTCATGTACGTGGATCTCCTCAGAGCTGGACGATACAACAGCTGTGCCAACAGGTGTCGCAATTGGTGTCCCGATAGGTGTCCCAACTGGTGTCTCAACTGGTATCCTACCAGGTTTCCCAACAGATATCTCAACAGGTGTCCCAACAGGTATCTCAACAGGTGTCCCAGCAAGTGTCCCAACAATGTGCAACTATGTCCCGACAGGTGTCCCGACTGGTGTCCCAACTGGTGTCCCAGCTGGCATTTTCCGAACAGGTGTCCCAACTAGATGTCCTGTCCGGACAGGTGTCCCAACTGGTGTTCCAACTGGTGTCCCAGCTGGCATTGTCCGAACAGGTGTCCCAACTGGTGTCCCAACTAGGTGTCCCAACTGGCATTGTCTGAACAGGTGTCCCAACTGGTGTCCCAACTAGGTGTTCCAACTGGTGTCCCAACTAGGTGCTCCAACTGGTGTCCCAACTAGGTGCTCCAACTGGTGTCCCAACTAGACACACAAAGCGAAGGCAAGACGCATGAGGCTGCTGGTATTTCCGCAAAACAGGGACCTACACAGGGTTTGGAGGGAAGCTTTAGTCAGATTGCACGCAATAGGTGAGGCGAGCAGGTATCTGCTAGATGAATGAACGGGTGTGGGGGGTGTGAGATACGTATTAGTCAGTCAAAAGGCCATGGAGTAGATGATATCCAAAAATAGCCATGGCCAAGAGAGAGAGTAGCCGTAGCAAAGAATAGCGGCCAAGAGAATACACAGCTTGGCGACTATTCTCTTTTATCCTTCGTCAGATCTCTTGGTTGCTTTTTCTCCTCCTCTTTGCGTCATTCAACTCGCCTCAGCGTCTCTCCCTCCTCGAAAGCCTACTTGTTGTGTTTGCACTCTGTTGGCTAGGAATAAAAACATAGAGATGTAATCACATATCACATTTCATTTTTGGAATCGCTTGGCAGTGTGAGTGGGAAAGACCAAAGGAGAGAAGAACTGACACTGGTTGTTGTTATTCATAGGTCATGTAACCTTTTTTATCATTTCCTTTTCTTCTTTTGGGATCTTAGAATGTTCGTTAATTGAGCCGGGGGTTATGGAGAGTGTAACGGGAGTGAGGCTGAGGGTGAGCCGAGGGAGAGGAGAGAGAGAGGGAGAGAGTGAGAGCACACACACACGCTCACTCACTCGACACGACGGACTCGGACTGAGAGTTGGACGCAGACACAGTGGCAAGGCACGAAGTCGAAGTCTTGGATTCCCAATGCCGAAACGGCAAGTCACACTGAGTACAAGTACAGCAGCAGAGAACTGGTACGAGATTGGTCCCCATACCGTACGGGGAGCCGGTATAAGTACCGGTGACACGTACGGTACCAGGGGCATTTCTGCAAAGGCCCCGAGGGCAGAACTGAAAAATGCAGTATTTGAAAGTGGCGCCCGAATTGCAGCATGGCGCCAGTTGTCCAAAATCCT
>BFEA01000054.1:1907135-1938823 GCA_003427395.1 Chara braunii
GAATAGAACGCCCGGTCATTATAGCCGTATCTGGTGCAATTTTCAGTCCAGGTACGGCTATAATGACCGGGCGTTCTATTCGGGTGAAGACGGTAGCCTACAGCTACAACATGCAACAGGTATCACTTCCAGCCAAAGGCCCATGTATGTGACGAGGTCGCCCATGCAGACTGCGACATACATCAGGTACGTGTCTCTCCTCTCTCTCCCCTCATCTCCTTCTCACCCACAGTGTGCGTCCCCTTCCCGAAGACCACCATCACCATCACTAGCATCACTGCAAGCAGGCACGACTATGGCCCCTTGCGCCCCCTGCCCAGCAGTGCCCCTCACTTCACTGGCGCCCATGTGCACCCTTGCTCACAGCGCCCTGGCGACCTCCAGCGCACAAAGTGGCAGTGCTGTCGCTCAGTGGCCGCTCGCCAGAATGGCTGCCTGGGCGCAGGGCACATTCCTATATGGAATGTGCTGCCCTGCTTCGAGCAGCCTCGGCCTGCGTGTCAAGTTCCCAGTAGCTTGACGTCGGGCCAAAGTGTCTGCGCCCAGGCCCATTCAGATAGCGGCCTGGGACCAGAACAGTTAGGCCACACCCAACTGTCCAACGTGGCTCTCGTCACTCGCTGCTCTCTGATTGGCTGAAAGGCCTGGAGCCACATCGCCGCTGCTTGGAAGAGCCTGGGAGGCTCACGAGTCCTTGGTCACACAGCATTCTGGGCCCTTCGACCAAATGGCGTGTGGTAACTGTCTGGCGCCCCCAAGTTCAGAATTGGCCTCAAAAAGGCCACAAGGGAAAAAGCAGGCCCGCCTTCACTTAGGGCAGGCACGAGGCTTGCTGGGGGCCCCCAAGGTCTCTGCTGCTGGGGCCTGAAGGCTTTGCGAGGGGCTCATTCCTTGCACAAATGCTGCCCTTCCCCTGTTGGACGGGTGACCTGCCTCGGTAAAAATAGGCCGGTTAACCGCTTCACATACGGTGAAGCGGCAATTCGAACCACAACAGCCATTACCCTTTGCATGGCGATCTGAGAAGATTTCCATCGAATACACAGTGGTAGACCGGCCACAGGCAGGGTGGGCGTAGCTCATCCCGGGCCGTACTGGGGCTGGGCGGTTTGGAGGCCGATTCCAGAACGACGCTGACCGGAGCTGGGGCGTTGCCCTGTTACCTGTTGCTTGCAGAAGCGTGAGGCCTCGTAGAGAGACCTGGGGAATCGTCGAGGGTGGACGGCATTCCAGTAGCTAACCGGGGGAATTTTGCTAGGACAACGCTGACCAAAGCTGGGGTGGGTCGTGCTGCCCCGTAACTTAGCATGTCGGGGGCCCGAGGCCTGGTAGAGGCCTGGTTTCCAGAACATGACCGCCATTGTTGGCTTCGGTAACTTAGCATGTCGGGGGCCCGAGGCCTGGTAGAGGCCTGGTTTCCAGAACATGACCGCCATTGTTGGCTTCGGTTTTTGGTCTATTGGTGTCATCACTCAGAAGTTGGTATTTGGCGATCTGAGGTTAGAAGTTGTTCATGATTTTTCTGAATTTTCTTGACTGTTCTCAGCCACAGCTGGGTAATGGCCCGGTACTTCAAATTGCTCTTTTGCCTTTCACAAGGGACGCTGGGCCCGGTTCCCAGCACGTGTTGGCCTTGGCAGCAAGATCTTTTGAACACTCTTCCTTGTCTTCCTCCTTGCCGACATCTTCAGCAAGAAGCCTCTGAGGTAGATGTCGGCAAAGTTGGCTACGACTGTACCAGGTTCTTTTCTTTTATTTTTTTCCACTACTGTACCGGCCTCGTTATTTATTAACAATCATAGGTATGCAACATTCAGCAAACATGAACTGAGTGGGTACACTGGGTAGCACATTTCAGCAGAAGAGGTCATCCATTTCCCATGACAGGAGCAAGGAAAAGGGGAATAGTAGGACAGCTAGGGGAAGAATAATGATGGCAGTGAAAAGGTAGGAAGTACTAGGAACAGTGCAGAAAGTGCAGTAGACTGAGGAGAGGAGGAGAATGCCAACCTACCTTGGCAAAGTGACGCCCACCGTTTCCTCGATTGTCCAATTTCCTGCGACCAGCATGTTAGGCTTCCGCTCATCTCTCGTTCAAAGAGAAGATCCGAGGCATGAAAACGGGCTTTTCTTTGGGATATTGGATGTTCACCTGCAGCAAATAGAACAAGATTGGCAAAAACAAACAACGCACTGACTCAACTATCCAAATGGAAAGCAATAGGGCCAATAGGTCGTATTTCTTGCAGAGGTAAGCCCGGTAGCTCGGGTGATGAGTTGCTGAGACGTCCGACATTGCAAGTGGGAGGGAGGTTTAAACCACCAGTACCTTTCCCATATGTCGGCAGCGGGCACTGCAGGCTGGCCCGGAAATCAAGAGTGACCCCCGATTCGATTTATCGGTGGCCGCCCTTCCGTTTCAGGCCAGCTCATTACCCGACGCGCCTCTGAAAAAATAACTGGGAAAGGTAGTGGTGGTTTAAGGTTCAATTCTGCCCCGACCTCCTGTGCGCATGTTGGTTACTCGTACAGCACGACACCCCAAGTACTTGCCCCCCAACCTGGCACTCCAGATTAAACCACCAGTACCTCCTGAAAGTGCTCTGCGTTAACGGCCAGCCAAAAGTGGAAATCGCACCGTTTCCACTTGGCTGAATCGGGCCTACCGGCCCAGGCCCGTTCATCCCAAAATCCATGCCCGTTAACACGGAGCACTTTCAGGAGGTACGGGTGGTTTAAGTGGGGACTTTCCTTGGCCAGACTTTGAGGACCAGATACAGAGGGGGGAATCCTGTCCTACAAGAGGGGGAATGGAGGGGAGAGATGGACGGTGAGTATGACCAACCCTAGGGAGCACACACACACACACACACACACACACACACACACACACACACCAAACACACACATAATTGCAATTCATTGACTGACAGATTGAAAGCATGGTTGACCGACTGACAGACTGACTAACAGACTGAGTGACCGACAAACAGTTCTAGGTCTAGTGAGCAGGAGCAGATGGGGGCACGGGGGCAGGGCTAGGAGGGTGGATGGAGTAGGGGGATTGGTCAGCTGTGGAGTTCTCACAAGAAGGATAGATCATCGAACCCAGGCAATGATGCACATAGGTTCAGAAACCACAGATTGATATGACTCTGCGGCCCGCTTGGCCTGTGGGGGCTATACATTACACATTCCTGTAGCCTGCATAGCCTACAAAGGTACAAACTCCATACAGAGATCACATAGAGATTGCGAACATACACCAACCAGCCTAGCTCAGTTGGTACACCCACCGACTGTTGAAATACAGACCCAAATTCAAATCCGGATACAATCAGATGACCAGAGTAAAAAATCATTCTGAATTACCAGGGGCCAGTCAGTTCAATGGCGATGTCTCAAGGCCGTCGCCCTTTTAGGTAAAAAAAAGACACCTGTCTGCAGCGCAAGTGGCCTGTAGCTAGGGTATGCATAGGGTAGGGTAGGGTAGGGTAGGGGAGGGGAGGGGAGGGTGTATACCCTACATATACCCTAGCTACAGGCCATTTGGGCTGTACACTAACAGACTTCAGACAGAGATCACATACAGTTTGAGATTATATCTGTGTGCAGCCCAAATGGCCTGTAGCCAGGGTATACCTAGGGTATCCACTACCCTACCCTACCCTACCCTACCCTACCCTACCCTAGGGTATCCACTACGAATATCCTACCCTAGGGTATAGCTAGGCCTGTAGACTACGGCACGAATCACATGCATCAGTAGCCTGCCTAGTCTACAGACTACATACAGAGAAGGCGTATAGATGATATATACAGATAACATGCAGACATTCAGGTGAGGTTGGCAGGGAGGCTGTTGAGGTCTGGAGGAAGGGGTCTCGTGTGCTAAAAAAACAAGAAAAAGTTGAAAACAAAAAACAAAAACTAAACCTGGAAAAGTCCAGGGCAGGTTACTTGCTACCAAATCATGCAGTTCCTTTTTTTTGTTTGCTAACCATGAAATAATTCGAGAATCGAAATCCAATATTCACTAATATTCAGATCAAGCATTTTTTTTTTTTTTTGTTAAACCACCAGTCAGTACTTCTGAGCCACTTTTTTTCCAGGGGCTTGCAATGCGCTGCTCTCCAAAAACAAACGACGCAACACGGGCCTTATTTTTTTTGGCTGGTGCCGCCAGCCAACCTCCCCCAGAAGTTGCAGCATGCACGCAGCCGCATCGGAGAAAAAGTGGCTGGGAAACATACTCTGGTGGTTTAACCCTACCTGACCAGAAAGAAAAGAAAAAAAAGAGCATAAAAAAAACAAAAAAGAAAAAAAACAAAATAAAAAATCCATTATTCGGATGATGCAGTTCCTAACTTCCTTTTTCGTTCTCACAGTTTTCACTACCTTTTTCTTCTTTTTTTTTTTTTTTTTGGCAACCATGTATTGTTCCAGGCAGTGTGCCTAGTGAAAAAGTAATGAAAACCAAACAATTTTTTTTTATTTTTTTTGGGTTTTTAATAACTTTTAATTACTTTTTAACAAGGCACACACTGCCTGGAGCAGTACATGGTTGCCCAATCCTAAACACAAATACACAAGCATAAGTATGGGCATTGTCACACAACTCGTCAACCGAAAAACAATGCAAATGCATCTTCCCACAGCAATTATGAAACAAAATCCATTGCTATAAATAGTAATGGATGAAATTCCGATGAATCCAGCGGATTCCAGCCACTTTCTGCAGGAAGATGCACTAAATTTGTTTTCTGTTTCATAAGTGGTGTGGCTAGGACCCACATATGAGGTTGTTATGAACACCAAGAAAAACAACAAAAAAAGAGAAGTGTGTATTAGGCTATTGGCCTCCTGTGACTCGGTCCCATTAGCAGGAGGATACGACTGGCAACATTGACGTGCGACAGGTTTATATATATATATCTCTGTTTGACGATATATCAGAAAAAGTAACACAGGAGCGGCTCACAGTGTCTGTAAGTTTTCCGTTGCTCTTGCGGCTACCGTCTTCACCCGAAGAGAATGCCCTGTCATTATAGCCGTATGTGGTTCAACTTTCAGTCTAGGTACAGCAATAATAACCCGGGCGTTGTATTGGAGCGACGGTACTTGCTAGTACACAATAATTGAGATCTATATTTATTTGTTGCTCTTCTTTCTATCATTTTAAACCCCTCATTGATTGCACGTAATGATTGTTTTTTTTTCGGGAAACTAGGCGGGATTCTGAGCAATGTGTGTTTAGGGCATCAGACCCTGCCGTGCACAGACGGCCTCGAACCGGCACCCTCCGCCACAGGAACAAAGTATCGTAACCACTACAACCCTTGGAGGTGTTATAAAAACCGGATCCATACCGGTCATGATATCCAGCCCACCTCCAGGGCTGCAGCGTCCTTGAACTCAACACCACACACCCAACGCACACCACACCACGGACTTGACAATCACGCACACTCAGTCGAACTACACAGGCGTCACCAAAAAGAGTTTGAAAATACACTTTGGGCAAAAAACAGTTTCAAATTGCACTTTGTGCAATGTATACAAGCTACCTTTCCGGTCAGGTAGGTTTACGTGGGGGTGTGTTATGTTCGGGGGAATGCCCAAAGTGTAATTTACCAACTTCAAACTGTTTTTAAGACTCTGTACCAAAGTTGTGGTCTGATGGACCACAGATCAGATATCGAAACAGATACTTCTTCTTCTTCTTCTTCTTTTTTTTTTTTTTTTTTTTTTTAAGCCCTTGTGCAAAACCTCTATCCTGGTAGTGATAAGAGCAGAACAGATATTACACGATCTGTTCATAAGGCCGCGAAACCACCGGCATTGCTCTCTACCGTCGTTCTCACTGGGACAGCGAGTACCGTCATTCTCACTGGGACAGGGAGTGGTAATGCCTGGGGCGAGGTCCCGCTGGCAAAGAGGATTGGATTAAACCACCAGTACTTCCTAAAGTCGTTGCCCGTTAACAAGCCACAAAACTTTAGGAAACGTACGGGCCACGACAGGAGCGGCGCCCAAATTCATCCGACTAGAAACATTTCTACTCTATTTATTTTCCGCGGCCATTAGTGGGCCAAGTACTGGTGGTTTAAGCTCCCTGAATCTGGACATATTTTATGCAGAGATGCGGAAAAGCCGGACAATTGCGCTTTTCTGCAACTCCCCACAAACACGTCCAGATTCAGGCGTTGGTGGGACCTCGCCTGTGTGATTGTCAACAGTACTAAAAACGAAAACCTAAAAGTGATGATGAATGAGGGCCACCAAATGAATTTGCTGACAAGACACCAAAAAAACGAAATACCGCAGATGCATGATGAAAAGAATGAACGGTGTTCACAGGGTCACATGTGTTAATTAATTCTCTACACTAAACCCTATCCCCCTGCTAATGGGACCGTGCCCCTGATGAGTCAGTGAGAATCCAAAGAAACAGGAGGAGATCAAGTCCCTCCTTTTTGGGGGGAACACGGGCGGCGTTTGGGCAGAGCAGGGACTCGCGCCAGTGGAGCTCGCTAGAAGCATTATTAGGGCAAGATCCCACTAGCCAAGAAGATTGAACTAAGATCCTGAATCTGGATTTGTTTTCACGTCGCGATGCAGGAAAGCAGAGCAATCACAATGATCTGCACAACTCCACAAACACGTCCAGATTCAGGTTTTCAATCCAATCTCTTTGCTAGTGGGATCTCGCCCTTAGTATGCCATGCTAAAACCTGCTGCAGGCATGGCCATGGCCCAGCGCGGGGCACTTGGGGACATGCGCGTGCTGTGCAGTGCGTGCTGAGGGACGCCTGAAACGCTCTCGGCCATAGCTGATTTCTGTTGTCTGACGTCAGGAATCCGCACCCAGCTGAGGAGGGCTGCAGTTACTTGTGGAGGCAGTCGAGGGGCGGGATCTGGACACTGCACCAGACCATATATGGAACCGATCAGCGACCGTGCTCCCTGGTCTTTGGGCCTCGCTCCACTACTCACTAAATGTGCAAACTGAGAATGAATCTTCCGCTAGAACATGGGAAGATGCGCCGCCATATTTTTTGTCTTTTCTGCATGTCGTGAGTAATGGAGCGGGGCCCTTTGATACGGAAACTGCTGGTCGCCTTCGAGAATGGCTCCACTTTGTCACATCGTTTTCGACGTTACACCTGACGAGGTAGCCAAGAGTGGAACCTATGCTCCTGTGAGCTCGATGAAGACACAGTCGTCTGTACCAGGTCATGCGATTGGAGAAAATGAAGCTGCATGCACCTGGTCATGCATTGGCATAGGATTCAGTTGTTTTTAGTACTTTTTACAAATTGTTTACTTCGCGACTGGCGTCCTCACAATTAGTTAGGGCTTTTCTATTTTTGTTTGGACTTAGGCAAGTACTACGTTTGCTGGGTTTTTGTGGTTAGGAGATTTCGGTAACTGCTATTGGTTTTGATTGGATCAGGTCGAAGAATTGCGGCAAAAAAAAAATGGACAAATAGATGCTGGCTCTGTAATTAATGTCTAGCCGACAGGTTCTCTACAGAGGGGACCCTGAGAGGGACTACAGGGAAAGGCAAGATGACAGACAGTCAATCCTCCAGTAAAATGAAGTAATCAACGCTGTTCAGGTGCCCTTCCGCCGGACGGGAGGGTACGTGTGCGTGTGCAAGATGTAATATCATGTTATTCGGACTTGCCGGAGGAATAGGAACCGGACTGACGCTCCCCAGAATGGATATGGAGCCGCAACAAAAAAAGAAAAAAAAAGAAAAAGAAAAAGAAAAAGAAAAGATGCTGGCTCTGTATTGTCGAGTGAGAGACGCGTTGTAACTTGTAACTTGTAAGCGCGGCCATTTTGGAGGGCTGTCTGCCAGGGTGGACTGTGGACTGAGGAAGATGGGGAGCATCGTTCCGAGAAAAAGGTCTCATTTTTGGTGGAGGGCAGTGAGTGTCCTCGTAGGGAGTGACAGTGGAATAACAGGTGTGTTTTTCTACCCCTTGGTCAGGCTATAGGGTCCGTCCACCGTTAGGCGTGACCATGCAGTGCGGGTGGGAGGGTAGTTTCACGGGTGGTGGTTTGACCGGGAAGGGGGGCATCACACCGTGACCGGACCCTTCTTTTTTTTTTTTTTTTTTTTTTTACCGTGACCGGACCCTGCTGTCCAGATGGTAGGGTAATTTCACCAGGGTAGGGTAATTTCACTGCATAGTTGGCAGATATTGTGCTAGACAGGACACTCGACCTCTCTCTTCTGCCAGTTCTGCTGCCAATTGTAGCATGGTGATGTGACTTACTTGTTGTAAAATTAAAATAGCTGGACCTGTTTTCCAGCAGGTGCTGCTCCGCACCGATAGATTGGAGCGATCTACCAGGGAACAAGGGTGTGTTTTTCTAGAGGAGGATGCTCGTATCACCCCCACTACCTTCATACCCCGAATACGACGTACGGTCATTATAGCTGTATCTAGACTGAAAAAGATACACCACATGGCAAATACAGCTATAACGACCGTACGTTGTATTCGGGGGAAGAAGAAGGTAGTAACCCAGCCCAGATCGATGTTCCGGAAAAAAGAAAAGATCAGGTTGTGATTGGTGATTGAGTGTTGGTATTCATTTATTGCCCTTGTCATTAGGGTTTCTCTGCGATTAGCTGTCCCTGTCAGTCCTCATATCGGGCTTCCCCGGAGATGTCTTGCCTTTTTTTTGGCGACTGTCTAGATTTTTGCAAGGGAAGCCAGGCCCGCAGTTTCCTGGCTTATAGTCAAAAAGTTGTTTTCGCAAAATAAAATAAGATAGAATTAAAAAATCGTCCTTTTTTGTCAATAACACTGGGCTGGAAATTTTGCCCATTCGAATTGTCTATACTACTCTATAGAACTAAGAATTAATTTCAAGTAAATAAACTAGTGAGGGAATAACATCCAATACGCAAGAAAAGAAAAAAATTAAACAAAAATAATTTAAATAATATTAGTAACAAATTACAATCTATAAATTACAATCCCAATTATGAATATTACATGAGCGAGGTGCACGCACCTGGGCTTTTCAGGTGATAACATCTTGATCAAGAAGGTTTACATGGGATAATCGCATGCACCCAGGCTACACTGGGGGGAGCAGTCGCAGCAAACAAGGAGGGCCCAGTGGTGGTAGCAAACAAAGCTTACCCTGTGGTAGCACACATGAGAGTGGCCATCTGCTGATGAGTCAGCGACAGTATCCAAAGAAAAAAGGAGGTCGAAACCGTCCTTTTTTGTGTATGATACCGCCTGGAAATTTCATCAGTTTGATTTTCCTTGTTATTATGTTATTATTATTATTCTTATTAATAGTTATTATTATTATTTTATTAACATTCTTCTAAGGAGCCCTTGTCCTTCTTATTTAATCGGCCCCCGAGCCCAGGGCAGTTCACAGACAGTTATTCTGGGAGTCAAGAAATCTCCAGCCTTTTACCTGGAAGAACCCTACCCCCAAAGCTTACAGCGATTAAACCACCAGTAAGTCAGTAACTTTCCCATATATCAACCGCGGGCCTGAATTTGCCGTGCGCGCCAAAGAAAAACGAACCGACACTAATGTATTTGGCTGCCGTTGCCACCTATTTCGATCTCCCGATGAACTTCCGGGTAACCCGCCGCAGTTTCTTTTTCGTTTTTGTTTTGGCAGGCGGGTAAAGGTACCCATGGTTTAACTAAACATCTGTCAAAAACTCACCACAGGTGATAATACCTCACGGCCTATCCATGAGAACTAGACATGAATTCAAACCGGAAAGCTTTTGTGTCAGCTTCGTTATCCTCACCAGGTTCAGCATCGTCAAGCCCAGTGTTTCAAGAACCATCTCACTCCTTTGAAACTAGAAAGTAGATGATGCCCTTTGGACCTTCTTCTCCCAATCAACGAGTTATCAGTTGCTTCCATGCTGATCTAGTCCTGTGTTGCGAAAGCTACAAAGGAGGAGCAACGTTTTGTCATGCAACTTCATTGCTTTCCCTCCATGGTGGTTTCGACAAAAGAGCTCTAACCACTGCCAAAATCTACTATGACATAGGGTCTCGTTAGACACTCCTTTTTTTTTTTCTTTTTTCAGAGAAACGCCCCTTCTGCAAGTCATATATCCTGGCGGTGGCAAGAGAACAGCCGGAAGTGAGGCTTTGCCTGTCGGGCTGCTGCTCCATCTATTGGTGGGGAGCCTTAGGGCGTCGCCGAACGGGACACGAAGCGAAAAACGAAACGATTGCATCTTCCTGCAGAAAATGGCCAGGTTCATCGGTTTGCTATAAATAGTAACGAGTGTATTTTGCCACCTTTCCTGGGCAGATGCACTCGTTTCGTTTTCGTTTCGTGCGCGGTGCGGCGAGGCCCTCAGTTCCAAGAAATAATTAACTGAATGGATGTATCGATGGGACGCTGGACGCGGTTTCGTTAGACACTCCTTAGAAAGTAATAGAAACACAATTTATAGGAATGTGGCACTGTTAGACTATTCCCAAAAATCGAATCCTTCCCACAAAAAAAAATAAAAATAAAAAATAAAAAATAAAAAAAATTGAATCCTTCAATCCTTTAAAAAACCGTGAAAAGTTGGAAAGTTGGAAACCCTTTTAAACCACCAGTACTTCCAAAAGTCGTGCCCGTTAACAAGCCAAGATTTTAGGAAAGGTACGGACCACTACAGAAGCGCCCACATTCATCCGACTAGAAATGTTTCTAGTACTTTCTACTCTATTTTTTTCCCGTGGCCGGTAGCTGGGCCAAGTACTGGCTGGTGCTTAAAGGACCAGTGCTATAAATTAAGGAATTCCAATTTCCAAGCCAAATGGTCCCGATTTTCAAAGCACCTCAGAGACACGATTCTTAGTAATGCGTTGTTGTTGTTAGACTATCCCTAGAATCTGAATCCTTTTTTTTGTAAATGTGAAAACGCTCTACGGACCATACCTATAAAATTTAGGAATCCACAGCCAGACCGTCCCGATTTTAAAAAGGAACCTCGCCAAATTGTCCCTGAAATTTCAAAGAACCTCTTTCAAAGAGCCCTTGCGAGGTTCTTTGAAATTCCAGGGACTGCACTTCACGTCACGGACTGGAGAGCACACGCACGGAGTGGAGATGGCATAGTTTGGATCCGGAGAGTGGCAGCAGCACCCTATTTGCTGAGAGTCTGAAGCACAACCTCTTTTTTTTTTTTTTTTTTTTTTTTTTTTTTGTCAACTACGTCGGTCTAAGGAATCTTCCTAACCTAAAGACAATTTTGTTTTAGGAATAGTCTGACCAGAATGCTGAAAATCCCTAAAACAAAGAAATTTCAGGCAAGTACCTTGCTGCAGCACTACATCCGGTGCGAGGCTGACACTTTCGCTCTCAGAGCTCATCGCGCTACGACCGAGCCCGTTCGCGACAGTTGCATCGTCCGCTGCCGACGGTTAAGGTTCTGTGCTGCCATTTCCAGCACTGCTTGGTTTTGATGTGTACTTCTGAGTCGACATCCATCAGAGCCATCTTGTTACTTCATCAGGGGACGCCGGTCCTATCAGGCGGAACTGCTCTTTTTCTCTGTGTTTTTGTGTGTTGTGTCTGTGCTGAGCTGTGATGTTTCGCTTGTGCAGTAGTTCTTGCTTTGCTCTGATGGCTTCTCCTGGGTTGACTCAGCTGCTATCCGACTTACGACTTCGGCCACCACCGCTACGATTTTCACCGTCCGATCTCTCTCATCGGGCAGAAGTCCATTTGGATATGAGTCATGGGGAACGGCTGGGCTGGTCGAAGGTAGGGGTTGGATAGCTCTATAATTGGGCAAGGCATGAGGGATGGCCTTAAGTGTTGATTTCTTCTTCTTCTTCCTCCTGAAGAGTCTGTTAAAGGTGCAGACGAAACGCCTCGAGGGTTTGCCGTTGTGCTCTTGCTTTTCTCTTGAAACTTAACGGAGTTTCTTTTTGGACTTTGGACTCTTTGGAGACGTTTTCAATACTTTTGGCATGCGTGATGGAGTGCTGAGTAACGACTGTATCTTCCTCCTCCGTCCTCATGCCTTTTCGCTGTCGTTGCCGGACAGTATTCTTCTCTTCTAAGGACTAGACCTTGTTTTTTTCTTTTGTAGGACTGCTAAGGATAGCCTAACCAGACCCATAGTAAGGGGAAAAAAAAAAAAAAAAAAAAAAAAAAATCAATAAATGAATTAGTAACTTAGTAGTGAGGCAGTGGCTTTCCCCCCAGTCTGCCCACACTGCCCTGCTCGGTAAAGCCCCTGGTATTCAGGGCAATCAATGCGGGCAGGGACACATTTCCCACGGTCCTCTATGCTGCCTCAATCTTCGGAATTGGTTTCGTCGTTGTATCTAATAAGGCACGCTGGACCCGGTTTCCAGCAAAAAAAGGGGTACAGAAAAAAAGAGTAAGATCGAAGAGGCTGAAGCGGTGGTTGAATGCGATGGTGCCACCCAGACAGCTCCATGGGACGACGGAGCCCCGGGCTGAGAACACAAATGACCACAGCCCCAGGAAACAACAAACAACAATCTCTGTGTTACAAGTTGTATCAATGGGACTCTGGACCTGGTTTCCAGCAGGTGCCGCTCCTCACCAATAGATGGTGCAACCCAGCACACACACACACAAAAAAAAAAAAAAAAGGATTCCAAACTGGATTGGGAAGACGGGATTGGTGAGGCAGCCCCATTCCCCATTTTTCTCATCATGTCTGTTCAGTCAATCCCCTGGGAAGACAGGATTGGTGAGGCAGCCCCGTTCGCCATTTTTCTCATTATGTCTGTTCAGTCAATCGCCTGGGAATCAGGGTAATCAATGCTGGCAGACCCTTATTCATGTTTCTCAGACAAATCTAAAGAACTGTTGCAAATGGGACGCTGGACCCATTTTCCAGCAGGTGATACTCCCCACGAATAGATGGAGTCTTCCTTGGGGGGGGTGCTTCAAAAAAAAAAAAGAAAAAAAAAAAAAGGAAGATTTTGATGCCTGGCTGGGGACACCGGCATCATGCTGGGGTACCCTGGCATGTAAAAAAGGTTAATGTGTCTTTTATTTTTCCAGGGGGGTGGGGGAGGTTTCTGGGTCTCCGACATTCACCGAGAGGAACCCAAATCCAGACCTTTTTTTTTTCTTTTTTTTTTTTTTCCTGTTGTCCGTTCATGGGTGGAAGGGGGTTATAAATGGGTTTTACAGAGGCTTAAAGGGGTATTTTATTTTCTGTCTTTGGTTCAACAGAGGATTCTGAAGTGCCCCTCAGGCAAAAGTTTTTTGCATTGCATTCCTATAAACATATTTTTTGCCCAGAAATTTCTGATTTCTTTTGTTTTTGTGATGGGGCTCCCGGGAACCTCGCCGGGGGTCATCTCCGGCCAAGCATCCCAAAAGAAAGTGGGGTGTGAATGTGGTGTGGTGCCGTGGGGTGGAGTGGGTTGGGGTGGGCTGTGTCATGGGAGGGGTGAGTGTGTGCGTGTGTGACTGCGTGGTGTGAAAGTTCGCGACAGCCCACAACTTGAAAAAATGCTCTCCAGCACCAAAAATATGTTTGTTTGTTTTTTTTGGTGGTGGTGGTGGGGGGGGAGGGATATGTTTTATAACCCCACCTCAGTGCCCACCCATCCTGACCGGGATCCAGACCCCAGCTCAAGACATCGGACTCTAGTCAGTCCAGATGTACGGATTGTAGCAATGACCTGCACTGACCTGTGGCCAAACCACAGAAAACAAAATCACACTGCCAAAATTAGGCACAACTTGGCCCTTAGCACGGCTAGGTCGTACTACTTTGGGCTGGGTGGTATTATGTGGCCTGCGCGATACTCAGTGGGTTGGGTTGTGCCGCGTGGGGTGGATCATACTATGTGGACTTAAAGCGCTAGTACACGGCCCCAGCCATGCAGAAAAATGTTTGCCGCCTACTACAAAAATTTTGCGGGCCAGGCCTAGTGGACCGCAATGGCTGGTGGCGCCAGCCGAAAAAGAAAAGAAGTGCGCCGCTGGCGGTTCGCAAAAGCTTGGCGCGCTGAGCAGTGCCTCCTGGCCCGGATGTACCGGTGGTTTAAGCCACCAGTCCACCTGGCCTAAGTTGAGCTCTTCCCGGTATACACAGTCAAAGCTTATTGATTCGGGCCTGGGCCCAGTAATGAAGGTGGAAGGCCACTATGAAAAGTCCCAGTTGGACGGGCTCGCGCGCCTTGGAAGGTAGGTTCGTCAACTTGAGCTCGTGTGAACTGGTGTTAACACACAGCTGTACTAGCACTAGCACACACGACCACCCGAAAAAAAAAAAAAAAAAAAAAAAAAAAAAAAAGACAAACAAACAAACAAACAAACAAACAAACAAAACAAAACAAAACCAAACCTACTGCCAAGGTTTGACACAGCTCCGCTCTATGGAGCCAGATGGGTGCCATGCGTGTCTCTTAACACACATGTTTGCTATCCATCCACATGGCTGCCATGCGTGTCTCTCAACTGGAGTACAACTCGGAGGGGCACCTGGATTTTTTATTATTACTATTTTTTTTTTCCACGGTCTACAAACTGAAAATGAGAAAAAAGAAAAAAAATAAAGCTCGATGGGGACGACCAACTGATTCAGAAACAAAGGAAAGTAGGAAAACGACCGACCAACAACCACAACGAGGACCGAAAAAAGAGCACACCTCCCGAAACGACAAAAACAACATGGACATTGCAGGATGATTGATTGCTTTCCGTAGCATCATGCACGGATTGCACATAGTCCATATAGATGTTTCTTCTTGGGTGGCTTTAGACTCTTTTATCGGCTGCGCTTCAGGCAATGGACAAAGATAGACGTACCTCCCCCGGAATGCTTCCCCCACCCTTCCCCTCTCCCTCACAACGCCCTGGTTTAGCTGAGAGTTTGTTTGGCCACTAGGGTCATTGTCCTACATGCTATAATCCGCCCCTGTTGCCCCGAGGGGGTTTCTTAGTACATCCTTGGTCTCCAGAGTCAAAGTTGGGTAATGGCCCCGGCCAAGTCACCGTCTTGATTCTTGTGTACGGGACGCTGGACCCGGTTTCCAGCCGCAGGTGCTGCTTCCCACCGATAGACTGGAGCCACCCGGGACGGTACCACAGGCGGCTGCTCATATCACTCCCCGCAACACCTGACCCGGTGTTAAAAAACCACCAAAAAAAAAAAAAAAAGGGGGAAAAAACGAAAACTCTTTCGAGGAGCTCGCTCCACCACTCTTGAAAGTTGAAACAGTCACATGTTTCAAGACTCAAGAGCTGTCAGATATTTTCCAGAGTTCCACTTTCAAGAGCTGTCAGATGTTTTCAAGAGTTCCATTTTCAAGAGCTGTCAGATATTTTCAAGAGTTCCAGATATTTTCAAGAGCTGTCAGATATTTTCAAGAGTTCCATTTTCAAGAGGTTTTGGCCGTTGCCCGCACAGCAGTCTTGAAAGAGGGACTCTTATGCATGCATGAAGTCTGCCGCTATGAAATAAAAGACAAACTTTTTTTTTTTTTTTTTTTTTTTTTTTTTTGCACAACACCTCTTGAAAATCGAGGGTGCTTTTTAGTGCTCGGCTGAGCACACTTGAAACCTGGAGTCTTGCAGGCGAGGGATTTCAGCATTTCAAAAGGAGCTCTTGAATCGCTCCCTTCCTGACACGTCTTGAAGGATTTTTTTCGTCCAATGCTTTTCAGAGGCTCTATGCTCATGCGCAAACTCTTGCGAATCCGTTTTCAAGAGTACCGCCGTCTTCACCAGAATATCAAGTACCATCATTATAGCTGTATTTGGGACAACTTTGAGTCTAGACACAACAATAATGACCGTACCTCGTATTCGGGTGAAGACGGTAGTGAGGCGAGGCCCTGAGGTTTGCCATAAGTTTTATGAATATAGTCCGCGTTGGTGTCCATGTTGGTTCGCTTTAGACGTTGAGAGCCTTTTTGAGTTAGGTGCTGCTGGTTCACCCAGTCTTTGAGAGTTGAAGTTATTTCCGAAACATTGTGTTCGTTGAATTACTTGGGGAGAGAGGACACTGGACCTGGTTTCCAGCTCCTGGTGGAGCTGGGTAGAGGCCCCAGTATCCAGTATCACTGGGTACGGCGGGTAGAATGTGAGGACAGCAGGTCCAGTTTTCCGCTCTTGTTTTGAACCACGGGACCACGAGTACGTTTGCCAGCTTTTTTTTTTTTTTTTCAAAGTTGCGGCTTGCATGGTGCTGCAACTCTTTTTCAGGGCTCGGCGACCGGAGCAAAATGGCTGGCGGCTGCAGGCAAAAGAAGGCCCGCTTCGCTTTTTTTTGGGTGCGCAGCATGTTTCCAGCCCCACAGAAGAGTGCCTCGGAAGTACTGGTGGTTTGATAATATAGTAAAGATACTTGTCAATCTTTCCAAGAACGACATCACAGTGACCTGGGCCCAGGCGGGAAACGCGTGTTGCGGGAGCATCAGGAGGGAGAGGGGGGGGGGGRGTGCTAATGTGAGTACGCCTTTGGAGATTTGGAAGGCGTCTGGCAATGCAATACGATCACATATTCCACTGTCATTGTTTAGTTCCGTTTCCGTTCATTGCTTTTTTAATCCATTCCTTGTTGGGGCCAGATCCCACAGGCAAAGAGGAGTGGATTAAGTGTCTGAATCAGGACTTGTTGCAGGAAGAGATGCAGAAAAGCAGATCAATTACAGTTTTTTGCACCTCTGCACAAACACGTCCAGATTCAGATGCCAGTGGGATCTCGCCCTTGGTCACAACTGTTACAAATATCAGAGAGAGTGAATATGCTCTCATATGTCCTATTTCTCACTGGCTAGTGACTATGCCTTTTTTTTTCTTGAAAAAAAAAAAAAAAAAAAGCAAATCTTTATTATGCCGGGAAACAGGCCCGTGCCTTTCTGCTTTGGGGCAGCAGTCACTGTACTTCCACAGTCTGCATACACAGCGACTGCTGCATTTAGGCCACCCAAGAGCAAACACAGCAGCCTTATGCTGCCTACCGTACCACGAGATACGGTTGCCACAGTCAGAAAATACAGATTCTGAGGGGATGCTCACACTAGGAATTTTTCTACTGAGCTCTAGACGTGATTACGGTCAGATGCATCCACGTTTGGCCGTAATTGCAGCCAGATTCATTTCAGAAAATGTTCGTGTGAGTATGCCCTGAATCGGCATTTGGTGTGCTGCTCACAAATGACAGCACCTGAGTTGTGCTCTCTTATCTTCCCTGTGAACGCTCAAGTCTGCATTTGGCGTGTGCATTCTACCTATTTAAAACTTGACATACAATCTTTATCTTTTCCCTGGAGAGGGGCACTTTCCCCTGTGCAAGGCGTCGATTCTCTCTGATGCTATCTCCTGCTAAATTCCATGGCCTCGTCTTTTTTTTTGGGGGGGGGAGGTGGGTACGTTTCAGTCACGGTAGAGTTTCACATGGGCAAAAACAAATACAGGCAGTTTGTAAAGGCCATACAAACACGGCACGGCTTTTTCAAAAAGGAGTGTCAGGTTTTTTGCAGGGGGGGGACAGTGGTGTGCAGACTCTGCCTTTTCAAAGTTTTCATGTCTTTTTTGAAGTTCTCACCTTTTTAACTCCAGCCGTGTGCAAACTGCCATTTCGTGTTTTTTTTACCCTTTTTGTAAGTTTTTTAACTCAAAACCTGACGTGGCAGCACTTGTTCCTTTTTTTTTTTTGCATAAAAAGGGAAGCCCTTATCACTGTTGCATCCATCCAATTACAGAAGATTAGAGTTCATAATCTGTGCATCAATAAAGGCGTGGATACCGCCTGATGCTCTCCCCAGCTAAAATCCATGGCTTTGTCTCTTGTTTTCTACTATGGGGCTCGTTAGACACTCCTAAAAGAATCCTAAAACTTTTAGGACGAGTCCTAAAGTTTTTTTAGGATTCCGTGCGTCGGCGTTACACGCAGTCCTAAAAATCATCTTTTAGGAATCGTCCTCAAAGGTCTCCCGCGGCCGGTTTTCATATGCGTATACGCAGCTGCGCCGCCGATGTCCGTCCCTTCCTGGATGTTGTCCGTGGTACACAGTGCGGAGGCCCTTGGGCGGAGGAAAAAGGGGTGGGTGAAAAGCGCGGTCCCYCYGAACTTCAAAAATTCAAATTTGAATTTTCRCGGAYGCAGGGTAGCGYGGCGGAGGAAGGCCAGGYGACRCGTGTGACGTCAAAAAGACGGYGGTGGCGAAGTGCACGCTGTGGGTATCCGTCTTTCGATTCCGCGCAACTTGTGACCARCGGGCGCATCTTCGTGGTGGGCGCTTCTTCACCTACGTCGTGCGCGCTGCCCTGTGGAAGCGTGGAGCRGCGGGCGCGTCTTCGGCTGYGCCGTGCGTCATCTCCTGTKCCGTCKTACACGAGYGGCCKCATCWTCGGCACCRGCGTGCGTCGTCAAAGTGGCGGTTTTCAGCACCGGGCGTTTGTTTGGCGGTTGTGGCAGGCGWCTAGMTATGGAGAGCACGGGGTTCTTGGATATGGACGTTCGCGGGCGCRGGCAGGGTCTTCGGGATGACGAAATCGAGGCGGTGGCRATGGCCGTGRCTGCCGTCGTCGTGAACACGATGCGCGGTGACCCGTCCTCGTCACGCGACGCGCTGGCGGAGCTCCGCAAACGACGAGCGCTGTTGCAGCGCATTGGCGAAGCGGCAGATTGCGTGGCCACGTGTCAGGCAGTCATCCAKTTGTGCGYCRCGCTGTCTTCTGGCG
Source organism: Chara braunii (assembly GCA_003427395.1). Taxonomy (NCBI): domain Eukaryota; kingdom Viridiplantae; phylum Streptophyta; class Charophyceae; order Charales; family Characeae; genus Chara; species Chara braunii. The sequence goes on from BFEA01000054.1 coordinate 1,925,833, forward strand.
TTTTCCCRCRGGAGACCCCRCRCTGGTGGATTAAACGACRGACYGGCGGAACATGGGAGGACCTCCGCCTGTGTGACGACGSGACGGRCGAGTACTACCGCCAGAAGTTGCRCATGTYGATGGCCATGTTCAGGCAGATCGTGGCCMCGTGCGCCRCRTACGTGGAGAAGAAGGTGACGCACTATAGGATGCCATTGCCGGTGGARCAGGTCATCGCGTTCKCGCTGTACAGGTGGGCGTCAGGAGAGAYGTACGAGAGCGGCACTTCTGCCTTCGGCATCGGGAGAGCAACTGGACTGCAGGCCGTCCGCGACGTCACTTCGGCACTGCTGCAGGCGTACCCAGACGCAATAAAGTGGCCAGTGGGCCGTAGACGCGTGCAGATTCTGCGCGCTTTCCGTGACAAGGGTTTCCCCAACTGCTTCGGCGCAATCGACTGCACACACATCTTCATTGACAAGCCCGCCGGCGCACCATCTGCCAACTACTACGACCGCAAACAAAAGTTTTTCGTGCAGGCGCAGGTGGTAGTGGATTTGGATCTGCGGATCATGGACGTCCACATCGGATACCCAGAAAGCGTGCACGACGTCCGTGTCCTGCACAACTCCCAGCTGTGGAGGTGTGCAGAAGCTGGTGAGCTCTTCGACGCACCTCCGGTGAGTCTGCCGCACGGAGTCGTCACGCGAGGTTACCTGCTAGGCGACAACAGTTATCCTGTTGTCTGCCCCTAAATCGTGCAGCCGTACGGAGGAATCGACCAAGCTCCTGAGGAGGAGCGGTTTGACATGCGGCAGAAGGTGGCGCGGGGGTGTGTGGAGAGAGCTTTCGGGCGGCTGAAATGCATGTGGCGTCTTTTCTTGCGCACCCACAAGACGAACCTGGATACCTTGCCGCAGCAATTCGTGGCAGTGTGCACTCTGCACAACATCCTCCTAGACGCCGGGATCGACTTCAATGAAAACCTGTTGTGGGAGGTGGATGAGAATGGTGTGTGCCGGAGAGTGGACTTGGGCATTGTGGGGAACGGCGCGGGCGGGCAGCAACGTTGCACGAACGTCGACGGGGACTTGTTGCGTGACACTCTTCGAGACCGGCTGGCTTTGATGTAGGAGCACTTAGACGTGTGGTGGGGGTTTGGTGCGTGTGTGTGTAGGGTGTGTGTGTGTCGGGGGTGTCGGGATTGTGGACGTGGGTCGGTGCGATCAGTAGGAGGGTTCATATTTTGACGTGGCCCGTGGCCCGCGGTCGTCGTCAGCGAAGTAGCTCTGTAGAGCGGACGGATGCATGGTCGTCGGTGATGATTTCGTTTGCTGTGTTCGTCGTGTGGAGGGTTGCGTGGTTCGCACGTACGTGCGAACATTTAATATTGGAACGACCTTTTTTTTTCCCTGCTGTCAGTCGCTTCAAATGTTTGTTTTTTTTTCTTTTTTTCTTTTTGATTGGGTTGAGCTTCCAGCTGCCATCCGTATGTTGTTCTTTTGTTTGGCTCCTCAGTTTTATGTGTTTCATGAAATCTTCTTCATTTCAGGACGAGTCTTTGTTTTTCTTTTTTTTTTTCGTGCAATGTTTTTACAATTTTTTTTGTTTGTCTCAATTATTGCGTCGTCAGTTCGTCTATCACGGTCTTTTTCGTGTGCTGTTGGTCGACCTCGTACAACGATCTTTTTCGTCGGTTCGTCTGTCACGATCTTTTTTGTGAGCTTCACAAAATGCTGTCGAAAACATTGATGATAGTTGGTCGACCTCATACAACAAATACAAAGCGCATTTCAGGGACGTCGTCTTCGGTTGTGTGCATGCATGTGAGGCAAACATCTTTTGATCATCCATCGCTGAGAGGATAACAACGGTGCGAAGGTGGAGGGCAGACAAACAAAGAAGACTAAAGAAAAGGTGCGCTGAAAGCGCTTTCGAATTCACCGCCTGCTCGTACCGTCTACGACAAAGCCTTGCTGCAGCAAAGACGTGTACGCGCCAGAACATAAGCCGAACATAAGATCAAGTCCTCCGTCGTCGTCGTCTCCCAAGCCTTGCTGCAGCAAAGACGTGTACTCGCCGCCTTCATTGCAACCCGAACCGCCTGCTCGTACCGTCTGCGACCAAAGCTGCGTCGAGCCACTGGCAAGAGGCAACGTGACAGTTCTTCCGTCTCGGGCTCCTCGTCCGACGGGGGCAGCGGCGTCTCCCACGACTGCAAATGGGCGTACATGGATGGGTCGTACCGCCGTGGAGGCTCCGCCGTCGCAGCTTGTATTCCGCCCTGACCCGCACCAACACCCGCGCGTCCCTGCATGCCCGCCATTGTACGCTCTCCTGCCGACCGTTTCGTCGACGCCCTCCTCTTGCGATGTTGTTTCCACGGGCGCCACGACAAACACACGTTGAGGAAGACGACAAGTAGGAAGACGACGATGGCGAGCACGAACAGAGGGAATCTCCTCCCCACGTCAGCCATCAAATTCACCACCAACCCCAACTGCGCACCCGACTGCTACTGCACCACACTGCTGTAACATGCGGGGGAAGTCGCGCCCGGTGGACCTTCATATGCCGACAACAGCCAGAGAAGACAACGAAGGTGGCAGCATGCGATTCAAAAAACGACCGTTGCCGCCACCACTCGGCGCCCGCGCCACCGTGCGTCGTGGAGAGACCGACGTCGAGACAACGGTCCACTACGGCCGGCAGCCTGCAGACGGTCACCAGACCCCCCAGCCCCACCCCAACCGCCCCGCTCGCCACCGGCTGCCAACGGCTACCACCGCTGGCCGTTGCCGGCCTTGGCCCGCTCCAAAACTCCGATGTCCGACCGCCCACCCGACGGACCGCTACTGGACCAGCAACGCTGTGGCGACGGTGCCATGCGCACGACGCACCGACTCCGTGATAATCGGGAATCCTAAATTTTTCAGTAGCTCCGGGGCTACTGGAAAATTTAGGACGATTTGCCTGGGGAATCCTAAAACTTTTAGGACGAGTCCTAATGCCGTTTTCACATTTTCGATTCCCGCGGCCGATTTAGGATTGCGTGCAACCAACACGCAATCCTAAAAACTGGAACTTTTAGGAGTGTCTAACGAGACCCTATCTACTATAACTCCTGGACTTCGGAGCGGGTCTCGGAAGATGCTCCCAACAGGGCTCAGCACGTCCCAGTGGCATCCCGTTTTCCCAGGCCGGCATGATGTGTTTTCCTCACACTGCTTTCGGATGTTCAAATACAAACACATAGCCGCCACGTGTGGATAGAAAAAGGACGGACGAATCTGAGTGCATAGTCACACTAGATGCAGATTTGAATCTCGGGAAATAGCAGTCACGTGAGATGTGGAATTCAATACCGGAACATAGCAGTCATGTGTGATTTGTCGTTTTCTGCACATATCGCTGTCGTTTTTTTCCATACATCGCTGGGCCGGGGGTTCCTGGCTGGCGTACACGTTCCACAGGGGGGGGACTCGAACCATGCGCTGTTGAAGTCCCACTTCGTGTCTCTTGGCCGGTGTCTCCATGATGTTCGAGTACAAGTGCATAGTGGGTGCTCTTGGATAGAAAACTGCACCTGTGAGTGTTGCTGAGGCAGGTCGCGAGTCCACGTAGTATGGCCCAACCCGCGTAGTGGCACCCGGCCCACTTCTTATCACCCACGGCAGATAATACCATCCTACCCACATAGTACCCCCTGATCATGTGAACCACCCCACATAGTACCGCCCAACTGACATTCCGCATTGTACTTCCCTGTCCACATGGTGTGAGCTGGCCCATATGATAGGACCTGAGGCCGCATAATACCGCTCTGCTCACGTACCGCCTGGCCGTGGGAAGGGCCAAATTCTGGCCGACGTTGGCAATGTGTCTGTGTTCTTTGTCTTTTGGGTGGGAGTGTGCGTGTTGGTACCATCATCCCATCCACACAGTCGGGCCCACCCTGTCCACATGATACCGGCCAGCCCGTATGGCATCACCCATGTCACATGATGTCCCCCGAACAGCATAGTACCGCCTGGCCATGCCAAGGGCTGAGTTGTGCCTAACTTGAACCATGTTGTCATTCCTGCCGTGCAATGCAACTGCGGAAAAAAATGACAGCCCAGTTCCCTTGTGTGCATGGGGCGAGAGAGAGAGTCACAAGCGTTTTGCCCGCGGCTATCGGCTGCAGCCATGGGACTCAGCGCGCCGCATAACTTAGTCATAATAAAGGGGGAAGCCCCTAACATTGTTGCATCCATCCGATTCCAGAAGGATTCAAGGCTTTCAGGCTCATGACCTGTTGATCAATAGTTAAAACTTAAAACACAGAGCCAACTACGGCCGCATCAAGTTTGAGTTCCGATTAGACAAAAAGAAACACACACCTGCATGGCAGTCACGCGCCTGCTTTTAAAAGGCAATAAAACAGGCGCAGTTACCGCGATAGTTTGTATCAAGCGCTGTTGTGGTACAGGGCAAGGGCGGGCCGGCGTTTTCACAGATCTCTATGCGGTGCCGACCCCGAAACTTGCGGCAGCATGCAAGGTGCATCGGAGCAAAATGGCTGGGAAACGTGCTGGTGGTTTAATCATTACTCCACTCCCAAAGACCAATGAAATCGGGCCAGAGTCCTGTCACATTATTCCAATTGCGCTCCCATTCCCACTCGGCTGGATCGAAGGGAAGGGACACTCGAAAAAATAGAGATCCTCTTCATCCTCCCTCCGTCTCCGAAGCTCACATCAGCCAGGACAGGGGAAGCTAACCATCTTACGCTGTTAATTAGGTAGCCGTTGCAACAACATCACCCTAGGTTGTGCCGGCCCGAATGCCTGAATGAATGCCTATGATCCGCTCACCATAGTTAGTGACATTGTAAACGACCATTGGTATGGGGAGCGTATGGTAGGGCACAACAACTTAATCTCCTTTAGTTACACTGGGGCCCTATCCAAGATCTGCCTGTGATGCTAGTGGGATTGCTTCTTCACTTACACCGCCAGTACCCGCCCCAGGCAGCGTGAGAATCGAAAGTGACTCAATCCAAACATTTTAGATGAACAGTGCTACCAGACCAAAATGGCTGGCAAAGCCAGCCAAAAAAGGAAAAAACTGTGCGGCTGGCGGTTCGTTTTTCTTTGACTTGCAGTGCAAATCCACATCGGGAAAGAGGCCCGGAGGTACTGGTGGTTTAAGTTCCGTTTAACGCTTCTGGGGCTTCTTCCCTATCTGTTCTTTAAACATCTTTACAGTTCTTTTCCTTCTGCGCTTCAATATGGGTGCGAGTTGCTGGTCTGATTTCCATGTATTATTCTGAAAGTCGCACAGATCTGCCACTGTATATATTATTATATTCCTCTTGCTACCCACAACACGCATGGCGATCCTTGAGCAAGTGAGAAGGTTTGGTCTTGCTCATCTTGAATAGATAGGTTCCGAAAGAGGGACCGCCTACGAATTCCATGCCATCAAAGGGGTGGGAATTTCTTGTTAGGACCCATAATCCTCCTCAAACAAATCCGTAGTCGTCTACAACCTATCCCACTGGAGGTCCTTCTTGACCCCAGTACCATAGCTGTCCAATCCATGATGCTTGGGAAAATGTGGGAGAGCTACTGTCTTCCCCCGGATAGAACTCACTGTCATTATCGCTGCACCTAGACTGAAACTTGCCCAGAAAAATACAGTTATTATGACCGTATGCTCTATTCGGGGGAAGACAGTCGTACACCCTTGCTATGGGTAGACTGAACGATTAGATGGGGATGGTCGTACGTGAAGCCCAGTGGTATTTTTTTACGCTTAAACTGTCAGTATACGGCCGCAGCCTTGCAAGGTTTCTTCATCACCTACTCCTAAAATTTGAGAGGCTCCGGGCTACTGGACCACAACGGCTGGCGGCGTCAGCCAAAAGAGTTAAAAAGTGGGCCTCTGGCGGTGGTTTGGCAAAGCTTGGCATGCAGTGTGGCACCGCCGGGTGCCGGTGTACTGGTGGTTTACACCACACACCACCAGGACATGGCCCCAGCCAACTTGAGGGCAACAATTGATCACTCTGAAAAATTTTCAGAGGCTCGGGGAAACCGGACCAAAATGGCTGCGCCGCCATTTTCAGAACTAGAGCAGAAATGCCGCACTGGCATTTCGGGAAAACTTGGCCCCCAGTGGGAATCCCCCTCCATACAAACGAGACTTGGATGCACTGGTGGTTTAAGATACTGGCCAAACCGAATCACCTCTTTGGTGGGCTCCTATGCATGCCAGAAAAAAGTGGCAGTGGTCTTTTTCGACACTTTCACAAGTCCGCCAGACCAGATCAGTTTGGTGGGCTCATAAATGGGCCAGAAAGATGTGACAGTGGGCCTAGCCAGATAAGTGTAATGGGCTCGTAAGTCATCCCATAAGTGGGCCTCCTGCACTTTCACAGATGCTCGAGCTATGTGGAACAAGTTTTGGTACTCGTTAGCGAAACCAGGGTTACGTAGGAGGGCCTCCTTTTTCCCAAGGTGGTGACCATGGTAGAGGCCCAGACTTCCCCCTCTCAGACTGTGAGAGCTATGTATGGTACCAGGCCTCATTAAGCTTGCCAGGTCATGTCTGGATGTTAAACAACCATCACATAGCAGGGCCTCCTTTTTCCCAAGTGATGACCATGCATAGTAGTCCTGGACTTTCCGCTCTCAGACCGACAGAGATCGGTTTAGTACCAGGCCTCATTAAGCTCAGCAGGTGGCAGTGATTGAAGCAAATAAAAGCAGACATCACCATCTCTCATGACATGGATTCCACGACTGCCACGCATGGAAAACTACCGTCTTTCCCCCCGAACACAACGCAGCGTTATGTCGTCAATTGATTCACGATCCAAAACCACATTCAAACGTTCCCATACACATCTGCAATGGCAGGCAGACTGGAGAGAGCAGATTCACACCAAAACCAGGGAGAGATACTGCACAGAGGAAGCCAAAGCCAAATGTGGAACAGAGAGAAAATGTTTATCGATCAATTACTGTTCTCCCTGCTCTCCACCATCACAATCGAGTACGACGTCCCACCCAAGAATCTCAACCACGAGTCAAGTTTTCCCACCCACTTCAGCAAAAATTCAGAGAGACTTCGCCTCCCTCCTCCGACCTCCAAACTTCAGGTAGGGCGCACAACTACTGCACCGCCCCATCCCCGTATATCTGCAAGTTGCAAGCACTGGTCTGGCATATGCCAGATCCCAATCAACAACGCCTGTAATCCCCCGTGAAGAAGAAGATATGAACTTCGATGAAGAAGGAGATGGCAGCCTTCGATATGGCAGCATACCACCAGCAAGCTGCTCGATTAAGAAGTGGCGTCCTCAACTCCACAAAGCAGCAGCGCGGTGGTATTGGCTCCCAGCGCCTCGAAGGACCTCCAACAGGCGCTGGGTCTACAAGCAACAGGGCGCCCCAGCTACGGCTGCCCAAGTCAGCACGAAGAAAAGGAAAGCTGGGCGCTAATTTTAGAGCCCATCTCCAATCAAGACCGCTCGCGACCCGACATCCAAAAAGCGAACTGAAAAGAACCCGACCGATTGAGCCTACGGCTCGGCCTGTCTGAATCTAGACCAACTACGGACTCACTAGACCTACGACCACCCAAAAACGAACAGCCTACGGCCTGGTCAGACTGACAATGGACCCAAGGGGGACCTAACCCATGACCAAGTAAAAGCAGGGCCTGCGGGCCTGTTGGTTTCAGCAGAAGAGAACCTGGTAGCCTAGAACTACCGACGAAAGAGAAGTCCCAGCAAGGGACAGGTCACGGGATCAAGCCCCGGAGCACTCAAACTACCAAAAACGCCCTAACAAAAGTACACCTGACAGAGGCAAAACTGCAATTCATTGCAGCATCGTGATCATGAATGTATATACAAGCTATAAGTCTTCCCGTCCCATACAGACACAGCAAGGGTGTGTTGTGTTTGGGGGAAGACAGTAGTTCCGGCCCTGCCACTACAATGGATCCAGAAGATAGGAATTCCAAGATTGCAGTGGATGGAAAACTAGAGTCTTCCCAAAAGACAAAGCACCCTTATCGTGAATGTATACAAGCTATATTTCCTGTCCAATCCAATTACGATGGGGGTGCATTGCTTTTGGGGGGGCGAAGGTAATCCCCACTCGTCCTGCTACGGGCCCGACAGCGATCCTGGAAACACAATCAGGACCACTTCTTAGTGCAGAAATGATGATTGTAGGGCACAAGTGGAATCAATTTTTTACAGCGAATGGCATTCATGTTCGAGGAACCATCCCAAGGTTGGTTGTCTTTTTCTTCTTTCTTCTTCTTTTTCAAGCGGTAGCCCCTAACATAATTGACTTGAACTCTGTATCTGTTTCTCCGCGTTTATATGTGTGACGTTGTGTGTACCGTTCAACCACTACCGTCCTCACCTGAATAGAACGCCCGGTCATTATGGCTGCACCTGGACTGAAAGTTGGCTCAAATACCGCTATAATGACCAGGCATTATATTCGGGTGAAGACGGTAGGCATGTACAGCAGACTGATGCAAGTGTGTGATGCTGGAGGAGATCATCTTCTATGTCTGCCTGCTGGGGCACGACAACCTCTGTCCCTAGAGTTTACATTGAGGTGCCCATAGTCGCTCAATCATTGGGAAAGCGCCATGAAGTATTTGGTGAGAAGGAAAAAAGGGTGTCATGCATAATAACAAGGGTGATTAGAGAAAAAGACAGGACACTAGTACCCACCTTCACCCCGCCAACCCTCTCTCTCTCTCTCTCTCTCTCTCTCTCTCTCTCTCTCTCTCTCTCTCTCTCTCTCTCTCTCTCTCTCTCTCCCCCTCCCTCCCTCYCTCTCTCTCCCTCTGCTCACCACCTGTCACCGTCTATCTGACGTACAATCCCACAGGTTTTCAGCAACGATCCTCACCTCGGTGACCTTTACAATTCTGAAGAGTGTCTGCACCAGAGCTACTACCTCGCCCCGCTCCCTTGGCTCCAACGGCCGCATCGTTTCCATCCCTTGCAGTCGTTGCACCCCCCTTCATCTCTCTTTCCCTCCGTGACCCAGATTGCGGAGTGGGCTCATCTTGTTCAAGAGCTGCGGCTCCATGCTGACCAAACTCATGTTCTGCAGATGCCTTGCAAATTGCCCATGCGGTTATCAATGGCCTGCTGGAGTCGGCTCTGCCAGCAGCAGGAGGGGGTGGAATCGCATGTGAGGTAAGATTTGGAACCCTTCTTCCCCCAACGCGCATCTTCAACCACTCTGTGGATCTCCGACTGATAAAAATGGTTTGACCTCCCACACCTGGCTGGTCATCTGGTACACTTGCATCAACAGCCCTCTCTCCCGCTTGGCTTGCGCTCCCATCTACACACTGCAAGGCAGCAGCATCCTCATCAGGCAGTGCAGTGGGAATTGGAGATACCTGCGCATTGCGCATGTTGCACTCCTCAGCTGATGGCCAAGGACCCACCTTCTGTCTTTTTGCAGGTCTCGAGCATCCCTCATCCCCGCTAATTGCCATTGACCCGGAGCTTTGGATATCGTGCTCCTGCCCTGGAGGGTTGACATCCGCACTCTCTGAAGACAGCAGCTGAAGGCTCTTTTGAATTGCTGCTCTATTCACGGCCTGACACTCTGCCAAGTACTGTCTTAACCGAATGTGCAAGGCAACTAGACTGCAGAGAACCCGCAAGGTGAACAGCGACAAACACTGTCTATATGAGTAACAGCATGATGCACCAACCACAAATTATTACTATACTATAATTCATTATTATTATTGTCAGGGTAACCGGCGTTCGGGACGGGCCGAACGCCCGAACCCGAACGCCCGAACGTATGGGACCCCTTGGGGATGCGTTCGGCCGTTCGGGCCGAACGCGGACCCAAAAAAAAAAAAAAAAAAAAAAAAGAGTTCATCAAAAAAATCTGAAAACAAGATATGTTATGGAGAAAAATAAATTAAACAAGATTTGCCTGAGCATTACATCCGAATTCCTTACCAAATTTGAAATAAAAATAAAATACGGAAAACAAATACTAATAATAAAAATAAATAAAAATAAAAAGAGAATTAAATTTAGTGATTGCTCACCATCTTTGGAGATTTTTCATTTTTTTTTGGCATAGCTAAATGCCCTGAAAATTTACAGATGTGCACTTCACATAATACAAAACCCACTAAAAAAGTTTCAAAAAATAATAAAATTGTTTAGATCCCGAACTAAAGTGAAAACAAAAAGTAAAAAGTGAAAAAATACGTGGGCGAGCACGTTTTGACACCACCATCTTTGGCGATTTTTAATTCTTATTTGGCTTAGCCAAATGACTTAAAATTTTACAGGCATGTACCTCACCTCATACACAACTCACGAAAAAACATTCAGAAAAAAATAATTATTTTTAGGCCCCGAAATCATTTTTGGCGGGGGCCGAACGCCGTCGGGTTCGGACCCCGTACGGGACCCCGAATGCAAGTACGTACGGAGGTCTGCCTGGGGACCTCCGTACGTACGGGCTGGTGACCCTGATTATTGTTGTTATTATATTATTATTATTATTATTATTATTGTTGGGGTTTAAAACTCGTTACTATTATTATAAATTTATAATATATTAGAATCTAGGCTACCAGAGTGGCCCGGGGTCACCTGCCTGGCCGGGCCGAAAACAATTAAAAAAATAAAAATAAAAGAAATATTTTTAAATTTTATTTTTTTTCTACATTTGGTGCAGAATTTCGATGCGACCCTGAGGCAAAAGTTGTTCAGTTTATTTTTCTGCATAACATAGTTTTTTTTCGGATTTTTTGGTTTTTTTTTTTTTTTTTTTTTTTTTGCTGGGACCTTCCCTGGTCCTTGCACGGGCTGGCCACCGGGACCCGGGCGGCCCGGCTGGTAGCCTATATTAGAATATATTATTATTTATTATTATTATTTTATTACTATTATTATTATTTAATTATTATTATTATTATTATTATTTTATTACTGTTATTATTATTTAATTATTATTATTATCATTATTATTTTATATTATTATTATTATTATTATTATTATTATTATTATTATTATTGTTGTTGTTGTTGGGGTTTAAACCTCGTTACTATTATTCTAATAATAATATATCATTTACAACTTTATGTATATTATTACTGTCTGACTACATTTTCTTTGTTGTTGTTCTTGTTGTTCTCCTCCTCCTCCTCCTCCTCCTCTTCCTCCTTCTTAGCCTCATCCTCCACAAGACCCCTTCCAAGATTAATCGTTTTCTATAACCATGGAGTCACAATATAGTAAACAAACGCACCCAAGCATCACAACATTCCAGGCTCATCTGCATCATTATTATGATGCTTAACTCTCAACAAGGCGCAAAGCGAACACAACCCTATTTTTGACAAACAAAGCCTAGTAAAGCTGATGAGGCCAGATCAACCAACTGGCCTAGCTCAGTTGTTACACACCCGAACTGTTGAAGTACAGACCTGAGTTCGAACTCCACTGGAAGCAGATGAGTAAAATACTTACTACGGTAATTCTGAATTACCTATGACCGGTCCGCGCAATGATCGTATCTTTAGAAACAGGGGGAAAAAAAAAGGAAGCGAAAAAAAAAAAAAATCTGAAGCCAGATCCTCATTTTGCTTGTCTGTGATAAGTAACCGGACTGTTGCCCCGCAGAAGGGGCCTTCCCGTTTAAAAAAAAAAGAAAAAAAGCTGAAGCCAGATCAAGTTTCAAAACTTTCAATCATTTTTTTTGCGTAGAAAAAATATCAAACAACAAATGAATCTCTTGCACGCTTTATCAACTTGCTTGATGACTATGTTCACAGATATTCCCAGGAGCACCAATTTCAGGACCACACCGGCTACTTCATGATGATGTCAGTTGCATGATCTTCCAATTTGGTGGCAAAGCTAAACTCACATGTCGCGCTCGGGTCTCCAGACTCCGACACTCGGCAACACAATGGTTTCTGACACATGCAATGGGATTCTCGATAGCTGTCCGTTGTTTGGACCTTGCGCTTCAGTGGTCATTACAGCATTGCTGGCCTACTTTACGTTGGCCATACAAAGAGTGACGATCATACCGACAACTACTGAGATACACTACCGTCTTCACCCCGAGCAGGATGCCCGGTCATTATAGGTGTATTAAACTGTATTTAGACTGAAAGTGTTGCCAAATACAGTTATTACTAACTTATTAGTTATCACAACCGGGCATTCTATTCCGGCATAGACGGAAGTTTGCGCTCCGCCTCTTCCACCACCTCTATTATCTCCAGTGCACTCATGACTGCCGTTCCATTGGCATGTATTGCAGCAACCACTCCACGAGACGCCATGCAGGAAGGCTCTCCATGTTGTTTTTTTTGCCTCTTGTTGTTGCCCTCCATCTCACCTCGCCGCTGTGATCTTCCGCTGTCTACCGTCCCTGCTGTATGACACCTTAGGTTGTGGCCATTGAAACACTTGGTGCCTGCAATACACATGGGGCCACTTGTGAACAGCCGCTGGGACCTTCCACTGTCGGCGGCCCCGGCTGTAGGATCTACCCCTTTGTTTGTGGCCATTGAAATACACGGAGCCTCCAGTGCACAGGTTGTGCCCATTTGAAACACACGGGGCGTCCAGTACACATACGATCACTTAGGCTGGGTACCGGCGAGCCTGTGACTACACAACAGATAGAGAAAAGAACGAGCCTTCGACGTTGATCTCATAGCTTCACATATACTCCGTTGTGAGGTTGTCCGTCCATAGTCAGGGTCTCGTGCTGCAGAGGTTGCTGTTAAACCCTGTGTTCAAAGTCAAGGACTTTCACAAAAAAAGAAACATGAGAAAAAGAAATATGGGGGGTATACAAGCAACAGCCACAACCTTACTCTAAACACTGTGTGTCAAAGTCAAGGACCTCCGTGAATGAGGCTCTTCAGTTATGTATGATTCTTCGGAAGCCCCTACAAGAGGGGTGTTGGAGGGAAGCTGGGGGGGGG
>BFEA01000054.1:1938833-1965781 GCA_003427395.1 Chara braunii
GGGGGGGGGGGGGGGGGGGGGGGGGGGGGGGGGGGGGGCGCGTTAAGATGGGGTCTTGAAGAGGTTGGGGAGGCTATTTACTATTTAGACCATGGGGAGTATTGATTCAATGGCCACTGGCCAATGGCACAGTACGTATCTCAAGTTATCAACGTAAGCGAATAAGACTAGGAGCGTGGAGAATGGGAAGGGAGGAGGCAAAGTATTATTTCGGGCAAATAAGACTAGGATCGTGGAGAATGGGGAGGGAAGTGGGAAGGTATTATTTCAGGCAATTTTGGGGGCTCCGTGGGGGGGGAGGTAGAGAGGTGTGTCTGGTGGCCACCAGCCAGCCAGTGTCCATGTGGGCTATTTTGGGGGATTTGGGACCGGTGGAAAAAGGGGGATGCGTGTGTTGTGGCCATGAGCCAGTGACCCTGTGCCCATCAGTGGTGCCCTCCTGACCACCAGCCAAGCACTGGGTGGAACACGCAATAGCCAGCTCCTGCCCTACCTTGGGAAGGGGGGTATGGCGAGTGCAGCGGAGTGGCAACAGCTCTTCCTGCTCTTCCAGGCCTTTCAAGGTGAGGGAGGATGATGAGGCTGCATTGTGTTTAGGGGAAGATGGTACCAATGCTGCCCACCAATTGCTAACTTGTGGTACCCGGTCTGGCAAGACACAATCGGTTTCGTAATAACAATTGAAATGAAGTGATTGCAATCATTGCATGCATAGCACAATATGAAGCATCGTAAATTGCAACTAATGATTTTTTACTACTGAATCCACCACTACCTCCGAACCTCTTTCTGCCGAGGAGGAAAAGAACTGCGCGCCAAGCTTTGCAGAAGCGCCAGCATATCTTGTTTTTTTTTGTTTAGGTTGGCGCTGCCAGCCATTTTGGCCAGCCGTTTTGGTCTGGTGGCGCCCGACCGCCAAAGTATGTGGCATAGGTTATATACTGCATACTTTGGAGGTTTTGAGTTTGCATGTGAAAGGTAGTGGTGACTGAAGACGGAAAAAAAAAAAAAAGGGATTTCACTGTCGGGACTCGGGAGTGTTTTCGTATCAATTCAACTGAAACTATGTATTAGGCTTGTAACTTCCCACCAAGAGAATGAGGCAAACCGGATTGCGAACTTGGGGAGGATGCTCTTATCACCGCCCCTAGTGATGCTGACCCGATATTTTGGTGAAAAAAAAAGGCTTGGGACTCGGGAGTGTTTTCGTATCAATTCAACTGAAACTATGTACTAGGCTTTCCTAATCCTCAGTGTGCTGTTGCCATAAGCACCCCTCATGCTTCTTCTGCTTATCACTGTTTGAATCAACCCAGCACTGCATTCAATCATTTCAATGCATTGCATTCATGGTGATGAGATGCAACCAGATGCACACAACAGGACACCAGAGGTTGCTACTAGAAAATCATCTGCGAAGCGGATGTTTTCGACAACCACCATACGTAGGCATGCAGGGGAGGTGGTCAGCATGAGAAAGTAGCGTCAGAAGAACAAACCAATTGTAGCGATTGATTTCAGGATGGACCTTGCTCCACGGCAGCTGATTGTCTTGGGCGGCTTCCACATCTGCAATCGAGGGAAAACAATCAAAATTGAAAAATCCATGAAGCAGGTTGAAGGACAATCAAATTGAAAAAAATCCACAAAGCAGTTTAAAACAGCACACAACTCAGCGTCACCTTGTTTGCCCGGGCTGCCCGACCATGCAAGTACCATAGAATGATAGAAGGTCCCAGCAAAAAAAGAAAAAACTTCAAAAAAAAAAAAAAAAAAGAGTCCAAAAATTCTGAAAAAAAAAAAAAAAGTTATCCAGAAAAATAAACTGAACAACTTTTGCCTCGGGGTCACATCGAAATTCTTTACCAAATTTTAAATAAAGAATAAAATAAAATAAACATTTTACTTTATTTTATTTTTTTGCCCCGGCCGGGCAAGTGGTCCCAGGCCACTCTGGTAGCCTAGTCGCCCGGTCATTATCATTGTATCTGGACCGAAAATTGGCCCGTATACAGCTATAAGGACCAGGCGCTCTTTTTTTTTCCCCCTAAAAGATATTAAAAAATGCAGTCTGTTTTCTCCTCATATGGGGAACAGCTGTATATAGTATTTTCTTCCCTCAATTTTTTTTATTTGTTTCCCGTATTTTTCCTCACTCTTAACTACCTCCCCTGTATACTACCCAACCCGGCACAAAACCCCAAGGCAACCAAGCACAGACAACGGGCCAAGAGACAATGCCACCAGGGGAGCACAGGACCTTACCAGGCATTCTATTCAGGTGAAAGACGGTAGTTCTTGGTCATTCAACCTCTGCATTGGATACCAAAGTGCCATCTGGATTAAAAAAAAGGGCCCTCCTTTTTCATCTCACCACCTTCTTATCTGCCACCTCTCTCCGTCGTTCAGACTCCGTTCGGGTTCGGCGGGCGAACCCCGAGGCTCGGTACTTGCGGTCTCGCTGGCACTCAGAACAAGGGGTTCGAGGCCAGTAGGGAGCGATACCGTGCTACGGGATAACGGTGAGGTAGTGGAAGGGCAGCGCCACTCGGTACGGTGGGCAGTGAGTTATTAGGACGACGACCCCAGGTTCGGAGAAGACGTGATATGCAGTGTTATCTTGTAGCCTATACAACTTTGAAAGAGACGAGCGAGGATGAGCTGACGGTGAAAGGACAGGGAAAGAGAATTGCAATTGATGAACTACAGGGTTGAGCATGTCGGCACGTCTGCATCACCCACCCGATTTGTGGCGAGAATTTGGTGTGTGCTTGTCCTTGCTCCGGCCTTCTTTCGCTGTTCCACCCTCCGTTGCTGAGGATTTCAACTTCCTACCAGTCCTTTGGCTGCCGGAATGTGTCGCATTGCTTCGTGACCGTTCAGGGTGCTGCGCTAAGTAACGCCGAATCTACATTCACAACAATACAAACAACAATGTCACATTACTTCGTGACTGTTCCGGGTGCTGCGCTAAGTAACGCCGAATCTACACTCACAAAAGTACAAGCAACAATGTCACATTACTTTGTGACCATTCTGGGTGCTGCGCTAAGTAACGGCGAATACAAGCAACAATGTCACATTACTTTGTGACCATTCTGGGTGCTGCGCTAAGTAACGCCGAATCTACATTCACAACAATACAAGCAACAAGGAGGAAAGAAAGGTCCACCGTTCTGTGAGAAAGCCCCGTAAGCGCATCATCGTTACCATAGCCAGTGGCTGGGGGGAAGCACCGGGAGATTTGGGAGGGCAATGGTGGTGGTCCTTGTGATTCTCACAATGGTTGGGAATCTGGAGCGTGGCTGGCCAGATATCAGCGTCCAGCGACACACCTTTTTTTTTTTTTTTTTTTTTTTTTTAACAACACAGGGCCCCTTCTATTCTGGGGTTCAATGGTTCATCGGTCCGGTTGCTTATTAACGGCAAGCATGAGAGTACAGAAGATAGAGTAAGAAAAAAAGTATGCCTTGCGGCACTAGTTGCCAGTACAAAGGGGGGGGGCTGCTACGAGTCGTCCCGCCCCCCAAACCCTGTCCTTCCTTCCGTGGTGACAATAACACGCATTTTCACAAGATTAAAAAAAAAAAAAAAAACAAACAAACAAACAACCAAACACAACTAATGCAGTTGAGAGGAATGATTATCAATGATGGAATCCGAAAACAATTCACACAATTTCACAGGTGTTGAAATTGAAGTAATTTCATACGGAAAAGTCGCAGTAATCTGAAAGAGAAAATAATTGACGGAGGGAGGAAAAAAAAACTCCAATAAGCTGAAAGAGAAAATAATTGATGGAAGAAAAAACAACTTGGGAAACGGGAATTAGGTCTAACTGATGATCAGTGGTGAGGGAAAAAGAAAAATAGATAGAAAAAAAAAAGACTATGAGCACTCTTGGGTTGCTAATCAGATCAAGAGGGGAGCAAAAAAAGAAGCATGACTATGACCGATCCTGGGCGCCAGACCCGACTGGATCTGGTCTTAACCTTGGTTCAGTGCAGGCCAACCTCAATAGATATGAATTTTTGTCTTATTTTTTTTTATTAAAAAAAAATCCTATTTTTTCCCTTTTAACATTTAACCCAAGTTTGAATCCAGATGTACTCAAGTAATTCTGAAATTCAGCTGAATAACAAGGGGCCGGTCAGTTGAATGGACCATGGTGACATCTCAAGGCCATCGCCCTTTCGAAATTGAAAAGCTTCCGAAAGGAATGAAATGAAAAGAGGAGAAAAGAAAAGAAGGGAACAAAAAAAAAAAAAAAAACAGGAGCATGGCTATATGAAGCCCTGCTAATGGTGAGAGAACCCGGCAGAAAAAAAACTGATTCAATTTTTTTAATTGTTTTTCATTTTTTGTCTAATAGTTACATAAGGTGCTTCCACAGGTTGACATCAGGATCGGCGCCGGCAGAAGCATGTGGGAACTATGCCCGGAGGCGAGGAGGCGTGTGGCCAACGTCGTGCTTCAAATGTACTTTGACTGACGATTATTCAATTGACTTTTGTTGCAGTGTGAAGACGAGTCGGTGTACGGTTCTTTCTTTCTTGTGTTTCTGCACTATGCTCACAAACCAATGTATGGGTATGTGAGGGCATACTCGCACTAGGACGTTTTTACTTGTTTCTGGACGTAATTGTCGCCAGATGCGTCCACGTCTGGCCCTGAATGCAGTCAGATGCACATAAGATAGTGCTAGTGTGAGTACACCCTGAGTGGGATTACCCTCTTGCGAGTCTTGTCATTTCCACATCCGATCCACAGCCTAAAAGTAAAAATTACGCCGAAAGTAACCAAAAACGTTTTCGATGAATGGGTCTAAAATAAAAGTTGAAGTTCAATCAGCTGTGGATCATATGCCCACTGCTGGATCAAAAACCGCACCAGGTCCAAACTTCAGTCCAAGGTGGATCAGATGCCAGTGGATCAGACCATACCAGGTCCGGAGTTCAAGACCTCTGTGCAGATCCCTGCAAAGAGGTGTGTACATTAGCGAAATGAGCATTAGTACACCATAGCTTGGATCGAAACCTAGGTACACGAGTCGCAAATGCTTGCGGTGGCCAGAATGCCCATGTCTGTGCATTTGCACATGTGGGTGACCAGGTGCATGATCTGCATTGGAAGCTGCGCCCGTCCACGTACATCCTGAGAGGGAACACCATCCTTGTCGTTTCAAACGATTCAGGTGCTACAGTAACACGAAACTTCCTCCCTTTTTCTTTATATACAATAGAAATGCAGGCTTGTCTTGTCCTCATATGGGGGACGGGCCCGGACGGCCACAATTTTTTTTTAATTATACTATCATCCTTCTCTCTCAGTACTGTACCTCGCACTACCTGCCTGGACAAGCAAGGACCTGTCCCCACACCAAGGGAATCTAGGGTCTAAAACTAGGGTTCAAGGCGCAGAGGGTCAAAGGATGGAACCTATTTATGCACGTCTACCAGCCAAGAACTACCCCTTAACTAAATCCACTAACCGAAGCTAAGCTACCCTGTGGTTATGGGTCCACACCTACCTACCTAACTCTGCTCTGTGCAGGGAGCAGCACCCAACCCAAGCTCCGAACACCTGGAGCGTGCTGGAAAGTCACAGTGCAACTTCCACAGCTAACCAGGAGGGACAAGCTGACTTTCTCAGCCGGTGAACCCCAAGCATGCCACAGGGGGTCCTGGGGAACCCAAGTGGATGACGTGGGGAATCAAACCCACGACCTCCTGTGTACCACTTACGTGCTCAACCAACTGAACTACTCCTTCTTCCCCCCTGAATACAACGTACGGTCATTATAGTTGTATCTAGACTGAAAGACGCCTCAAATACAGCTATAATGACCGTATGTTGTATTCGGGGGAGCCAAGAGAGTTGTTAAACTGCTGAGAGACTGAAGCAGACAGCTTGCGCCGCCTTTCCGCGTGCACAATCTCTATAAAAATGTTATGGGTTCTTTAACTTCTTTTGCAGCAACTCCTTTCCATCCCCACCCCCATCACATCCTTGGGAGTCAGTCAGAATTGCTGCTACTGTGCGAAAGAGAACCCAGCCTGGAGTGGAATCCCAGGTGAAAACAGACCTGCAATCCAGAACCTGGACTGGAATCGGAGGCAAAAGCAGACCTGCAATCTGAGAAGAACTAGACCTGGCACAAGAGATGGAACCAGAGTCAGAAAGAAAAACAGGAATAAGAATCATGAGCGGAATCACATTATTCACAGTCCCGTGGAAAAACGTTTTTTTCTTTTTCTTTTCATATTTTACTCGTGCAGTACGTGTACAAAATTACTAGTAATTTACTACAAATGCAAAAGTCGAGAATTCAATATTCACATCAGAGGGAGCAGTTGGGGGGGCCTATGAGATTGCTAGAGGGTTGGTATGGAGTCTATGGACTAGTAGAAGGGGATGCCAATGATGTACGGCTTGACTGGGGAGTTCGAGGTCCAGTTTCCCGTCTAGAGGGTGGGATAGCTTGGGGTTTTAGTAGTGTATACTACCAGGAGGGCGACTGGTCATTCACACCCATTCGGTGGGGGATCGGCTAGGGTTCTACTAAGCCGGGTTGGGGGACAAAACTGCCTAAGAGTGGGTGCAGTTAGGAGACTGCAATCGGTGGGGACTGGCTCCAGTCCCTGCTCGTAACTGGTAGGCGCTGGAGGGGCACTACTTGCGATAGGACTTAGGATAGTCTAAAAAGGTACTCGTAAAATAGTCTAAAAAGGTACTCTGTATAGGTGGTCCTGGAGGCTAAGAGGGCCATTCGAACTCCAATATACCTGAGTCCGGGGGATCTTCGGAAGTCTGACTCCGACCAACCTGGGCGTTATTAAAAAAAAAAAAAAAAAAAAAAAAANAAAAAAAAAAAAGAGAATCACATCAGAGCCAGTACAGCAGAAGGACAAGGAGGGAACAAATATGTCAATAGGTTACGTCATTTGCACGATTCGCATGAGGTCCTGTGTTCGATACCAGATTATGACTTAGGGCTGGTCATCCTCCTAGTACGTAGTCAAGGGTTGAGGCTGTCATAGCAGTTCCTTAGTACGGGATGTCGAGGGTGTCAGGAGATACTGCACTTTACCGCGGGGCTGGAACGGGCTCCAGGGACATACGAGGGAACGGAGGATTGTCATCTCTCACAGATTATCATACAACACAGGGTTAATAGATTCTCCAGGGTCAATAGATAGAGTCCATGATTCACGACTCAGGGTTTGGCTATCATACTAGTACGTAGTATAGGGTTGAGGCTGGCATAGCAGTTCCTTCGTACGGGATGTCGGGGGTGTCAGGAGATACTGCACCTTACCGCAGGGCCGGAACGGGCTCCAGGGACACACGAGAGAACGGAGGATTCCCAGCTCTCTATGATCACCACACAAGTGTGCTGGACGGGAGTCACTGCGCACCCTCATGAAGACCTGTAGTAGCCTGTTCGTACCTAGATCCCAAAGTCCCCGTGCAATCGGGCTTGCACGGCGTCTACTTCAACCGGGGCTGAGCAGTGGGTAGGGGTCTCTGCTTAGCCCGGGTGCCTGCAACCGCTGTCTGGTCAGGTTACCCCGCCAAGATGGTGATGGGTGATGGTCCTGGGTGGTTAACACTAGGGTAGGGCAGGGGGGGTGGGGGTGCGCCAGGGCAAAATGATGAGAGGGAGGGTGGGTGGGGTCTTCAGAGGGGTTCAACCGAGTGGCCAAGTGCTGTGGGTGACTTCCATCTGTCTGGTATCCCACCTCTACAACAACCTGGGCTTTCCTAAAGAAAAAGAAAAGAAAAAAGAAAAAGAAAATAATAATAGTAATAATAAAATATTACTGTAGCTATCTTGTTCGTGAGTTCAGAAAGAAATCACCAGTTCCAAAGAGAACCAACAAGCCTGGAGCATGTCTTCAGTCATCCATTGACATTGGGACAATTTGGGACTGTGCAGAAGAGGTTGGAAAAGCCCCTGAAGGAGGACAGTATGCACAAATCAAGAAATGGTAGAATGCCCAAGAAGGGGGTAAGTGGACCTGCAGCACACCTTGAGAAGAAATGAAAATCACGAGGACAGACAGACCCCAACATGTGAACAGACCGAGTGGACTCATCATCTATATCTATATACTATATAGTAGATACCTTATAATCGATCAGTGGGCCTCGGCTGATGCCCTCATCTGGGCCCAGCAGAAACCACGACCTCGTGGGACCGTTGCTGCTCGCATCCGTGTTCATGGGCACATCGTTTTTTTTTCCCTGTGCGCAGCTATGCAAAAATGTGATCGCGAATCTTGAAGTTACGGGTCGGACGACATTCTAATGCAAGTACATAGCAAAGCGAGTGGAAAAGGACCGAAAGAAAGACGGTTGTCAGGCCGCATGGTCATTTCCCGGTCACTTTTTGTGGGCTTCGGGCCTCGCTCCAGTACTCACCAAATGTGCAAAATGGGAATGAAGCGTCTGCTAAAGCATGGAAGTATACACCACCATATTTTTTGTCTTTTGTGCATGTGATGAGTAGTTGAGCGAGCCTTCGAATCATTCAAAGTCTCGAAGTTGGAATGCAGAGGGCCTGGCTCCGTCACTCACCAAATGTCCTGGCTCCACTACTCACCGAGTACAAAATGACAACGAATCTTTGCTAGAACATGGGAAGATACACCGCCATATTTTTTGTCTTTTGTGCATCTGGTGAGTAGTGGAGCGACGCGCTGATACCTGGCACGGCCTGGCATCTTTCTGGGTCCTTTTGGGCCTCACTAGACTACTCACCAAATGTGTAAAATGAGAATAAATCTTCTTCTTGAACATCGCAAGATGCATGGCCGGCCATACTCTTTGGTTCTTGTGCACGTGGTGAGCAGCGGAGAGAGGCCTGGGCCTTCCCGTTTGGTTTCCGTGGTCGTGGCAACGTCTGCAGCCCCCAAGGATAGAACTCAGGCCACGTAGCATACTATGACCGTGTTCTGCTTGGTGTCAGTCTCCGTCTTTGGAAGCTGTAAGTACATCTGGGGCGTTTTTGTTTGCCGCAGCCTGGAATGTTGAGTGGGGCCTCCTACCGGCGTGTTCGAATACAAGCACATGGGAGCCTGGAATGTTGAGCAGTGGAGCGAGGCCCGATATCCACATGGTTCGTGTCTAGAACAATAGGGCAGGGCTTTCTCGTTTGTGTTTTTTTTTTTTGAAAGAGGGGGGGAGGGGGCAGCCCAGATCTCATCAGTCATGTACCCCACAGTGAACTGTGCTGCCGAACACCCCACATGGCGCCACCCAGCCCACCTGTCAGTCATGTTCTCTCATCCCCTCTATTAGGCCGTGGCATCGCCACGTCAGGCAGACTTGTTGTGCACAAGCGAAACCTCTTTCGCCGAGCCCATCTGAAATCTGTTATGCTTGATGTGTGCATCATAGTATAGACAGACCGCAACATGGAAACAGATGTGGACCGGACTCATCAAGTGCAAAACCAATACCTCTTTCGCCGACCGCATCTGAAATTTGTTATGCTCGATGTATGCATCGTACTGCTTTGTATCTTGTCTCTGTCTAACGCGTACCATCCACCCATCCAATGGCCACACCAGCTCTTCTACCATGTCCAATCTGGCTTGCGAGAACCGTCTGTACTCTGGGTCGTCCGGCGCTGGATCACTGCAGTTGGTTTTCTGCTCCCATATGAAGCCATTGCTGGAGGAATCGTCCTTTACTGCAAGATATATCCACTCTTTGTTTATGACCTTCCCATGCCCAACAGGCGAATGTGCAGAGGTATTACTCTGAGAGATTGATTAAACCAACCAAGCAACACCACAAAGTTGGCACAAACCCAGCAACAGCAATCCAACAAATTCTATCAGACATCGACTTAAAGTTTTAAACCGCTAGCACATGGCCCCACCCAAGTTGACAAGCCTATTGAGCCTCTCATAAAATTTTCGAGGCGCGCACACCGCTGATAAAATAAAATTTCCGAGGCTCGTGCACCACCGTTGATAAAATACAACGACAGCGGGCGGCCTCCAAAAGAAGCCCCGCGGCTGATGACTTGCATGTACTGGTCCCCTTTAATGCCATTGTTATGCCATTGAGAAGATAAGTGCGCCCCGGTGCCCTCTGATTTGACCCGTCCGTTTGTGCTCTTTTGTGTTTATTTGCTTTGAGAAGCAATTAGGACTGCAATGATCGGCAAGAGATCGGCAGCAAGAGAAGCATAGAAATGTTGCAAAACAGTCAAATGTGTCTCATGTTTCTTCTCTTTCTGCCAAATCACCGTGGTGAACTCCGACCAGCTTTCGAAAGAGAAAGAACATTTGTGAGCTGCGAACAAGAACTACCTTTGGAATGTTTATAATACTTTCTATTTACCTAAAGAAGAAAGAGCTGCCGTTCGAACAATGTGGAGTAGAAGGCGTGATGTTTGTTCACCGTATCTACTCTCTCATAGCTCATAGATCTTACCTTACGTTGACTTATGTCTACTTATCTTATCTTACGTTATATTTTTCTATCTTAAAATAGTCATAATAATACATTATCTCACCTTCTTTTTTTTCCTTACCTTTCCTTACCTTACCTATCTTGTCTTCAATCATCTCACCTAATCTTCAAGCTGGAGAAATTGTCCAATTATCCAGTGATGTTTCATGTCATCTCATCTTATCCTATCTTTATCTTATATATATTTTACCTTCTCTTGCCTTTTCTCTTATCTTATCTTATCTCATTTAATCCCATTCTATGCT
Organism: Chara braunii; assembly: GCA_003427395.1. Taxonomy (NCBI): domain Eukaryota; kingdom Viridiplantae; phylum Streptophyta; class Charophyceae; order Charales; family Characeae; genus Chara; species Chara braunii. Next base: position 1,949,567 of record BFEA01000054.1, read on the forward strand.
ATCTTACATCTTATGTACTGTCATAGTATCTACTCGTATCTTATCATCTTGTGTCATCTCATCTCCTCTCATCTCTCACCTCATCTTATCTTATCTTATCTTATCTTATCTCTTATCTTATCTTATCTTATCTTATCTTATCTTATCTTATCTTATCTTATCTTATCTTATCTTATCTTATCTCTTATCTTATCTTATCTTATCTTATCTCATCTTGTTGTAACATTATCCCATATTATATATCTTAGATTAAATATCTCATTTTATCTTATTATATGTTGCCTTACACTTCCTTTCCTTACCTGCTGTGCCTGAACTATTCTACCCAACGTTACCTTTCGTCACCCTATTTTACCCTCCCTCACCTCTCTCGATCCAATCTGATGACTCGATTTCATCTGATACGACATTTATCTTTCTCATCTTATTTGAGCCTCTCTTATCTTCTCTCCATTGGTCTTCTCTTCTCTTCACTTATCATACTTTCTCTCTCATCTTGCCGTACTATGTCTTTGTCTGTTTGTTTATTTGTCCGTTGGTCCATCAGGGAGGTTGAGAGGGAGGGGGGTGAGTCGGGCGGGGAGACACAGAAAGAGAACAACGGCCTAATCATGCTGAGACCTCCCTAGCTGTACGTTACAACAATGAGGGCAAGATTATGTTCTATATATATATATATGAGAGAGAGAGAGAGAGCAATGGCACAATCACACGGAGTCAGCACAATCACACCGAGTCATTCCTTAATGCATTTTACAGAGAGAAGGACAAGACTTCGGTCAAAAACACATCAGTGGAAGTGTGCCACTTGCACGAAAGTCGAACGAAAAAGCCACACAAACCAAAGCACACTCATTTCTTTCTTTTCTGTTTTCGGGGGATGCAGGCAGCACACACAACAAAAAACACGTGCCTTTTTCTTTTCTTTCGAGGCATTTAAGAAGGGGAAAAAAATAGGACTCCCACCCTATCACATTTTCAATATTTCCCCACACTTCATGCAAACATAACAGAAAGCTGACTTTTGCTTACCGAGCTCGCATTAGAACACACAAAAAAAAAACACTTAGAGCGGGCTACACCCAACCGTTGTGGCCATGCCCGTGCCATGTGATCAACCAGTCGCACGACGCACGGCCATTCACACCAATGTTTTTTTTCCCGCTTTAGGACAACGATGATCTATTAAGAAAATGAAAAATAAATAATAAATAATAAAAAATAAAAATAGTATTGTAGGTTGACAGATTTTTGGTCGCCTTCCTCCCATAAACGGGTTAGTTCCAATCTTTTTTTTTTTTTCTTTTTAATCCAATCTGCGCACCCCACTCCTGGATATCATTTGCTTCATCATGCAATGAACCGCATGCCAAACAACCCTCAACAGATGGAAGATTCACACATGAAAGTTCGCAGAAAGATTCACACCACAGAAGAGAGAGATCATTCGATGAGAAAAGCTTGAGAATTATCAATTATATTACATCCGAGAGTTCGATAACCATCGGCCTCTACCTAACATCAACCTGAGCATCGACAGGTAGGTACCCGACTTCCCCCCCCCGCCCCCCCCCCCCCCCCCCCCCCCCCCCCCCCCCCCCCCCCCCTTCTCTCTCTCTCTCTCTCTCTCTGTCTGTGCGTGTGTGTGTGTCTGTGCAGAACTCTTCTCTCTTCGCGTGCATCACTCGTTACTCTCCCTCTCCCTCTCTCTCGATCTTGTACCACTCATCTCTCCCGTTATCTATCCTGAAGATCAACCCTGGATACACTCGCTTTGCAGTGCCTTCTTCCTCCGGCGGTTATGGCCACCAACCCTAGCATCTAACCCTAGGTATTGTAGCACTCCATGCGCCTTCTTCCTTCCTCCAGGCGCTTGTGCAGGTCGTGTGATCGCACAAGCAACTTGCAGAGCTTCGGCAACTAGAGCAACACCAAATGCCCCCGTCGCTGCACTGTAGCAGCTATAAATAAAGACTTGGACTGGACTTGCCTGCTTCCAACCGGTACCGGTCACCCGCGGCCTGTCCTGCTCCTTGAATTGTTGCTCCAGTAGCTTCCGGACTTTCCTGGGTCGTTGCTGCAAAATTGGACTTTGGGAACTTGGACTTTTGTTGTCGGTACCGGATGGACTTGTAATAATCGGCCTATTTTGCTACCGGTCCAACCTAACCTACGATGTTTCGACTTTGACAGACCCTGGACCCTTCGAACCCTTCCCTGGGACTCTACCTACCGGGCCTGGTTGGGACTGGGACCAAATGGAACAGGGACAATTCGGGACCCTGAAACCGGGACTTTCGGTGTTTGCGGCGTGAAATCCTTTTTCACTCAGGCTCCATCACGCTTATCACCATATGCATGCTAGTCAAGAGTTCTGTTTTTTTTTTTTTCCCTTTTTTTTCCCCCCCGGTCAAGAGAATTCATTGTGCTCGTAGTCTGCTTTTCTCCAGTCCAGTTTCCTTGCATACATACACAGCCAATATAAAATAATGCAGCAAACATGCTCTCTCCTACCTTTTTCTTTGCATGTTGCTTCTGGCCATGTTTACTCATTTCTCCCCTCGATCCCTTTAACACTGCAAGAAGCAATTCTTTCTTCTCCTTTGATGTCCTTTCCTGCAATCAAAGACAGAAGTTGGATATGAAAATCTCTTTTGCTCGCAAGACGTTTGCAATTTCCAGAACTGCCTTGCAAGCCCAGGTCCATAATAGTATCTCCTGCATGGACCATGTGTACCTTTCAAGGGGGCGGAGATGCAAGAAGGTGGGGGGGTAGGGGGTGGCGGGGGGCAAGAGGGGGGTTCGCAAAGGGGAAGATGGGGCAGTGCAAACATGCTTCATGGGACACATGCATACATATTTGCACCAACCATCAGACGCAACGGAAGTCATGCTCAGCATCATCGGGTGTGAAACGACAAAATCAGGTTATGCGTGAGAATTGGAGAAATGATTCAACCACTTGGTGAACAGTTTGAAGCATTGAACTTGATTGAAGTCACAGAGAGGAACATCTGTACCCTTTTCCCCCAAGAGGAAAATACTTGTACATTATATCACATCAGATAACGAGATCATCAAGCAGGACCACATCACGGAACTCGACGAAAAGAATATAAAAACTATGAAAAAAATTAAAAAAATGGATATGAAAATGCTAATCCTGGGGTATATCAAATCAAAAGATATGGTCACAAACTTTGAAGTATGCATGCACGCACACGTCCCAACATGTTCATGCGTGCATACGGCATGGACATACATGGGTTTGGAGTGGATTCTTTGCATACGGCATGGGATTTTAGAGAATCTATATACAAGTCAATATGAGACAAGATCCCCCGCATCACCCAAGGTCCTAGCAATCATTAGTGAGAGTCGAATATTTGCCATTCTGCAGTATACATGAACTTCGATACGCCGCCCTTCTTACACATACAGTTACATATGAGGAAGATGGTTCAGATTGGGTTTTGTCTGTTGGTTTTGGGAGAAGAGTGTGAGATAGAGAAGAGAATCAAGAGATTTAAAGCTTGTGGAGGTGGTTTGCAAGGGCGGTTGTCCTCTCACGCATAGTGTGGAGAAGCATGAGCTTCTTGTCGACGACAGCTCACTGTGGGTTTGATCTGTTTGCTTTGGGAGTTGGAAAAAGAGAGTGAGAATCAAGAGGTATAAAAGCTTGTGGAGGTGTTTAACAAGGGCAGATCCATTGGTTGGATGCCGAGCAGCCGACCGGTCGGCTGGTCGGCACCTACCGGTCAGCAGTTGGCGGCACCCCGTAACCCCCAATAACCCTACCAACACACCCATACCCTCCCGCAACACCCCATACCCTCCCCCAACACCTCCACAACACCCCTAAACCGGTCCCTGACACCCTCCTCCTTCCTCCCCCCCCCTCCCCCCACACAAAATCCCCTCTATACCACCCCTATACACCCCAACCCCCCCCCTATACCCCCCCGTACCTCCCCCATTCCCAAAAGTTTCTCAGCGGATTTGGGCTGTACTCAGCAAGTGCAGTACAGCCCCATAGTCAGATTTTTTTTTAAATCGGTGGATGGCTGTTTACTGACTGGTCGGCAGACCGCCGACCGGTCGGCCCTGCCGGTAGGCTGCAAAACGGTCGGCGGTCGGGGTAGGCAGTCAGCAGGTATGCAACCCTGCTATGCGATGAATACTGATTATTCAGTCTAACAGGGGAATGGGAGCCGAGCTGTTGCTCTCTAGAACAACAGGAACTCTGTCCAACCTACCGCTGCAACCCTCTTACCTTCCTTTCCGGTTTCCTTTCCTCCTGTCCTTCATTCTTCTGCTCTTTGCTCTTTAAAAATTATCTCTGCTCTCCCTTGTCTATTTTGCGATTTTTTGGTTGGCTAGTCGTTCGACAGTCCCTCTGAAAAGATAGCGATAAGGAAAGGTCTCCTCATAGCTACTTAGCAGGGTGAGGTCTCGTTTGTTAACTGACATAACCAGACGAATCACGCCACCAACTGTGAAATCCACTCCTTCGTTCCTCTTTTTTTTTCTGAATTTAGGCTTGTTTCGTGATTGTGTGAGTCATCCTCATGCAGAGGCTATACTAATCTTCTCTGCATTGTTCCAATTTTAACAGAAGTCCTGGAGTACGACCTTTATTCCCTTCTCGTCTTTTTCATTTTTCTTACTTCTTGTTCCTCCTCCCTCGTTCTCCCTCCCTGTCTCTTGTCCTCCCTCCTTCCCCCTCCTCCTCCCCCTCCTCCTCCCCCTCCCCCTCCTGCTTCTCCTTCCTTCACCTCTTCTCCTTCTGCCTCTTCTGGCCCTTCTCCCCCTTATTTCCCTCATTCCTTCCTTTTCTTCCCTCCTTTTGTCTCCTTTTCTGTGCATCCCTCCTACCACCCTACCCTCTTCCTCTATTTCTGTGCCTTGCACCTTACTCCCACTGCCATTCCATGCCCAATCCTTCTTCATTCCCTGTCCATTCCTTGTTTGCATCCCTCCTACCACCCTACCCTCTTCCTCTATTTCTGTGCCTTGCACCTTACTCCCACAGCCATTCCCTGCCCAATCCTTCTTCATTCCCTGTCCATTCCCTGTCCATTCCCTGTACGCTTCTCCCTTCCTGTCCATTCGGTCTCCATGCCCTTTCAAAAGATGGCATCTGCATTCTTCTCTCACACTCTCCCTTGTCCCTCCCTCGTTTCATTCTCATTGCATCCTTCATTCTCTCCTTCTCCCCTGCCCTCATCCCCTTCCATCCTCCTTCCTATCAGTCTCCCACCCGCATTCCTGTTGGCTTGTGCAACATGAGCAGCATGCCTCCCACTGGATCACATGTTCACGTGTATGGGGTGCCTTAAAAATGGAAGTTATCCACTACATACTACATACTATAAACTTAGAATAAAGGACCTGTGCACCATGTATAATGCCCCGTGGCAGACCCGCGGCGGAAAGTGGGAGAGTGGACCTCGAGAGTGAAGCGAACTGGTGCGGTTCCCAGTTCAGGAAGCAGCCCACGCAAAATGCGGCATGGCTCAGCACAAAAAAATCTTGCTGCTTGGCACTGCGCAGCACAGAAAATTACACTGTGGTGTGCAAGAACAATTGCACTGTTTGTGCATGCGTTTGAGAGAGAAAGACACTAGAGAGAGAGAGAGAGACACACACACACACACACACACACACACACACAGAGAGAGAGAGAGAGAGAGAGAGAGAGAGAGAGAGAGAGAGAGAGAGAGAGAGAGAGAGAGAGAGAGTAGCAGAACATGTAGGTCTCAATTTTCCAAACTCACACAGGATTTCATATGAGTCAACTGACCGTGCAGCAAAACAGCTGGAGGTGTTTCCCTTATATTGTCTGAGAGCGGCAGGCATATTTGGGTCAGGCCAGGCAAGAAGGTGAACGAGCCCGCGCACCTGGATACTTCTGGCAGGACAGGGATTATTTGGCATTTGGTCACTTTTGAGTCTTGACCTCTCAATACAGATAACAATTTTTTTTATTTTTTATTTTTTTTGTGGGGGGGGGGGGGTGAGTTTCAGGCTTGAAGGTCTCAAGGGTTGTAATAGGCAGGGAGGTAGGCAGGCAGGGAAGCACCTGGCGAACTGCACCAACCGTGGATTCAAATTTCTCTGGTAGCATAAAGATGCTTGTGGCAAGCCATCTTCTCCCTTACTGAAGTGGTTGTGAGCTCCAGTTATTACATATAACTTATAAGTCAATATAACCATACTAAGTATTATTAACCAATCAATCTCGTAGAGGCCATCTATTCCCGGCTTGCGTTCTCACTCCATCCAAGTTACAAAACATTCTTCATTGCTAAGTTGTACTGCAAAGTCGTCTTTTCTTTGTGTTCCTTCCGTTTCTGGGGGAAGCACACTTTATTCAATTCCAATTTTCAAGATGTCCCACTGAAGCTAACCATCGTGAATTCCAGGGCTGCCCGTAGGCCTAGCACGACAAGATTCACGGTCCTCAAATTTACTCAGGAGTTCGTCAGAACTTCAAAACAGGACACTCATCGTGCTGGCAGTAGCCTTGCAAGGATTCCGCATGGCGCCAGTCTATTCACCATAATAGGAAAGTTGTGCCTTTTTGCAAAGCTGGTAATTTCTCATCTGAAACAACAAAGAAGTGGAAAGAACTCATTTGCTAGCTCTTTGCAGCAGGAGTCGTTTCTAAGGAAGGAGCAAGAGGGGGGTTGGGTCGGTTGCAAGGAGTTCCTAACTTCCTATCCATCTGAGGCACTGAACAACTCATGTGCTAGCAATGCAGCTGAAGTTTTTTTAAGGGGAGGGGCAAGGGGAGGGGGTTGCGAGCATGGGGTTTCAAGGGGAAGGGGAGTTTGCAAACGGGGGGGGGGGCTGTTCAAGGGGAGCATCCCGCATATGTTGGAAATGATCGCACATCAAATACTTTTGACTTCAGCCGCTTTGTCCTCTTTTTGGCCTTCAATGCTTGGCCACCAGCAGAGCGTGCACTGCGTACTCTCCTCATTGTGAGGTTGTTGACATCATCGACAGCTTTGTCCACATTTCCATCGAGCGAAGGCAGTTTCGTGTCTTTGGCCCCTTGTCCAGTTTGCTTCCTCAAGGCGTAGCCTCCGCCAGCTGACTGACACCCATTCTCCATACTTGTGTCTGGAGCACGAATGGCTGTCACTTCTGCTGTTTGGTCATTGGTACTGCCAGGTGTCCTTTCATCCCTGCACTCTCTCGCCGCCACCTCCTCCTCCTCCTCCTCCTCCTCCTCCTCCTCCTCCTCCCTATTGGGCTCCGCGCTAACAACAAGTGCTCCTAGGAAGTCTTTTTCCTCCTCGCAACCAATTGTTTTCTTTTGTTCACCTTCGGCGGCCTCATGTCTATACCTGCGCATGCTCGGACCTGGATCTCCGTCGCCACCATTGTATCCCCCAGAGACTTCGCACCGCCCATCATGAACATCATCATCGTGCCACAAGCTGGTGTCACCAACGCCACCTATTTCAAGTGCGCCTGACGAGTCAGAAGAGGATGAGAGCACTACAATTTGCTTTCCTTGCTTAGCATCCTCAACAATCTGCTTCCCTTGCTTGGCCTCCTCCTCAACACTCTGCTTCCCTTGATTAGCCTGCTCAACAGCCTGCTTCCCTTGCTTTGCCTGCTCAACAATCTGCTTCCCTTGATTAGCCTGCTCAACAGCCTGCTTCCCTTTTGTTACCTGCTCAACAATCTGCTTCCCTTGATTAGCCTGCTCAACAGCCTGCTTCCCTTGCTTTGCCTGCTCAACAATCTGCTTCCCTTGCTTTGCCTGCTCAAAATGAAAAGAGACACGCGGTTAACGGAGGGCCAAAAATTTGCTGTTTTCACCAACAGTTTCGGTGCAAAATTCAGCAAAAAATAAAATACAAACTATATGGCTGCGTAGCATCGTGTTAGCATCTGGAGGCGAACACGAGCATGTTCGCCCGAACACAAACAAGCACCCAAAACCCTCTGAACGCGAACATTAAAAAAAAAAAAAAAAAAAGACAAATCTCAGAAAAATCTTTAAAAAATATATGCCATGTAAAACCACAATACAAGCAACTTTTTCCTTGGAGTCATGTTCAAATTCGTAGCCAAACATGAGTTAAAAATCAAAAACCGAAAAAAAAGAAAATTAATTTTATTTTATACGAAAAAAAAACATGTTCGCCCGTTCGCGAGCCGTTCGTGCGAACACGCGAACACGTTCGCCGTGCTACGCAGCTATATGGGCCCAGAGTGCAAACATCAAAAACACAAACAGCCCAAAGAAAACGGAAAATAGAACACAAAAACCTAGGCTACCAGAGTGGCCCGGGTCCACTTGCCCGGCTGGGCCAAAAAGAAATTCAAAAATTAAAATTATGTTTTAATTTAGATTTTTATTTTAAATTTGGTAAAGAATTTCGATGTGACCCTGAGGCAAAAGTTGTTCAGTTTATTTTTCTGCATAACATAGTTTNTCCATGGTCCTTGCACGGCAGGGCCGCCCGGGAAAATAGGGTGACCCGGGCGGCGCAGCTGGTAGCCTGGACAAAAACACTATAAAACCCTAACACAAAACACTCTCCAAGTTAAAATGAAGCGTTCAACAAATCCATCGAAATGCCAACTTCTTTAGTAATGATCCGAACATGTAAAAACTGGACACATGACATTCTCTCAAGCACCTACACATCACACAAAGAAAAAAAACAAAGAAAAAAAAACAAAAAAACAAGGCAATATGACAGTTTCAGTGCAAAATTCGGCAAAAAAAAAAAAAAAACACCCCCGGTTCAGTAAGTGCAAGGAATATGAGCAAGAGCGATATACAGAAAACCAAGTTGCGAAATCACACAGATGTCCAAGTAGTCATGTACGCGCAGAGAGTGCAAATGCACCGAGATTCCATCCAGATAAGAGCAATACAATGAACCCACGAGCCAATGTCCAAGCCCTCAGGCCACACCAACACCGTATCCAATGTCGCTCCTACTCTGTCTGGTGCCCAGCGCCCAGCCTACGCTACTCGCCTATCCTACTACACCAGCGTTCACGCAACAGGCTCACTTCGACTTTGAAGACCAATGTACATGACGTCAACACCATAGCTGACCTCCCTCATGCACCAGGTATGTATCTCATCTCTCCTCATCACACCTGACTTCCCACAGTGTGCATTCTCAACACCCAAAGACCACCATCGCCATCCACACCTGCGCCCAGCAGCCCGGCTATGGCTGCCGTGCGCCCACTGCCCAGCAGTGCACCTCACACCCCAGCGCCCGTGCGCGAGACCCAGCCGGCATCTTCGTGCAAAACACGAAGTTGTAATGCAGCAGCGTGGCCGCATTGCGTGCCTAGGCCAGAATGCCCTGCCCAGCAATGCTCACTTTCCTATATGGAAAGTGAGCTTAGCCTCTGCTGCCTCTGGTCCTGGCTGGGCGAGCATCCAGTAGCTTCCGGGCCTCAGTGCCTGCGCCCAGGCCCAGTTGCAGTTCTGGGCCTGGGCCCTTTACAGTTGGGCACATCCAGGCAGTCCACGGGCCTCCACATGTTTGCTTGCTGTGATCTCATTGGCTCACGGCCAGTATGTGCCGACAACGCTGCAATCTCATTGGTCCGTGGCTGTTGTATGATGTGTCCGCCTCTGAAAGCACACGCCCAGGGCCTTAACTGTACGGGGCCCTGGCTCAACTGCCCGTTGAGGCTGCAACTTCCAGAAAGAGCCTAGAGAGGCTCACGTTGCTCTGTAACCAACTGGTATGCTGCCATTGTGTGATACCCACATATGAAAAAATGTCAAATTTTGGCCTCTTGTGAATATTCAGGCCCGCCTGCACTTAGGGCGGGCACAGGGCTTGCTTAGGGCCTCTGCCCAGAACATGTGCATGTTTGTTAAGGGGCCCGCAAGGGCTCATTTCCCCCACATATATGACCCCTTTAGGGTGATCACACTGGCCTGTACCCAGGCCTTGGCACATATTGGCAGGCCCACCGTCACTTAGGGCGGGCAAGGCCTTTCCCAGCACTGCCGAGAGGTCAAATCCTCGCAGTAAGTAACAATGCCGGGAAATGTTCCACATGTCATTAAATCACCAGTACCTATCCCTGCTAAAGTTTTCTGACGGCCTGAATTCATAGAAGCTATTGGTAGGTCTGGCTGGGTCCAGCCAAGCCTATGTCTCGGTGGTCGGTCGTTTTGAAAACGGAAATGACCGACCAGAGAAGCAACATAAAAAAGAGAAAAAAAAAATCATGCAGAATCTTGGCTACACGTGAGGATCAAGTTACAGCCCTCAGGGAAACACGGGAGTTACAGAATCTTGAAAAAAAAAAGAAAAGAAAGGCTCTTAGGGGCTCGTTCGACACTCCTCGGGCGCCGAAATTCCCCAAGGAATTCGTCGTTCCACTCATCCTCAGGGAAGATTTGAAAAAAAAAAAGTGAAAACATTTCCTCGGGGATTCCTCGGGGAATCCTCGGGCTACAGCCATTTTGGCAATTTCCCCAAGGGACATCCCGAGGTCCCTTGGAAGTCGAGCATCCGGAAGAATCAGGGCGTCGACGGCAGCTCCCTCAACGACATTTTTCGATCCCGTCTGGTCCATCGGTGGTCCTGACTGCGTCTCCACGGACATGTTGGGTCGCCAACATTCGCCTTCACGGAATTCGACGCCAACGGTTATCGTTTGCGACCTACCGGCATCCCCGACGTCCAGAAGGTGGTATCTTCCGTCGTCGCGCTTGGCACGCAGCGAATTCTGCCAGCGGTCGGCAGATACGAATATTTCAGAGGCCGCGACCTCTCCCGGACACGCACTGTCGCTTGCTTCCGTTTGTTGACGCGTTCCTGACGGCCGTTTGCAGCGCTGCACTTCGCTGTTATCTTGTCGCCCCCCGTTGTGTTCTGTCTGCTGCCGTCGTCGTCTTCTGTTTCATGGCCGACATGTTTCGCAGGCTGCCGCTGCTGGTCCTGGTTGTCCTGTTGCTGGTCGTCTTGATTGTCTTCCACGTGTGTATCCTCAAGAACATACCGCGGCGTCGACGCAGAAGGTCTTCGATGAAGGACGCCAGGACGAAGGCACGGCAGTCAATCCCCAGGTCTAGAGGGGAGCAGGTCGGGGGTCGGAGTGGCTGGGAAAGCCCATCGCCGATTTCGAGGGCGTCCCAGAGGATTGGGTATGCGGCATTGCCACCGCACTTGCAACCCCTCCCCGACACGTCAGACGAGGAGGAGGAGGGACGGACACGCACCATGTCGTTGGGAAGCGAATCGACGCAGGAGTGGACGGCTACGGAGCTATGCGGGACCGGCGGCGGCTTGAACGAGCAGTCGTTCACTGACCTCCTTCGTCCGGGGTTAACCGGCGATGAAGGAGACGGCAGCGTCAACCTGTCTTTCGGTCTGTCCACCGGGCGGTCGTCAACTCCATCATGCACGCTCCTCGTGAACCCCCACCCCGACGACGACGGTGGGCAATTGACGGCTGTGGACTGGCCATCGAAGACGAGAGCGTTGGCGCGGGAGGCGACGGGTGCGAACCCGAAACCGTCGACGCAGGCAGCGCAGGCGCCGTCTCTTTCCAGGGGCGCATCAGGTCGGCCCCAGTGGGTGCAGTCACCGTCTCCCCTGTCTGCGGCGTCCAGCGTGGCCCGCCGTCGCGACGATAGCGTCGACACTGAAACCGCCTTCCTTGACGTTGGTGACGACCAGGACGGGAGGGAGGTGTGGGCGGAGCAGCGACGGGATCTTCATGCGGGGCGAGAAGAATCCATCAGACGGGGGGTGGAGCGGCTTCGTGTGGCGGATCAGGAAGAGGACACGAATGCAGCACATGCGGAAGGAGACGATAACGACGAAAACGACAACGACGGAGAAGGCGGGGAGGGGGAGGGTGGTTACGTCTCGCCGTTCAGGCAGAAGGACATGGCAGGTAGGGGCGGGAGGACGAAGGCTTCCGGCAGCAATCCTTGTCCTTAGGGGAAGAAGGCACAGGGGAAGGGGAGCGATGGCAACCGCGATGGTGATGTGGAGGAAAAGCGTTACTTCTGGTCCGTCGCGCACATTATAGCCCTCATAAGGGCTAAACGTGACCAAGATGCGCATATGGAGGGGATGGGCCACGCGTACGCTCGGATGAAGCCGCGGGAATGGAAGTGGCAAGACGTCGCTCAGAGGTTGAAGAACGTGGGCGTGGACAGGGAAGCCGACAAGTGCGGGAAGAAGTGGGACAATCTCATGCAGCAGTTCAAGAAAGTCCAACATTTCCAAACGTCATCCGGGGGACAGGACTCCTCGCCGTAGATATCCATCCCCGACGCCACTTCAGTAGACATGGACGTCAATATCAAAACAACACTCCACGAACACCGCCACGCGGAAGAAGACAGCGCCGCCTCACCTGACAACCCTGAACGCCACGCGACGACGACGGACGTCGGCCTGCGACAATGGCAACAAGTCGATGGCGTCTCTGCTTCTTTGAAGGCGCACAGGTGCGTACCCCGTCGACACTGAAATCGCCGACCAATGCCGTCACTTAAGCAAACGCCCCCGCACGCTGGACGCTGCTGCCGTCAAATTCAAAAAACAACGTCCTGTATGCGCCGCCACTCGCATCGCGAAAATCCGAATTTCAAATTTCGACCGGAGGGGCTGCGCGCCTTTTCCAATGGCCCCTTCATTTTCGAAAGCCGCCGTCTTTCGAAATCGCGATGCCCAACAAAGGTGGACCAACGCCGTCCGCACGGACACATCTCCATGGACCACCGTCGGCCCCTCCCCCGCGTCCGGTTGTACACATATAAGCCGCGGGAGCCCCGAGGAATCGTCCTCGGGGAACGTCTCCGAGGATGAGTGGAACGAAGGCGGGAATTTCCTCAGGCGACTCCAAGGAATCGTCCTCGGGGCCCGAGGACGCCCCGAGGAATGTCGAACGAGCCCCTTACTCTCTGGACGTGAAAGCAGATGGATAACCTTGAGTAACGGTGAGAGAGCTCCCTCGGTTGCAACTGTCAGCTTTCCGTGGAAAGCGCCTGCCTCGGTGGCAGGGTACTTCAACTAAGTCTAAAAAACAAAAAAAAACACAAAAACCATAATACGAAACTGGCGAATCATCTGCCAAGGCTGCATCTTGCTCCAAACAAACAAGCAGCGTTCTGGCGTCATACTGTTCTTGTTCCCTACCGTCTGCATTGCCTGCCCTGTCCATCTGCTTCTGCGAACGAAGGCGGGAATTTCCTCGGGCGACTCCAAGGAATCGTCCTCGGGGCCCGAGGACGCCCCGAGGAATGTCGAACGAGCCCCTTACTCTCTGGACGTGAAAGCAGATGGATAAAGAACCTTGAGTAATGGTGAGAGAGCTCCCTCGGTTGCAACTGTCAGCTTTCCGTGGAAAGCGCCTGCCTCGGTGGCAGGGTACTTCAACTAAGTCTAAAAAACAAAAAAAACACAAAAACCATAATACGAAACTGGCGAATCATCCGCCAAGGCTGCATCTTGCTCCAAACAAACAAGCAGCGGTCTGGCGTCATACTGTTCTTGTTCCCTACCGTCTGCATTGCCTGCCCTGTCCATCTGCTTCTGCAGTCCCACCTGTCTCGTCTTGCCTGCGAGTCCCATGATGCTAGTTGTCTTCCCTTTGCTAACTCTCTTCAGCAAGTCCTCCTTTTTTTGTCCCAATTGCCATCTGAGGACAGAGAGATCCTCTTGCACTGCTACCTTCCATTGCTCCTCTAGCGGGTCCCATTGCACCGGGATGATTGCCCGAGATGGTAAGAGCGTGCTCGCCTCCCTTCTGGCTCTTTCCCAAAACGCCTCATGATCCTTGTGCTGCAGGTCTTGGACCGTCACTGTGCGCAGCGAGATTTCTCCGTTCAGATCTGTCAGTCTCATGTTTTGAGCATATAATGCTTCCACCTGGATGCCCAGTTGCATCTCCCTTGTTAGGCCTTTGTTCAAGTCCTCATTCACCTCGCTCTTCTCTCTCTCAGGCTGATCTTTCTGTTCCAGCAGAATCTGTGAGGGTTTGTACTTCTGCAATTTCTTCCCCGCCCTTTGCTTCTTCTCATTCGTTTCGTTCCCCCCTTTCTCTGCTGCTTCCATTATTTGATCTTCTTTAGATTCACAGTATTTTCCGGCCAAGAACGCTGACAACTCTTCTTCCCTCTCAAGAGGCGCGAAGGGGTTCTCCGACAGCGGAATCAATTGGGATGTGTTCGGTGCTGCTGTCTTCAACTTAATCTTTCGCTCTTCTTTGTGCAGGATTAACTGTAATTCAAATTTTTCTTGTCTCACCTTTTCATAGCGCTGAATGTAGGCCAACATTTCTTTTTCCTGCTGACTAGACCATGGGTAACCTTCCTTCCACGTTTGCCCTTGTTCATCATCTGAATCATCTCTGTCCCTTTGCCCGTCCGTGTGCTTTCTCTTTCCCCCCRCGCTGGGTTTCTCTCCRCCCTCGGGTTCCCCCTGGACTGCTGCCTTTTCACCCTCCTCCRTGGACTCATCCGTCCCCTCCTTTTCCGCTGTTTGTTCCGACTCAGACTTTTGCTGCCCTCTCTTTCCCCTTCTGCAGTAAGTTCTTTGTTTAGGGAGTTCCCCTTTTGACCTTTCCTCCTCCTGATATCTCTTGACAGCTTMTACCCAGTCCMTTTYYGTTGTTTCCTGAATTGTTTGCAGATCAGCGCAAAGGTCCTTCTCCCACATTTCCTGTTTCAGGGCCTCCACGTTGATGACTGGGTCCCTGGTGAAGCACTTGGRTGCTTTCTTTTCTGTTTTCAACGCTTGCCACCTGCTGTCGTACGRCGGATAGACTTCTGGTCTGGGGGTCGRTTCACCTGCTATGGTCCATACCCAGTCTGGTGAATCCAGATTGTCGTTGAAGACCCAACCTGCGTATTGTGCCTCTRGAACGAACCAGTAGCCTTGCTTGTTCGGTACTTCCTGCAGGTTTGCAGTTTTGAGGGCCTTCGGTTTTGCGCTCTCCCTTGTTTTCGGACAGCTGGTGTCAGTACCCAGGTGGCCTCTTTGTCTGCACTTGAAACATACCGGATTAGATTTACTGGAGACCGTTATCCTAATTACTTTGCCTTCCTGCGAAAAGAACCATTCATCTGGTACAAACGGCAGCGGGCTGTCGTCTGTCTCCAACACTGCTGTCATCTGATTGTGGTGGGGAGTAAGGAAGTCTCGCGTCGAAACTATCCAGTGCGTTTGTGTGAAGTGGCCATAATCCATTATTACCCTCTCCTTAATACTTCCGTGCATTCCTTCTGGGACATTGTCGAATTGACTCCAGAGATGCTTTTTGATTAACTCATGTCTGTACCTGAATGGAGTTTGTTGGATGTTTGCCGCTTTTTTCCACGGGTGCACTGTGACGACTGACGAATTGCAGGTGAAGCATTTGTTCTTCAGGAAGGACGCCAATTGCTCCTGCATGCACAATACCATGATGACGTTCCTAGATCTCGGATGGAACGAAACTTTGGGTTCCTGCCCCTGGATTGGTTCCAAACTCTTTAGCTTCTCCCATATCCATTTTAGTTTGACCTGTCTGTCCAATTCCTGGCTTTTTTTGGAGAACGTGAACAGAACTGCGTGCTTTTGGTGAATCTCTTCCTGTTTCGACGTCAGTTCTTTCGGGCATTCGTAGATAACCACTTCTTCTTTATTGTTTTCTCCGTGATCGATGCATTTGGTGGTCTTCACTAGCGGAGTTCTGGTCTGTTCCGCCAGACAATTCTGAGTCTCCATACCCATTCCTTCCATCTTACTGGTTAGCACTGTCTCTCTTTGCGATCTGGATTTGACTAATCGTGAGGCAAGGCCAGCACTGGTCTTCAGACTAATAGTCTTTCTCAGATGTGTACGTCTTTTGGAAGATTTGGTGGAGATCTAGATGCAAAGAGATTCCCCCGAGCACAAGGAGCTGGGGATGCGAACGGGGCTGGGGTGGGGGGGTAGTGAGAATTTCGAGCAGCGATCTAAACTCGAGCTAGGATTGGGGATGGGATCGGAGAGGAGTAGGATCGGGGGTGGAGTCTGGGTCGGAGGTAGGATCGGGGTCGGATACAGGGACGGGATCGGGGATGGGGACAGAAACAGGGATGGGGACTGGACCGGGGGAAGGGACGGAGCGAGGGTGGGGACGGGAGAGGGGGGGGCGAATTTCGAAGGATAGTATCTTGATCAAAGGATTGGTGGGGGGGGGATAGGGATGGACTAGGATCGGGGT
>BFEA01000054.1:1988127-2000784 GCA_003427395.1 Chara braunii
GAGACAGATTATAATGTGACCCTCAGCCAAACGTGGTTTGCATTTCAATCCTACACAACATTTTTTTTTTCCGGATTTTTTTTTTTTTTTTTTTTTTTTTTGGCGCTGGGGCTGCCGGGAACCCTGCCCCGGGGTCATGCCCGGCCGGGCACCCGGGCGTGTACCCGGGCAGAAGTTGGGTGCCCGGGCGCCCGGGAAAACAGCCTAGTGTCAAACACTATTAAACAGTGATTTAAAGGGGGGAGGGGGAAAGCTAAGTATCCCAAAATAAAATTTCCCCAACCAATTTTATGGAGGGTCTCCTTTTTTTCCACCAGGAAGGCCAAAGTCAGGTCAAAAAAGAAAAGGGAAAAAAGACAAACAAACCCATGGTAATGTCTGTACTGTGGGCCAGCCAGAAGACTGCTGTTTGACAATCATGGATGGATAACAGAATCAGGACCACATCCATCCGTAAGCTTCTTCTCCAACAGGCCTCAGTTTCCTAGCATGCCCTGCTGGGGTAGGTTTCATGGGTGCACTGGTGCGTTAAACAACCAGTACTTGGCCCGGTATATGGCCACAAACACGCCGCAGCCTTCGGGAGTCGCCCCGCGTTTTGGCTGGCCGTTGATGAAATCATCATCAAAAGCAGCCCTGGCCCTGGAAGGAAGGCTGTTGTGCACTTACGGCCCAGCTTGGAAAAAAAAAGCTGGCCCAAGCACACTCGTTTTTTAAACCACCAGTACGTTGGACCCTTCCCTTGCCGAGCCTGGAAACGCCCTGCGCAGTGCGCACAAAAAAAAAAAAAAAAACGAACTGACGCTGGCCTTCTTCTGGCTGGCGCCGCCAGCCACTTTGCTCCGCTAGGCCAGCCGCTGAAACTTGTTGGGCGAGCACATTGGAGAAAAATGCCTGGCAAACATACTGGTGGTTCAAACTTTAAGCCGCCGGTTGGCACAGGCCTAGGGACGCTGCCGCTGTTCCAATCGGTCGGAGCCTGCACATTGTGCATGCGCACTCGCATGCCTGCAACAGGTCACACACAATCAGCTACCCCCTGTAAAATGAGGTACCCTAAAAGATACAGGTTTGCATGAACTGGGGCTTCTTTCCTCCACTGGTCATGCAAGCTCAAGGAGAGCTCCATCCAAAATTATAAAATCCGAATGGTCTACACCTACAGTAGGCCCATTTTCAAAAGGGCTTTGGTGGCTTTGGAGTAGACCCCTTCAGATCAAGCTATTTTAAACCACCAGTACTTGGGCCACACATCGGCCGCGGGGCGTTGTCGTTAACGCCCCGCAACTTCCGGAGGCTCGGGGTACCGGCCCTCAAAGGCTGGCGCCGCCAGCCAAAACAATTTTTTTCTTGTTGCGCTGGCGGATTGGCACGAAACGGCGCACAGCCCATCTTCAGGCTTGGCATCGTTAGCTGGGCCAAGTGCTGGTGGTTTAAAAGCTTTTCCTATATTGACAAGAAGAAAAAGCAATGCCTTCATTTGAGCATTAGATGTCAGAGCAGGTGTCAGATATCACCACTACCATTCCTCCTCCTTGTACTTCTTTCCAGTCTACATGCCATCATGCAGTGCATTCAAATCATACTTAAAACATCTGCCATCAGACTCTCCGTGATAGAAGATCCCGTGTCTGATTTTTTTAATATTATTTTTTTTATGCCATCCAATTATTTGTTTTCCAGTCTGCATGCCATCATGCAGTGCGTTCAAATCATACTTGAAACATCTGACATCGACTCTGTGATTGAACATCCGGCGTACAGTTTTTTTTTTTTCATTTTTTTAATGTCATCCAATTACTTGTGATCTAATCGATGGGCAGCGCCATGATTCTCTTTGGGCCTGGTTCGACACCACTAGAAATGAAAGAGTAAGAAAGTCGCAGCGTGGGTATGCCCTCAAGTCGGCCGCAGCGCCTCCTCGGGGTACCGGACCACAATCACGTCCAAAAAAGAGTAAGAAAGTCGCAGTGTGGGTATGCCCTCAAGTCCTACGCCAGGGGCAAAGGTTCACGGGCAATCTCTCTTAAACCACCGGTACTTGGCCCACACGTCGGCCGCAGCGCCTCCTCGGGGTACCGGACCGCAATGGCTGGAGGTGCCGTGTGGGCGGTTAATCAAAAGCTGGCGCACAGGGTGCCCTGAGGCTCGGCATCGATAGCTGGGCAAGGTACTGATGGTTTAAACGACCAGCACTTCTGAGGCACTTTTCCCCGGGGCTGGACACACTGCATGCCAAAAAAATGAGCCGGTTCCCAGCAGGTGTTGCTCCTTTTTTTTTTTTTTTTTTTTTTTTTTTTTTGGGAACAAGGGGCGGACGCAGCAGGTTTTGAGTTCACAAACGCAAAAAAAACACGTGCCTGGGGCGTGGACCCACTAGCGAAGTATTCTACGATGTGTGACAGCTTTTTCGTAAAGTATTCTACGATGTGTGACAGCTTTTTTGTATTTTTTAATGGTTTTTAAGTGTTTTTTAAATGAATCAAACAAAATTGATTTCTGTTATATTTCGTTTTATTGTCTATTTTTTTTTATCTGCCTCCCACGTTGGAGAAGTGCTCGCCGCGTCAGACGGGATCTTCGGGAAAGGACTCAAAGGAGGCTAACCTTTTCACGTGGACGACAAAGGAGACCACATACACAAAATCGGTGGTGCAACTACAGCATCTTAGCACTCCTATACAGAAGTTGGCCCATACCCTGTCTATCCCGACTGCAATAAAACCGCCACGTATAACGGAAAGAATGTAACTGCCTGCGATTTTTTATTTTTTTTGTAGTACAGCGAGGCGCTTTGCGCAACGCCTCAAAGTCTTGAAAACGCCCCCCCCCTCCAAAAGTCTGGAAATCCAGACCAACGTGAATATTTAAAATCAAAACAAAAATCTAGTAGCAGCCTCGTCATTGGTAGGCGCTTTCTCATGGGCACGACCACACACCGCATCAGGCCGGCCCGTAGATGCGAAGTGAGATGTGCGGTTCCTGTCTGTCACCCGCCTCCGCACCTAATCGAAAACGTCAACCACATCGTAGAATACGACGCTAGTGGGTCCAGGCCCCTGCAACGATATCTCCGTCTGACACCACGGCTGACCCCTGTAGTTATGACACCCGGCCTGACACCACGCCGCTGGTACTTTCCTTGCTTTTTCGAACTCGGCGCCTGTTTTCTTCACCGACGCGTGTTTTTTTCTCCCATTCGATACTCAAATGTGACATCAACGTACTTGCCCCCCTTTTTTTTTTGTAAGCCTTTGCTACACTGCTGTGACAGTTCGTCATGGATGAATCTGTCCGCGCGGACCAGGGCCGCACACCCCCCATACACTGTGGTGTAATCCCCCCCCTGCCAATGGTGGAACATTGTCCCAGGTGCCAGACGGACCGTGCCCCCAGAGGTCCGGGGCTGCAACACCCTATCAACCACAGCCTGCAAAACTAAACAAAAAGAAAAAGAAAAGAGAGTGACTGCCTGCCTCTCCCATAGATCAAGGATCATGGCAGATCTCATCAGCCCAAAAGAAAGGAAAAAAAAGGGCTTTGTCGTTCCAACTTCCAACCAAGATTCAGGGAAAAAAGAGAGATTGAATACCCACAGAATTGGATTAGGGGCAGTGGTGGGGGACAGCCAGTTCTTCTGAGCCTCTTTTGGGGGATCCGGATATATATATATATATGGGAACACGGCTCCAATCTATTGGTGGGGAGCAGCACGTGCTGGGAACCAGGCCCAGCGTCCCATATGGAGATTTACATCGAATTTTGAAAATTTGAGATACCGGGGCCATTACCCGGCTTAGGAGCTACTTACGAAATTACTACGACAAACTTCAGAATTGGATAAAATTCAGAAAACAACTCAGGAGCCCCATATCAATCCTCTTTTACCTCACTCCGGCAAGACTTACTGCAACAGAGCCACCATCTCCGTTGCTGCTGTACCCTATTTCCATCCTACCAGCTAGCCCCCGCACTAGTAGGACGCTTGATATCCCACCATCTATTTCTCCCACTCACCTAAAAGACTCAAACACCCCCAATCCGTCCCCTGTACCCCACTCCGGCAAGACTTACTGCAGCAGAGCCACCATCTCCACTGCTGCTGTACTCTATTCCCGTCCTACCAGATAGCTCCCTTACTAGTAGGACGCGTAATATCCCACCTTCTCCTTTTCCAACTCACCTCAGTCTCTTGAGAAACGTCTGAGCAGTACGAAAAACATGGGAATAGACCTCATAGGTCCTACAAATACTCAAAAACCCTTGAAATCCCTGACAAACCCTTCCAAAGCACTCCAACAATGTCCTACTCCCTGCCGAGCTCTTCCAGGTCTCACACCCCCACATCCTTTTTTTTTTTTTTTTTCACTCACGAGACTCTCATACATCCTGCTGGGTTACAGGGCAACACAACTCACCCCAGCTCCGACCAGCGTCGTCCCAGCAGCAATCCTTAGTTGTCCCGTGGGATGCCCACCCCAAAGCATCCCCAGATCTCTCTACCAGGCCACATGCTCCTGCATCAGCAGGTCACAGCGAAACACCCCAGCACCAGCCAGCGTCGTTCTGGCATCGAACAGCCGCAGGTCACTGAGTATAACAGCATCGAAGCCACCTAAGAAGAGTTGCTAGGAATCCCCAGAGTCCAAAAACATTTTTAAGACCACTAATCAGCCCCCCCCCTTTTTTTTTTTTTTTATGAAACCAATAAAAGCAAACTTCAACTATTTGTCTTTCTTCGACGAGCCAACCTCCTCCACCACATAGTTCGAAGAAGAAAAATAGAAGTAGTCCGCCAAAAAACTTTTGAGTGAATTTTACGAGCCAGCGACAATCAACGGAACCAACTTCCCTTCAACCCCCTACTCTTCTTCATCCCTCGACGAGTTGACCTCCTCCACCACATAGTTCGCGGGATGAGAACAGCAGCCACAACCACACACCTTCCTCGACACATTCCTCCTCTTACGACGAGCCAACCTCCTCCACCCATAGTTCGCAAGATGAGAAATGGTAGAAATCAGGTTAACACCCTCAACCTAGTAAGTGCAGCACCACACCTCCTCGAAACACCTGGCTCATAAAACGTAGGCAAGCAACTCAGAAATCAAAAGCTTATGAAAACCAAGTAGTCATATAAGGCATATTAATCCCACAAGAAGAGAGGAAGGAAGGGAAGTTGTTCCCTCCCCATGGGAATTCCTGCGCCTATTCCCGTCTCCACTGAAGGTAAAGGCTCACAAGAACCGAGTGGCTTACTCCCGTTCGGGTTTTTTGTAACTGTGAATCCAATGGCCTAGTAAAGAGTCAACTCCATACCGTACATTTTCGGTCACATCCACTCCGGGATCCAAGGGAGTGCCACACCCCAAACCAAAAAAGCCGTGGGGGCACAAAATTGCACCTTTTTGCTTGGAGCAGCCAGGCTTTTCCGTGCAAGCCCCTCCTGAGTACTCCCGACGGGTTACCTGCCACATTTGAACAAAATAGCTGGGAAAGGGGCTGGTGGGTTTAACCACCAGTACCTACAGCGTTTTTAGTCATCAACGCAGAGGATGAATCTGTGCGCCGAGCGGGTGCATATGCATTTGCGTCAGAGGGGGCCTAAGACCCCCTGGGGTACTGGTGGATTAAACCACCAGTACACCACACATCGGCCTGCGGGTGTCAGCACGAAACCCGCACCACTTCAGAGGCCGCCGATTTGTTTTTTCAACGGCGCCCCACGCCACGCGGCCTCTCCGAGTTTTGCTTGTGGCGTCAAAAACTTTCTGTGAGGCTGGGGCCGTGTACTTGTGGTTTAAACTACCAGTTTACCCGAAGCACAAAGGCGTCTTACCAGTATACGCGGTAAGAGCTCTTCGATTGGGCCTGGGCCAGTAGTGAACGCTGCAGGCCACTTTGAAAGACGCAGTCTCAAGCTCACTAGCCTTGGAAGGTAGCTCCTCCATCAACTTAGGCTCCTGTGAACTGGTGGTTTAACTCGCCGCGTCTTTCGTGGCTAGGCTGACCACACCGCAATGGTTGGCAGCACCACGCAAAAAAAATAAAAAATAAAAAATGCAGGCTCGCATCCGATTGCTTTTTGTCAGTGCGCAGCACAAATCTGCATTGGGAAAAAGAGGCCCGAAAGCACTGGTAGTTTAAGCCCTCTCTTCAAAGAGGGAGGGCGGGGGGTAGGCTTCTTAAAAGTCAAGAATCATTCAATTTTAAGGTCATCTTGCACTGAGACTTCTTTTTTTATTTAAGCTTGGTGGGAATATCAATTAAATGTGTCCAAACTCCAAAGACGTCCCCAGAATGAGTCTGCCCTTAGAGGATGTCCCAGTCCCTCCTCTTTTTTTCCTTTTCTTTTTCCTGGAAAAAGCCAACAAGATTTTTTTGGGGGGTCTTGAGTCTTGACAACCGAAGTCAAGAATCTTCTTTTTTCTTTTTGTCTTTTTTTTTTGAAATCCTTCCACGTAACCCGAAGTATCTAAGCACCAACCGGCCTAGCTCAGTTGGTACACCTATGGACTGCTGAAATACAGACTCAAGTTTGAAATTTGAATTGAGTTACTAGCAGATGAACAGAATAAAATCATTCTGAATTCTGGAGCCGGGCAGTTCAATGATGATATCGAAAGCACCCATCGCCCTTCAAAATGAAAAGCAAAAGGAAAAAAAGTATCTAAGCGGCCTGGCTCAGTTGGCTAAGCACGCAATTGGCATTCAGGAGGTTGTGGGTTCAATTCCCAATGACCGCCTGGGGCAGTCAGCTTGCTACCCCCGGTTGGTATTAGTAGGGTCTTTAGCCAACACAGGCCTGAGTGTCTGTGTGAGTGGGTTTTGTGTGGTGTGTGGGAGAGTGTTGGCCTTGGGCACTGCTGTTACTCGATAAGTACTCGATGAGGGTGCGGAAAGAAGAAAAAGGGGGGCGCCGCTACTGGCAAAATGCTCGTTGTGTAAAATAAAAAAAAAAGCTCAGTGTGCAACATGCAAAATCCCCTTCACTTTGAGTGGTAGTGGGCAGGTACTGGAAGGTGAATTTGAGAGAAGAGTATAGCTCAGCTGAAAAAAAAAGCGAGTATCCCTGTGACAGCAGGTCAGTATATGTCTCGTATTGTCTACATATAGTTTTTCCATTTTCATTTTCAATTATAATTTGGTTCGATCTACTGGTGGGAAGCGAAACCTCCTTTTTGGTGGGCCAGTTGCAGGGAGTAGAGCTCCTTGCTTCCACACTTGAACCCCCAGTACGTTTCCCAGCTATTTCGTTCTGACACGGCGGTATGCACACCATGTCTTTTGAGGCTCGGCCTGAATCTGTTTGGCTGGCGCCGCCAGTCAAAACGAAAAAAATTGGCACCGTCCAGGTTCCTTTTTTTTTTACGCCAAGCGCTAATCTGCCTCGGGACAAAGAGGCTCAGAAGTACCTGCGGACCATGATGGTTGTTTAACCCCTATCCCCTGGGAAACGGTCCCAGAAGGCATCCCGCCATCACCACAGGTCCACTGTTGGCGCCAAGCACAAATCTGCCTCGGGAAATAGATGCTCAGAAGTACTGGTGGACTGTGATAGTTCAACCTATCCCCTGGGAAACGGTCCCAGAAGGCATCCCGCCATAACCACAGATCCAAACTGCTCGATCTACACAGGAGTAGGGGGTGTTTCAGATCTTCTCCTTCCCCCGGAGGGCGCCATATTGTGACAGGCAATAACTGCAGGAAGGGTGAGATGATACGTTGCCTCTGAACAGTCTGAACCATTTCTCAGTTGTGTTGTGTTTTTTTTTTTTTTTTTTTTTTTTTNGAGAGAGAGAGAGAGAGAGAGAGAGAGAGAGAGAGAGAGAGAGAGAGAGAGAGAGAGAGAGAGAGCCGATCCGACCCATTGGATTGATCTATCGGATCTATCTATTGGATCGATCTATCGGATCTATCTATCGAATCTATCGGATCTATCGGATCTATCGGATCTATCTATCGGATCTATCGGATCTATCTATCGGATCTATCTATCGGATCTATCTATCAGATCTATCTATCTATCGGATTTATCGGATCTATCTATCTATCTATCTATCTATCTATCTATCTATCTCTCTATCTATCTATTAATCGATCTATTTGATCTATCGGATCTATCGGATCTATCGGATCTATCTATCTATCTATCTATCTATCTATCTATCGGATCTATCTATCTATCTATCTATCTATCTATCTATCTATCTATCTATCTATCTATCTATCTATCAGATTTATCTATCTATCGGAGAAAGGAATATATATATATATATATATATATATATATATATATATATATATATATATATATATATATATATATATACAGAGAGAGAGAGAGAGAGAGAGTGTGTGTGTGTGTGTGTGCATGCGTGTGTACATGCATGTTTTTTTGTGTGTGTGTGTGTACATGCATGTGTGTGTGTGTGTGTGTGTGTGTGCATGTGTGTGTTCGCTGTCATCTTTGTTGTACACAACTCCACAGAAAAAGCATGACTGTGCCAGACTGTTTCGTCCGACTGTATCATCAACTCATCAGGAGGTTAAACCTCGACAGTCTGCCCAGGATGCATTTGACTGATGGATAAGGACTCACCACCTCACCCAGAGTTAGCGACACCCCTGAGATATGTGGTTGACTTTGCTCTCACGAACACTGCAATCCTTGTGCGTAGTCATGTTCGCAATACACAACTACAGAAAGAAAGCATAACTGTGCCAGACTGTTCCGCCGGACGTTCACCTACTCAACAGGAGGTTGGACGTGTGTCTGTGTGTGTTGTTAAAGTACCCCAAGTTCTCTCTCTCTCTCTCTCTCTCTCTCTCTCTCTCTCTCTCTCTCTCTCTCTCTCTCTCTCTCTCTCTCTCTCTCTCTCTCTCATTTCCTCCACAAATCAGACAAAACATCCATCCATAACAAAAAGGTATAGATAGCTAAAATAATAGAAAATGCAAGGTTGGCCCCGTTTGTGTGGTTCAGCGCCAAAACACCCGTCTGCCGCCGAAGCAGCACACTTGCACATATACATACATGCATATATTTATCTAGTGCATAAAAGGGTGGAGGGCAAGAAGCAACTTATACCTAAAACCGAGGACTTCACCAGCAAGAAAGCTCCGACCCCATTCTCCAAAGATCCGAAAAACCTGGACAGCCCTTGACGTCGGCCCACACAATAAAGATAAAGGGCAAACGACAACATACCTAACCCAGAAGACTTCACCAGCAAGAAAGCACCGACCAGTGTCTGTCTGTGTGTTGTCTGCGCGTGTGTGTGTGTGTGTGTGTGTGTGTGTGTGTGTGTGTGTGTGTGTGTGTGTGTCATCCTTATAAAGCAGGGGCCATGTTTCCTCTGTATCGTTCCAGTTTTAACAGGGGTCCCGGAGAACGACATTATTTGTTGCTTGTCTTTGGACTCTCTGTTAAACTCCAGCTGCTTGTTGATTAACATCTACGAGCAATCTTTTTTCTTTTTCCTTTTTTTTTTTGGGGGGGGGGGGGGGGGGGGGGGGGGGGGGGGGGGGGGGGGGAGAGGCCTAAGCCACCAGTGCATTTCTCAGGCAAAAAGTTCCGATGCAGCACGCCATGAGCCGCATCCTTTGGGATGGACAAGCTTGCCATGCAAGGGCAAATTCATTCGTTTTGAGCCGTCACTGCAGGCCCCATTATTCGAGGCCAAGTACTGACGGTTTAAATCACCAGTACATTCGGGCCTATTTTGTACGAGGCGGATTCCCCCCTGAGTGCCAAGCTTTGCCAAAATGCCACAGGGGGCCCTTCTGTTTTTGTTTTCGCTGGTGCCGCCAGCCAGCCAGTTTGATCCGCTTGCCTCGAGCTTCCGAAATTTTATAGGAGTGAGTCAATCATTATTCTCAAGTTGGCTGGGGCCATGTACTGTGGTGGTGTAAGAATCTATAAGCAAGATACAAGCTACTTAAAAAGAAAGGATTAAAAAAAAAAAAAAAAAAAAAAATCTATGAGCAATCTTCCAATACAAGTTTCTGGGTTTACCACTGTGTTGATAATTGTCAAGTGGCGCTTGTCTTTTCCATTTGTTTTTTCTTTTGCTGGTTCCCACAGGATTAAAAAAGGCGCAACAGGAAAAAAAAGCAGAAGTCATGTTCCACTGGTGAGGTGGGAACGATGACCCTTGCCCACCTTCTTCTGGATCTGGGCTGGATCTGAGCACGCAGTGCCGTTCTCCTCTACATGAATCAGTGTGTACCTGCCTTTTTTTTTCTTCTTTTTTTTCTTTTTGGGGTGTCTGTGTGTGTGTGTGTGTGTTGTGAATGTTCACCACAACAACCCCTGTCCCACCCAGATGAGTAGATCCAAAATCGCAACAACTTTACCTCTATTGTAGAAGATGAAGCATGCTTGAGATGAATCAATCCAGCATGGAAACAGTGTTGTTTCCATAGTAAGCAACATGAGGCACAACAGAAACGTTACGTTTATGCCAGCAATGCCTACATGAGTAGATCTAACATGATCATAGGAACCTGACCTTTATGCATCATAAAGGCAATGCAGCATACTTGAGAGAGGGGGTTAGTAGGGTTACCCAACAATGAGACAGTTGGCAATACGATAGACAATAGATCAATTATGTTATAATGACCCCCCAAAACACAGACTGAGAACACTGCTGATTTCCGGGATTTGCCGCTGGAATGTATGCTTGCTGAGATTCCCGCATTCTGCCGTGATTTGTAAGTCTGTGTGCGTGCGTGCCTTCTGATCTGCATGGATGTCTGGTGCTTGTCGGCCTGAGTGTGTGTGTGACCCGCAAGGGTACTTGTTGGCTTGGAGGCCCTGCAGGGCCGGTACTTACCCGTGGCCGTGACTTTGCAGCGGGAAAAACACTCAAGTAGCCGGGGTTGGCCCGCGACACTTAGAGCAGCGGGAAAAACACTCAAGTAGCGG
This sequence comes from Chara braunii, assembly GCA_003427395.1. Lineage (NCBI taxonomy): Eukaryota > Viridiplantae > Streptophyta > Charophyceae > Charales > Characeae > Chara > Chara braunii. The sequence continues at coordinate 1,999,061 of BFEA01000054.1, forward strand.
GGGTTGGCCCGCGAGCGGGAAAAACACTAAGTAGCTGGTAGGCTGGTGCCACTCAAGTCCTGTTAGAAGTGTCGGGTACTCTAGGCCGAGCAGAAGAAGACAAAAAGTTGGCATTTTTAGAGGCCCAGTAGCGGTAGGCTAAAGGTAGGCCGGTTCCAGTCCAAGTAGCCTGAGTCTAGGGCCTGTACGGACGATATCAGAGCCTGCAATGATGTTTCCCTCCGAAAGGGAGGAGGTTCCGCTTGCTGGGAGGCCGCGCGGCCTAGGAAGTCACTGCCCAAGAGGCAAGTAGGCCGCTATATCTTCTGGAGGAGCACATAGCTCCTGATTTGCGGTGTGCAAAGATTGGCGACATACTGCTTGAGCCAAGCGCTGGACTTGGAGTGCTGTCTGGAGGAAGGAGAGCAGCTGGGCGCTCAGCCTGGCTATGGCGAGCAGCCCACCCTGAGGAGAAGGAAGTACGGGGCGAAGGAGGAGAGTGGCGAGGTACCTACCTGGCTATGGTGGACACCATCTTCATCACCTTGATAGGCGCTGCATCTGGAAGGCCCCAGTTGAGGTAGTGCCGCACCAAGGAAGCTCGAGGCAGAGTCAGGCATGGCGGCCTGATGAGCAGCGACATAGCGCTTTGTGTTGTCCTTTGCACAAGAGGGCAGAGCCCTTAGTAGTCCGCCATAGCTTTGGCACGTTGAGAGGAGGAAGGAGGGAAGCCATGGCTAGGGGGGACCTGTTGCTGTGTTAGCAGTAAGAGGGAACTTCGGATAGTGATTCTCATTCATCAAGTCAAGGAGGAGGAGGAAGGTGGAGAGAGAAGGGGGATTTGTCATTGGTCTTGCTGGTGTACATCTTCTTCTTCTTCTTTCTCACTTCTTTGGTCTCTATCTCTTTGCAAGTGCCTTCATTTTTTTCGCAATTAGATGGCATTGTCTTTCCTTGTGAATTTGCACTTTGGAAATGACCAGGATCGTAACAATGTCATTTTCTTGACTATATTCACCATAATTATCGTTGGGAGGCCTCCCAGTTTATTTGTTCTTACACACCCCTCTTACTGTGCCTCTCACGTACAAGGCTGGCCACGTTGATGATGGTTAAGTGCCAGCTGCCCACACCCCGTGTGCCTTAACGGCCCACTTGCACGTTATGAAAGGAGGCAGAGTAAAAGGGGTGACTTGTGTTGTGTTTGTGTACCTGCCTTAGTTTCATACTTGGCATATTTTCCAAATCTGCTCTTTCTTTCTTTTGGTCTCTTTTTTCTCCCTGTATCACCGAATATGGCCTCGCTCCTCCACTCTCCACATCTGAAAAAGATGGAAAGGATTGCGGGCATATCTCGCCGCCCTCTGGGACGACATACACTCACCATAAAACACACTTCGTGATGCAGCCAGGCCTAATATCCTGATACCATTGCGGCAAACAACTTCAAGAGCACATGCAAACGGGGATCAATTGACGACGACAACGGAAATCTTTCGAAAAAAAAAGAAAAAAGACAACGGAAATCATACCTAAAAACTTTTCTTTCTTGTTCTGTCCTAAAAGACCTTAAAAAAAAAAAAAAAAAAAAAAAAAAAAAAAAAAAAAAAAAAAAAAAAAAAAAAAAACAGTTGAAGGAACAAAAAAAAAAACAGGATGTTTGTAGCAGGCACGTTGGCTTCTTTTCAAGGTCTTTAGCTTCAAAGTCCCTGCCAGGGGTCATTTTAGGCGCGTCCTCCAGAGGT
>BFEA01000054.1:2012127-2022696 GCA_003427395.1 Chara braunii
CTGATGAGTCGGTGAAACTCCGACGAAACAGTTTGTCACAGCCCCTCGTTTGTTGTCCTCTTCTCCCTCTCTGCCTACGGTTTACCGGGCAGTTCTATTTGACGATATATATATATAAACAGAAAAAACAAACAAAAAAAAAAACAGGTTACCGAGCAGCCCAGCCGTTTCCATGATGAATCTGAGCAGAAATACCGTTTTTTTCACTTTTACTGTTAGACCACGCCAAGCGTGGTGGCGCAGCCAGGGCGAGGGGCTTTCCTTTGTTGATGGAGAGGCTCAGCCTAAGAAACGCCATGGGTGGCAGCAATATGCCATACCCCCAAGTTCCCTAAGGCAGGCCGGGCTTTGGCTTTGGGTATAAAACCTGCCTTTTCTTGTCATGTTGAAGTGTGGGGGAAGGGGAGCTCCCCGACAACCCCCTCCCCCCCCATGTCAAAGTGCGGGAGGGAGGGGTTGCGGATGAGGGGGCGCGAAGAAGGGGCTGGTTTGGAACCGGCTGGTCGACTTTTGGTCATTGTTCAGACAGCGGAAAAAGTTCAAGCGAGTCCAGCCAGGGCCAGAAGTTGTCTTCTTGCGAAACTCCGCAGCGGTGCCATGCACAATTGCGGGGGAGGGGGCGTTCCCATCTTCCCGCGAACCCTTTTTTTTTTTCAATGAAGCAGCGGAAGGTGGCGTTCAAGTGTAGGTCCTTTTTTTTTTCCTCCTGTGAGGGGAAGGGGGGGGCTGGTTTGTTTGCGGTACCCATGCCAGGCGTTCCAAACTCGCTTTTTGTGGACACCCCATTTGGACACCCCATTTGTTTTCCCTTTATTGATGTCGAGTGTCAGGGTATAAAGTGTTGCTGCATTTTCCGCACCCCTTATCTATGTCGACCCCCAGGGTATAACACTGACCTTTTCTTAAGTTATGTTTAAGTGTGGGGGAGGGGGGGCTCCGCCCCCCTCCCCCACCCCCCCTCTTCCCCCATGTATAGATTAGGGGACATTTGTTTTTCCTTTATAGATTAGACACATAAAACTTGCCTTTTCTCAAGTTATGTTTAAGTGTGGGGGAGGGGGAGCTCTGCCCCCCCCCTTCCCCACACCCCCTCCCCCCCCATGTATACCATGTTCGTCACCCACACCATGTTATTGCGGCACAGCAGCCCAACGTTGGCCTGGTTTCATGCACGCTGACTTGGTCTTCCCCACACCTCCTTCCCCCCATGTATACATTGGTTTGTGTGGCATGCGAGGAGGTGGGGGCGCGACTCTTAGAGTCAGGGGTGCAGTTTTGGGTTCGGGTATAAAACTTGTTTGTCTGATGTCATGTCTTTTTTTTTCCCGGTATGGATCTGATTATGTTCAAGTGTGGCGGATGGGGGGCTCTGCCCCCCCTCCTCCACATCCCCTCCCCCCCCATGTCGAAGGTATGCTTCTCATTATGTTGAAGTGTCTGACTGCAATTGCAGCCTGACCTAAATGAATCTGACTCCAATCACGTCCATTGGTTTGTGTGGTATGCGAGGAGGTGGGGGCGCGGCTCTTAGAGTCAGGGGTGCGGTTTTGGGTTCAGGTATAAAACTTGTTTGTCTGAGGTCATGGCTCTTTTTTTCCCGGTATGGATCTGACTATGTTCAAGTGTGGGGGAGGCCTCAACACTTTAGCGGGGCGATGCAGACGTGTCAACCCGTCCGCGTTGCCGTGTCTCTCTGTCTTTTGATGGATGATGTCGAAGCCGTACTCCTGTAGACTCACCGCCCACCGTCCAATCATACCCGTGTACCGTGTAATTAGTGAGTTTCTTGAGAGCCAGCAATGGCTCGTGATCGATAACGAGGAGGAACTTATGTCCGTATAGGTACGGATGGAAGTGTTGGATTCCCCATACTACTGCGTAGCATTCGCCCTGTGGGGCTGAATCATTTCTCCGCTCGTCTGGCACCGTTCGTGACGCATATTCGATGACGTGTTCGCGGCCGTCGTTCCCCTTCTGCGCTAAAATAGCGGAAATAACCTCCGACTGCCAGTCCGTGATGAGAATGAACTGCTTCGCGGGGTCCAGCCGGATCAAAATAGGTGTCGCTGCCAGAGCGTCCTAGAGGGTCGCGAAGGCCCGTTCACACTCTGCATCCCAACTAAGGGGCTGGTCCTTTCGTAACAGGTTCGTTAAGGGTCGTGCAATCGCGGCGAAGCCTTCGATAAAACGACGATAGTACGAAGGTAACCCTAAGAAGGCTCGAACCTGCGTCAGCGACGTGGGGACATGAGCTTCCTTCACCGCCGCGACCTTTCTTGAGTCAGGCCGCAATCCTCCATGTGTCACGACGTAGCCCAAGAACGAGATTTCCGAAAGGAAAAATTCGTTCTTTTCGAGCGCGATCTTGAATCCGGCGTCTTTCAGAGCACCCAATGTCCACTCGATATGTTGTGCATGCCCGTGATAGGTCTCCGAATAGACCAGGATGTCGTCCATGTATACGATGACGCAGAAGTTGATCATTCCCTGCATTAACCGCGTCTTATTGACGAAGTTCTGAAACGTGACATTCATGGCTCGCTGAAACGTGGCGGGCGCGTTGCAAATCCCCATCGGGCACCGAACCGATTGCCACGTGCCTTCAAACAGTACGAAGGTCGTCTTCGGTCGATCTTCCTCCTTGACCAAAATGTGATAGAAGCCGTGCCGAATATCAAACTTACTTAAGTAATTAGCACACCCAATCGCATCCAGCAGATCATCAATCCGGGGGAGGGGGTACACATCTTTGATCGTGATGTCATTCAGTTTGCAATAATCAATGCATATGCGAATCGATCCGTTCTTTTTCGGTATTAATACTACCGGAAAAGACCACGGTCCGGTGGCGGGTTCGATCCAACCGCTTGCTTCAAATTCTCGAATCCGCTCGAGAGCCTTTTTCCATTCTATCAGGGAGTATCTATAAGGTTTGCAGTGAATTGGGGAATGGTTTTCTGTCTGGATCTCGTGCTGTATGACTAACGACAGTCCAATGTCTGTGTCCGTCACACTAATCGCTCTTTTGTATTCCTTTAGAATGTCTGCGATTAGGTGGTGGATCTCCTCAGGTACATATCGGGGTACGTGCAACTCATACAACTCATCCCATATCCTTACATCGATGTGCTTTGTATTCATCCGCGTAGTGTTCTCTGGCGGGGGCGTTTATCTGATCGCCAGGAAAACACCGTGGCCATCATCTGTGCGTCTTGTTCTCGAATGGCCACGTGTTCCTCCAGTGTTACTCCGTCTCGAATGTCTTGCCACGACATAGGTTTCGTTGCGATCTTGATCCCGAATCCGTTTTCGAGGCGCTCAGGGGGTTGCAAAGAGTTGGTCTTTGCTCCTAAGCGTAACAATCGAATCTCTTTTGGTGGTGTCAAAAGGGATTTCAGGAGATTCGTGATATTGCAGTAGTGCCTTTTGTCATCGTATCGGGTGAGAAGAGGGGAGATCCCTTCGTACAGGGTTCGAGGGGGTTTCAAAGAATCGACCATCCTTGAAATTTGTAAGAGAGGTTCTCCCATAATCATTGTCTGTGTTCTTTGCAAATCTTGGCTAGTCCGTCTCAAGATGTTTACATTTGTCCGTTGTGCGGGATAGTGAATACGATGTTGCGTCATCTCCAAGATTACCGGATCGTCATCATCACTGTTGTCCGCGTCTTTGGATGTTTGCCCGTTGTCCCAGGTAATCACGCGAAGAATCACCGTCATCGCGGGAGAAACTCGCATGGCGATATTAGTGGTAATACGAAGAGTCAGTCTCATCGGCACAATATAGGGTTTTCCTCTCGTATTTCGGAGGACAATCGATCGTCTTTCAAAGTCCAGATTGGCGCGCAGTGCTACCAGGGCGGGAAGGCCAAAAAGTACGTCGTAAGTATTGACATCTATAACTACGACGTCTCCCAATGCATGTACCTTCCCTAATCGAAAGGCAACGTTAGTCATTTATCCCACCGTTTTGATGTTTTCTTTGTTTGTCGAGACGAGCTGATCCTTTTCTGTAAGCATGATTAGATCGTTCTTTCTTCCTGCTCTCTCTACTACCTGTAAGGAGATAGCCAACACAACAGCTCCCGAATCGATAATAGTATTATATGGAATTCCCCATCCCTCGATATCACATTCTGCAGATTTCCACGGGATTGGTTTAATCCGTAGGAAGTGATCATCTTTTTGGATTAATCCTAGCCGTATTGGTTCGGAAGTACCTGCGACATTTTTGTCTGGTGTTGGTCCTTTCGTTTTTGTGTTTGCTGCTCAGGTAAGAGCAAACCGTTTCTTATTTTCTTTGCAGTGCTGCAACATACGTTCGTTGGCCTGTTCTGATACCGAAAGCAGATGACCGATAGGAAGGGGGATTCAGTGATCTAAGGCTCGTACGATGTTTAAAACATCGATCTCCCCAGTAACGAAGGTGGGTCCTCCCGACTCCATTTCCCCTGGAGAAGGTGCCCATTCCGCCACTTCTCTTTTTTCTGGCGCGGGTCTAATCGTTCTAATCATCCCAAGTCCTAGGTAGCCAAGCGTCACGTACTGATCCAGCGGAATTAGCTCGGCAACTTCCTCCATCCTAGCTAAGGTGCTTCCGCTTCCCTCTACTTCTTCCATCAAAGCTCCTACCCGTCTTGGCCCGTTAGCGATCGGTGCTGCAGCTACCGGTGTGGCTCCGACTCGTTGCTGAGGGGGTAGATGAGGGCAATCCCGGACTATATACCCGGGTTGGTGACACGTATAACAGACGTTCAGGTTGCCCGGTATCCCTGTGGGAGGGGGTGTCGGGGCCAATCCGTGTTGAATCGGGGCGGCTCGTACTGCGATGGGTCGCATCGATCTCATCATCGCCTTGATTCGAGCATTGTGTTCTCGTTGCTCCTTTTTACTTTCCTGAATCAGAGTAACCAATGTCTTGGTTAGTTCCAATAGAGCAGAAGACTCATTTGGTCGTGCGGGGGTTTCGATTGGTGGTGGGGGTGCTGTCATTACGGGCACGGACACACTCGTAACCACACTCGAGACCGGTCGTTTGGGATTAATCTGTTCCAAATAGGTGACATGTCCGGATACAAACCCCATGTTTTCGAACTTGTTTTGCAACGCGGCCAGCTCAGCCTTAACCCTGGCTAATTTAGACGAGTCCCCTTCCCTAGGGTAATCTTCCCATTCTAGGAAACTCGCAGCAAATTTTCGCTCCATCTCTTCTGCGACGGCCATGATCTGATGCGGCGTGTGATTGATGGGGGAGAACTATTTTCGCAGTTTTGCCCTCACCGTTCGGCTGCGAAGTCCGTCAATGAACAAATCTCTTCCTACCTGCTCGCCCCGTTCGGTTTTGACAAACATTCGGTAAAACCGGTTTCGATATTCCGTAACAGATTCGAGGGGTTTTTTAACGCGATCTTTAATCATAAAAAGTGCTTGCTCCGGATTGATATAATCAAACTGATTCAAAACATCTCGCTCGAACGTCGGAAGATCCACCCATACATAGGTACTAAACCAATGATGGGCGTCCCCTCCTAATCGAGCGGGAATGTTTACATGAGCTTTGTTGTCATCATACTGCTGCGCCCGGAGCGTGGCTAACCATGCTCCAGCAAGATGATGCGCAGGGTCAAACAGATAGAGATCAGGTGGCGTCATAGGAGCCCGTGCTCGTGGTACGGGTTGATTAGGATTCTGCTGAGGATTCGGGTTTTGCAGGGGGTTCTACTGATTAGCATTCATATTGACCGCCTGTCGAGCCGCAGACCAACTTCTGGTGACGATGGGATCGCGTCGGTGCGCGTTCCGGGGTCGAGGTCGTCCCCTGTTAGCCAGATCGCCCAGTTATGAACCCTAGAACCCTGCCACGTGTCGGGCTCCGATACCAACCTCACGCCTAGCGCGACTTCCTGATCGGAGTGGGATGTGGGCCTGGAAGTGCGAAAAGGGGTGTGCCAAGGATTTTTGGAAAAGTGGGGGTGCGTTTCAAACATCTTGTAGTGTTGCCCAAACCCCGCACATTCAAGGAGATGATCCTAAGATTGTCTATGGGTAGTGTTGGTCACCACCTGCTGCTGGATACGGTCCATTCCATCTGGTACGATAGCGCCACTTGAGGAGGAAAGACCCCTGCCCATTGAGGAGGTACATTGGGCCCATTTCTACGCAAGCATACTCCCAATAGATATTGAATCTAACTTCTTATAGGTAGGGAGTCTGTCGTTCAAGACTACTAGAAACTTGGCGGACACCGCCTGATCGACCATCACACCATCCAAATCATCACCACTGTTTTGAAGGAACAGGGAGAGCAAAGGGGCTCTAATTTCGCTATCAGTGAAACCCTGCAGACTGCCCTGAGGAATAAAAACATCTAACGAAGTTATGAAGTATGTAATCTTCCAGCCTTGGAAATTGATATAAAAGCGCTATGGATCTATCTCCGGAACCAGCCTGAGAGAGATAAAATCCCCAAAGCTTTGCTTTGCTTGTCAACATTGCATTGGGAAGAATCGGTTCCTTTATGGTTGAGGAGTGAAAAGGCACAACATTCTTGGATTAGAGTCAGATTAGAATTCGGATAGTACAATTTTGGAGTAAAAACATGAATGAGATTAGCCTTTTTTCAAGCCCTTGAGTATATATCTTACCTGCAATCTTGGTGAGGTAACAACATGTCTGTCTATTCCTTGCAATTTCTCAGAACTTGTCACTGAGGTCTCAGAGCCCTCTATCGCTAACCTAGAAGCGTTGTCTGCTCCCCCATTGGAGAGAGAAAGTTAACGAAGACCCAAAATTTTAGACAACTTGTCATGTCATTTATAACAAAACCCAAGGGTCATTTTAACCAAACTTTCCACCAATTTATAGTGTGGCGACCATACTAACTAATTGCAAAAAAAGGCCAGAAAATAAAATAAAAACCTATAAAACAGCAAGGCAAAAATACACTTTCATGAGATTTCCCCAACATTCTAATTTCAGATATCTGTTTTGATCAGTTTAGTAAAAAAAAAAAAAATTCAGAAATCTCAGCAGAGGAAATCTAATGCTCCAAATGATACCAAATTTAGCAAACAGCCACCTTGAACCGAAACAAAATCAGGAAAAAAAAAAAAAAAAAAAAAAACATAAAACTTTCATCCCCAAAGTTCCCAAACCTTAATTTCAGGGTTTTTTTTTTTTTTTTTTTATATATATCCATAGGTGGCCGGCCCCATGTAACTCGAAGATTATTATGAAAGTTATTGTTGTAGATTAAATGTCATGATCATGACTTATTGAACTTCCTTATTGAGCTTATTTGTGACAGGTATGTTGAGAGCTTTTTTTTTTTAAGCCTCTGGAAGTATCATGAAATTGAGAAATTGAGGGTCTCAACCCTGACACGTATCGTAATCGAGCCATGAATGTGTCAGCTATAGTAGTACTGACTAAGAACTCAACCTGAGAGCTCTAATAGGATTTCTATGGAGTGTGTCCTGACCGTCCGCAGCAGGACCTGAGCAGCCACTTCCACTTGGCCCGGTGCTCCCACATTGCTATGGGTTAGAGGGCGGCACAACTCGCCCCAGCGAGTTACCAGTGTTGACTAGCCGTGGCCACCAGTCTTCCTCATGCCACTGAAAGTGATGGCATTTGGGGTGGAACCCAACACCTACATGGTGCCGCTGAGGCATGAAGCCTTACTGAGCTAGCTGACGGGACAGGATAACAAGAAACATTATCACCATTTGTCTACAAAAATTGATTGAGACAGGGAAGAGAGAGTGCATAGGGAAAAGGAAGAGGAGGATAAGCGGCAGGTGAAACAGGAAGAATAGGAGGAGGACGAGAAGGAAGGGAAGGAGGCAAAGAAAGTAGGGGGAGTAGGGGGAGCAGGGGGAGGAGGAGGAGGAGGAGGAGGAGGAGGAAAAGGTGGGGGTCTAGGGAAGAGAGAGGGACGAAGGTGTGCCCATGACTCTGGCTTAAGTCCTTACTAACTTTCTGCATTCAACTTTCCACCAAAGTGTATGCTGGTGTAAAGAGGTGTACAAATTTGCTTTTCTTGAAGTTGTATGTTGCCGGTCCAGGAGCTGTGTAGTCAACATGACCCATTAGTCAGGAGCTGAAAGTGGAAGTCCCTGTTAACCGGTTGTGGGTAGCTTGATAATGGTGAGAACAACGGGTTGACTCTAATGTCGTGGTCATGCTGGAAACCAAGGTCTCGACGCTGGTCCACTACCTCCTCTCCTCTTGTGACCCCGCCAGCCTACTGTCTTGATTGTACTGATCTGCCGAGGGCGAGATCTCCTGAATACTGGCCCCTTCCTTTGCCTTGCTGACCCAAGGGTCAATGCTGCTGCCTGCTTGAGCGTCGTGTTTGATTCTTGTTCACATAGAAATCATACTTCCGACTGTGTTTTGCTGATTGTTGAAGATCGTTCTTCAATTGTCCCTGCTGTCCACTTTGTTCCTGGTACATTCGTCCTCTTTGTTGAAGAAGCCTACACAATTTTTATGCCACAAAGTAGATGAAAAAACTAGCTTTAACTCCCGCATGTCTCCATAGTCAGCCCTGACCCAATTCTGTCTACCATTCCGTATCTTAACAAAGGGTCGACATCGTCGTGATCGAACCTACGATCCTTGTAATCGCTGCCTTGGTATAGACTATAGCATCGAGTATAACTTGTAAAGCCATAACCCAAAACATTTTTACTATTATGAATTCTTGCCTCTCAAGTCTTGTCATCCAAGGTATGAAGCTCATTGAACATGAGATGCCAAACAATCAAACCTCGTATTCTCTTTGCTCGATCAACCAAGTGGCTACAATTTTGTCTCTAGCTACATTGGCCAGAACATTCGGACCATCAAACCTGATGGTTCCCCTTTGAGCAAGAAGATCAAACACACCGTCTCTTGCCCAACCATTTTCGTCAGCACGAATACGATCTACTTTCAACTTTTTTCTTGGCAGATCTTTCACTGCATCCCTGAAGACCACCGTAAGTGTTCTCTCCTTTAACCATTGAACCTTAATCAGATCAAATTGAGGATTCACTCTGAAGATCGCTTCACGAATCTCAATCTCTACCCCTTTGCAAGGAACATCGCAAGGTTGTTACTCTCCTCGAAACACTGAGCGTTTAGTTCTCTCACCCTGTCATCCTTAGGTTTTAAAGCACCTGGTGCTAGTGGAGGAGAACGAGCGTCTGAGCAGACCTGATCGTCCATGATGATCTATGGTTGAAGCGAGTTGGCCATGTTACTTTTGAAGCAGTTATACCGATTTGTTGCACCCACTGAGTCTAGTGAAAGTACGTTGTTGAAGGGAAACCCGACGCCTTGAATAAAATTTACCTCGTCACCCAGTAAACCAGGCTAACCGGTTGTTACGGAGAATCCCGTAGAATGAAGCTCTTCAAGGTTTCAACACAAATAAAACCAAAAAGCCAAGAAAAAAAAAAAAAAAAAAAGCCGCTTAAGGATACCAAAAGCAGTTCCTGTGAAATCCTTGTATGGAGAGAGAGCCGGTGTGAGGAAACCCGGGGAGGGGCGCCCGCTTGTCGCTGAAGCCAAGGGCAACGGCGCCTGTCACTCGCCGCGCCCGCATCCGAGGTCCTCAGCGATCTAGATGTGTATAAGAGACAGGCACGAAAGAGTCTGCACAGTGATGCTTATTTTGTGACGTTGTGTATAGCGAACATGAGAGCAGACGCCCCATCCTGTAGTTTGTGTATAGCGAACACGACACCACACACACACACACACACACACACACACACACACACACACACACATCTCCCCTTCCCCTCTCCGTGTTTCACGAGAAAGATGAGCATTTTATCTTTATTTTTCGGCTTTCGTGGCGCTATCAACAATCGCGATATGAATAGAGCTCATCGCTCCACATGCCCTTGCCCGGTGAGGCTATGGCAATGAACGGACCTACCTCCGCCGAGGTCAGACGGTACCCGATCTGGTCCCCGAAGCTTCATCGCTTATCTCCCTGTCGCCTTCATCCCGCTTTCTTCGCACTCCGCGACGGCACCTCCACAGGCAACGGTACGTCAATCGGCCGGAGTGACCAGTTTTGTCGTTTTGCATGTGCCAGGACTCAGGGCATTGTGGTGGCGTTTGGGGGTTGCGAGGGGTTCAGCGTCAAATGAAAATGACAATGAAAAGACTCGCAGTTAGGGGCTTTTTATATAGGGCAAATTGCAGATATACCGGTTTCGAAACGAATTGTAGCAAAAATACCGGTCTCCACAAGTATTGAGACAACGAAACAGGTTACCGATATATATATATCGTCATATATCTATATATCGTCACAAACAGAACTCCCCGGTAAACCGTAGGCAGAGAGAGAGAAGAGGACAACAAACAAGGGGCTGTGACAATCTGTTTCGTCGGAGTTTTATATATATATCGTCATATATACCTCCTGATGAGTCGGTGAAACTCCGACGAAACAGTTTGTCACAGCCCCTCGTTTGTTGTCCTCGTCTCTCTCTCTGCCTACGGTTTTACCGGCCAGTTCTGTTTGTGACGATATATATACCGGGCAGTTCTATTTGACGATATATAC
>BFEA01000054.1:2027681-2045101 GCA_003427395.1 Chara braunii
TGTAATCGTATAGACGAATCCGTATCAGCCATCGGGCGATGGTCGGGTCTGTCAGACTAAAGTCCTTTTGGAGGACTGAGGCAACTGCGGTAGGGTCTACTCTCAAGATGAACCGTCGCCCATAGATGTAGTGCCTGAACGTATCTAGACACCGTAGAACAGCTAACACCTCTTTCTTGAATTGACTGTAGTTATGCTCAGCCGTATTAAGTGTCCTACTCTCGAATCTTAACGGTCTTTCCTTCCCTTCAGCGTCCTTCTGAGACAGCAAACCACCCACTGAACATGGTCCAGCATCCGTGGATACTATGAAAGGTCTCTCGGTCTCATCGTCAAAGAATGGCACACCCAACACTCGCCCTCCTTCCTTAAATTCGTCCTTAAGTTCTTGCATTGCGAGTTCCTGCGAAGCATCCCAGTAAAATTTTTCAGTCTTTCGAAGGAGTAACCTCAATGGCTCAGCCTTCTCCGCATATCCCCGTATGAATATTCGCCAGTATCCGACTACTCCTAGAAACTGCCGGACCTCGGTTGGGCTATGTAGCGGCGACGGCCAGTTCAGAAGTTTGTCTAACTTCGCCGGGTCTGCTCGGCGCCCTCTCGAGTCACATATAAACCCCAAGATCTTTATAGTTGAAACGGCCCATCGGCTCTTTGTTTTGCTAACTGTTAAATTGGCATCGTCCAGCTGCTCGAGCACCGCGAAAATATCTGTTAGATGCTGCTCGAMGAATCTCCTGACTCCAGGTACGACCTCCTTCTCATCCCTGTCTACTGACCCTTTTATAGGGAAGTCATCCAGAAAAACTTCAACCTTATCAGGGATGAAGTTCTTGAGGACAGCTACCATGGCTCTCTGAAAAACGGCTACCCCATTAGTCMAACCCATAGGGACGACCATCATCTGAATTAGTCYCAATGGCGTATGCATAGCCGTGAGGTGCCTGTCCCTAGGGTCAAGCGGTACCTCATCATATCCTGAGAACAGATCGCAGACCGAATAGATCGACCTACCGGCTGCGCCTTCTGCCAGTAAATCGGCGTGTGGCACGGAGCCCACGTCTCGTATCGTCACCTCGTTGACCTTCTGAAGGTCCTGGATCCATCGGATCTTGCCATTCGGCTTACGCAGGAAGAACCATCGATTTGCATAAGCACTATCAGACGGCTCCGCGACATGGGATACCATCTTCCCTTTCAGGAAAGCGATAACTTCTTCCTTCTCCTTCTGGGCATATTTCCATCCCGCGTCATTCCAGGGAACATGTGGTATCGTGTAAATCCTTGCTGGCTTCGCGTATCGAGGGTCAACCCTACCTCGCTCCGCGTCGCTGAAAGCTATTGCCTTATCACATGTTTTCAGAATCTCTATCACTCGTTCTCGCTCTTGTGGGGTCAAATTTCCATCTCCGATGTCCATCCCTGCTATCCTATCATCCGTCAGGCGTTGTGGCTCCTTTCTCTTCCTTTCTTTGATTTATTTCGCGATCTCTTCTTCCGATATCCCTTCCAGTGGAGATCGCTTGCGGCCCACCGCCGCCGGCTTAACTTTTTGAGTTACTCGCTTGTGTCGCTTAGGCGGCCCCCCGTAGGGGGCCGTGCCCTTAAAAAAGACACGGATACCACACCGCCTAATTCCTCATCTTCTTCCTTTGGGTATGAGTTGCCATCCACTATTAACCGACTCCCTAAATCTTCTACCTCGACGATTCGGCCTTCTTCCTCTGTGAGCAGTGGTCCATACTCCTTCTCGCGAAATNCCTTCTTCCTCTGTGAGCAGTGGTCCATACTCCTTCTCGCGAAATCGCACCGCGCGGCTGGAGATAGGTAAAGACCTAACCTGATCACTGGGTCTTGCACCCACAGCGAGAGCTGCTCTGTTCCTCGGGTCCCGAGGCTCCACCGTCTCAATCATCACTCGCGTCCCGTCTGGCTTCTTAATGGACAATGTTTGGCTCCCGTCAGGTCGCTCTATCGTCACCGCATGCACGTGGCTTAACCACGTCCGTCCCAAGAGCAGGTCAGAGCTGCAGTTCTTGACTGCAAAGACAGGCAGGTTTACTCGTACCCCTTGGACTTCTATGACTGCCTTGTGATAAACCCCAGTGATCTGTTGCTTTCTACCATCAGCCGTCTCTATCTCGAATAGATACGACCTATCGAGGCCCAGCCCAACCTGCACTGCCAGGTCGTCGTCTATGATAACAGCCTCACTGCCGTTATCGATCACAGCATCAAGTATCGCTCCATCGTTTATAATCGTCTCCACGGCCCCACTACCAAGTATATAAAATTTGTTTGGAGGCACACCTTCCATTCCATCGAGAAGGACTGTTGCCATGCGATCCGCTCTGGCAGTCACCCCCGTCACTGCTACTGTAGAAGCTTCTGCCTCAGGGGCCCCTTGACCCTCCTCTGATAGAGGTATGCGAGTCTTCCGCCTTAATATTAAAATTAATGAAACCCGAGGCTTCATTCCCGTGCCAGTTGCGCAACATAAAAGGGACCACACCTAGGCCTATTCTCATATCACCGTTCTGCGGCCAGTTGTTTCGGAAACAAGCTCGGAGCGGCGGAAATAAGATAGACGCCAGCGCGGTAGAAGAGGTAGTCTCTCTCGCCAATTCTGAGGGCTAGTCTCACCGATCGACACCTCCAATCTTAGGGGTGCTCTGGGTCCCCCTAATTTTGCTGCCTGGTCAAACCAGAATACTGTCATTGCACGGACTTGTCCTTGTGCCTAAGTTCCAAAACTGCCACTTTCAGGCGGCGCACTACTTGTGGCCGCCTGACACCGGTTTGCATCGAGATCGCAGAGTCAACATCACTGTAAGAAGCTTTTATCTCAGTACAGGAAAGGATTAACCACACCACCTAGTACAACCCCTACGCCTAAGAGGTAAGTGCTACATAGTTAGCCTATGCACATCTGCCAATGAGCTTGACACACAGGTCGGCTATAGCTGCCCTAGTCACCATGTTCGACCAGGAGCTCACGTTACCGTGAAGATGATAACCATGCAACATCAGCCACACGGCTTGAGCACATTACTGGGCAGCCTCCTGAGCCTCGATCTGGTATCAGGCTGGACCGCAAGTGCTAATGCAACACCGACCGCTCGGGTCTACTTCCTCGCTCGTTGTGTTTGCACACACAGGTCCTGCCAATTTCAACATCCAAAGATCAGCAGTCAAGAAAATCAAAATATATCGGTGCGCAGTGTCACAACCGCTGCCCAATTAGCTATAGGTTTTTGTTTTTGATACAAAGTTGCACTTGTACCAACATCGTATTTTGCATCTGCAAATGCCAGCAGCCTGGTGAGCACGCCACTTAGCATTTTGTGATCAAATCCCGGGGTCGGGTCACATTAGGTACAGGATTGGCGGCCGTTTACGATGTGTCCTGCATGAGTTGTTAGGTAATGACGGCTTCGCTGTCCACGTTGTTAGTTTTTGCATGAGTAAGGTGTTGGTGGTAACCTATTATCACTCACGCTGTCTTATCAAGGATCAACCTCTGTGCAATTTGCGCTTTGCTGCACGAGTCTCTCTCTCTCTCAAAATTCTGACAATAATTGGCATGTTTCACAGAATGGTGCGAACACATATGATGTCGCAGATTTGACCACGGTAATGAAGCTGTCTTGTAAGGAACTAAGACAAATGGACTACCCATGGAAGATAACCCACATGGCGAGTGTGGCGTTCATCGGAAACTGCAATGACACCGAAGTCCGGAATAAATTTTGTGAGTGTCAGAAAGCAGAAGAAACACCAATCGAGAAATGATATAAAAGAGAAACATAAAAGCGACAAAAGGAGAAAAAAAAACGCGCATGCGACGGAAAAACCTAAACAATCACATAAAGGACCAACAAAATCTACAGATATAATGATGTAAGAAGTACCGAATGGATTTCCCAGCATACACATTAACTGTATCGAATCGAAACCCAAGATAATTATATGTTTCCAAAGTACAGGCGACAGAAAACTGAAAGTACTCACCTGAGATATAATGATGAAACCCACGACCGAGCGAATGACAAAAACAACAAACAAAGCTAAATACAAGTCAGATATAAACACAAATTTTCGACAAAATCTCGACAGAAATACGGTCGAAAGGAAAAGCAACTTAATCGAGTACCGAATTCCGACCAAAAGAGAAATAGAAATAGGAAATGACATTAGGACAGACCCGTACGCAGGAGGAAGACATTATATACAGCAAGTCGATGACCACGGGAAATCATCAACAACGACAAGGGCAGTACAGAGCGCGACTACGGAAAACTCAGAGGCAACGATGATGAGGACGCTGCAGGGAACGAGGACAAGTAGGTCGGAAGGATAAGGAATAGGGTATAAATTCAGGGACAATGGCTGAAAGGATTACCTGAGCAGTGAGGTAGAAGGGTAGTCGCGACAGTTGTCGCATCCCATGGATAGAACGTGTATACTGCTAAAGTAAAACCTCGCACGTGTTGTCTATTGTTGCAAGTGTGTATCTCAAGGCACAGTGCTTCGAACTTGCAGGCGGTACCCGCGATGATCGGCACTGGATCTAAGGGATTTATCATATTTTATCTTTCTATCTTTCTATTATCTGTCTTTCTATTCTCATCTCTCATCCTCTAGTACACGTGACATAGCTTGTCCATCAGTATATTCACATCGGATTACTCATTTGGCGGTTTTCAACATGAAGTGGAGATTTTTCTAGCGTGGAGATTACATAGCGAATTTGGAGATTCTCGTGCACTACCTTAGCGATTTGGAGATTGTTTGGATCTGCATCGGTCGACTTTCCTTACTCATTATTGATCAACAACGAGGAGTTTACCCGAACGTCCGAATACTTCAGGGAAGATGGCGCGATGACGTTCATCGTCGGACAGAAGGAGGCGCAGACACTCATCACCGTTCTCTGGATCGCACGAAAGAAAACGCTCAAGACGAGGGAGATCGAGGACTCTGAGAGATCGACGACATAGATCAAGATCTCTATCATCCAGGAGGAAGAGGGCAGAATCGGAGTCCCCAAAGCGTTTGGCTCGTCCACAATGGGAGCAACGACGTAATGATTTCCCTCCACCGAGAAATCACGTATGGTTACGGTCGACCTGAAGGAAGAAATATTCAAGCGAAGACAAAAAATGGACAAAGTGTTGAAGACACTAGAGCAACTCACCATGAAGCCAGCGGATGAGAAATCAACGCAGCATGAGAAAAACGATGGAAGCACGAAGAGATCGGCGGCGGCACCTGGCGAAAGATCCAATCACCGCATCTGAGCTCAAATCAATCATTGACAGAGCACTGAGAGTTGATCTGTCGAGTACAAAGCAGGTGAGGACGGCGCAAGTTCCGAACACGCAAGCAGGGACGAGCGAAGCAGGACAGAAGGCAACTGAAGACGAAGGCAAAGTGGAGAAATTTATGTAGGAGGTGCGGAAAGACGTGAACGACCTCAAGCTCCTCAAGTACGATCTTGCGACAGTAAAAGGCGCATTGCAGAAGATGAATGAACCAACAAGGACGGGAAAACCAATAGCATCATCATCCGTTCATCCATTCATCAGACACATCGTCAAGCACTGAAGACATCTCGGGAAGGTGAATGAGTCACCCCCGGCGGGTGATCTCACCACGACACAGAAATGAGAGCAAATTCACCGACTAGCAATGACGATAGAACGACTAGTGAATACGGGTAAGATAAGTAGATGCCATTCACACAATGAACAATACAGACTCTTGTTTATCTCACTAACACAATGAATTACGATGTGATGATCATAATAATAGAAGATAAATAAAGAAAATCAGGAGAAAGAATTGAGATGCATAGAATCGTTCAGAACATGTTATCACCATTCACTGAAGCTTGAATCAACATCAGAGAAGGAAAGTACTAAGTGGACATATCTCGAAACCACGATATCAAAGATGAATCACGAACCCCTCCTGAAGTGTACACATAAACTGAAGAACAAAGCAACACTCCATGAGGGATTGTTGAACTCTCTCTCTCTCAGGACATTGCGTCACTTCAGGAGTGCTGGTTCCGAGAAAACAAAAATTTTGACGAGAAAACAAAAGTTATGACAGTAATTGGCATGTTTCACAGAATGATGCGAACACATATGATGTCGCAGATCTGACCACGGTAATGAAGTTGTCTTGTAATAAACTCAGACAGATGGACTACTGATGGAAGATAACCCGCACAACGAGTGTGGCGTTCATCAGAAACTGCAAGGACATCGAAGTCCGCAATAAATTTTGTGAGTGTCGAGAAGCAGAAGAAACACCAATCGAGAAATGATATAAAAGAGAAACATAAAAGCGACAAAAGGAAAAAGAAAAACGCGCATGCGACAGAAAAACCTAGAAAATCACATAAAGGACCAACAAAATCTACAGACATAATAATGTAAGAAGTACCGGATGGATTTCCCAGCATACGCAGTAAATGAATCGAATCGAAACCCAGGATAATTATACGTTTCCAAAATACAAGCAACAAAAAAATGAAAGTACTCACCTGAGATGTAATGATGAAACCCACGACCGCGCGAATGACAAAAGCAACAAACAAAGCCAAATACAAGCCAGTAATACGAGTCAGATATAAACACGAAAATTTTTGACAAAATCTCGACAGAAATACGGCCGAAAGGGAAAGCAACTGAATCGAGTACCGAATTCCGACCAAAAGAGAAATAGAAATAGGAAATGACATTAGGACAAAAGCGTACGCAGGAGGAAGACGTTATATACAACAATTCGACGACCACGGGAAATCATCAACGACGACAAGGGCAGTACAGAGCGCGAGTACGGAAAACTCAGAGGCCACGATGATGAGGATGCTGCAAGGAATGAGGACAAGTAGGTGGGAAGGATAAGGAATAGGGTATAAATTCAGGGACAATGGCTGAAAGGATTACCTGAGCAGTGAGGTAGATGGGTAGTCGCGACAGTTGTCACATGCCATGGACAAGACGTGTATACTGCGAAAGTAAAACCTCGCACGTGTTGTCTATTGTTGCAAGTGTGTGTGTGTGTGTGTCTCTCTCTCTCTCTCTCTCTCTCTCTCTCTCTCTCTCTCTTTCTCTCTCTCTCTCTCTCTCTTTGTGTGTCTGTGTGTGTGTTCTCGTTCCTTCCTTCGTGGGAAGGTCCCGAAGAGCATGCATTGAATTGCGACATGCAACTCATAAGGCATAGACGATTGCTGAATATTCTCATCGTTCTTTAGGTAGTGACGACCTGTGTTGCTTTGGCTTTCTTGCTTTTTTCTCGCACATATTCGATTCACCACGTAGTCATTTTGGGTTTCCCGACTTTGTTTCTGTTTGCTTGGTAGGTAGCGTTCTGTTATATTCTATGTGCGGGTATCCTGAAGGTTTTTGTCATCCGTCAACTGCCCCGTCAATTCCCCACACCATTTTTTGTTATTCGAACTTCCCAGTGATCGGCTTTAGTGCAGCACACATCACCCAACCAGTTTTGTTTTCATATGGGAGGTCAGCCCAATCTCTGTTTCATTGGTATAGTCATCTTATGTCCACTAACGGTTCTCCCTGCTTCACAATCGAGTTGCATGACGGCCTTTGTTTACGCTTTGTACACTGTATTGACAACTCCCCTTCTGTGTACTATACTTCTGCTTGTGTGTGGCGAACCTCCTTCTTACACTTCGATTTGGTATAGTGGTTCTTTTTCGTCCTATCAACGCTCTTAGTACGCTTTTGTTGTTTAGCGACTACAAAGTTTCCAGCACGAGCACGCGGATAGTGAATTGCCTACCCACATTTACCTGGGGCAAAGTTCCACTGAACCCGGTTCCCCCCTTTCCTAATCTACATTCAAGTAAGACCTTGCTCTTGATCGATGAACAACTGACCACTGCTGTCCCAAGGGAAAAGAGAGAGAAAAAGGAAGTAAAAAAGCAAAAGAAAGACGTCAGACTTTTCTTACTACAGCCTTCCCATTTCGAATGGGGCGCGGCGTGGCCGGGAATGCTATGCCCCGCCGACGCCAGTACGATCCTGTCGGTGTGCTACGGAGAAACCAGGCGAAGTAGGCGACGTGGCGGGCGAAAGCACGAGGCGCGGGATGGCAGGGTGTGGCGACGAGTGGCGATAGGGAGCAACAACGAGCGGCGAGGCGCGGGGGAAGAGGGCGGGGTTGATGGTGACAGGGTGTGATGGAGGATGACGGGTAGGGGGTAGGGGTGGGTGGTGGCGCCTCGTGGGGCTCACGACTTGTTTGTACGGTGTGGGAGTAATCAGGTGAAGCGGGGGGCAAAAGTGCGAGGCGCGTGATGGCAGGGAGCAACAACGAGCGGGTTGAGGTCTGTTGATGTTGCTTTTTGAGATTTATCCCACTCGTTTTGTTGAAATGGCATTGTGTTGTTAAAGCTTCTATGGGAGGCAACTGAAAGGAGTATCGTGGAAAAAACCATCTTCGTCCGCTTCTCTTAACCCGATTGTGCTATAGAGTTGGATGTGCTAGCCATAGTTGGAGCGAACGTTTTTTTGTGTAGGGTGGGGGAAAAAAAGATAGTCGGAGGGAGCACGGAGATTGGGGGCATCTTAGATCAGCAACAAAATTAGTTGGCTGACGTCGTGAGTGGATGGAGAGAGGGGGAGGTTGAGAAATGAAGGAAAAATAGAAAGATACAACTTGGAAAGAAGGAAAGGGGAGGGGGTTAGCTGTTCCTTTCTTCTCTTCACTTCGCCTCCCTGCATCTCCTCCCTTTTAGTTGTCTTTTTACTTCTTTTCTTGATTGTTTTGCTTGTGTTTGTTGGAAGTGCCTTCCAATTTTCACTTCAAATAGGATCTTCTGTGATAGATCGCTAGCAGGTTCGGCGATGTCGTGTCACAACGAGCCCTGCAAGGATTTGGTAAGTGGGGTCATGGGCCGATTGCTTTCTGCCCCTGAGGGGGGATGGATTAAGGTCTCTCCTCACAAGAAGGCGTGGCGGCTTAGGTTCGTGGAGGGAATCGGAAGGAAAACGGGATTGGTGGGGGGTGGGTAAAGCAATGGAGAATGGGTGAGGGGTGGGTTGCTCGGCTACGGGGGGGAGTGATGTGATTTTACTTGGTGCCGTCCTTATCGAAGAATAGGTCCTAACTGATGGACTTTCTTCTAACTCATAGTTTGATTGGTAAAGATTCATGAAGTACCCCCTTCTGTTTTGAAATAATTTTGATTCTGTTATAAAATTTCTAAGTACGATTTGAAATTGATTTTTTACATCCCACAATTTTTTAAATACGGGTCAATTGTTTTTCCCAACTTATTTTTTACGTTGAAATCCTTGGTTCAATTTCTTGATAGTGCTATTCATAAATCAAAATTCGAACTCTGAAATCTAGAACTTCGATTCTCAATAGTGACTCTAACCTAGTTTTAAATTTTGATTGCGTGAATTGCTTCTCATGAGAGATTTACAGATCTATAGAATCGTAGTTTTAACTGTGTTTGAATTTGCTATTAAGTCATTATAATCGGTCTTCAATTTTCATTGTTGTACTCGATGAGTGTTCTACATATGATCTGGAAAATATTTTTGGTTTACCTCCAATATGTTACATAACCTCGGTTTGAATTTCAAACTGGTGCTGGTCGTAGTGGTTTCTTAGGCTGGATGGTTTGGTAGGAAGGTTGGTAATGCATCTTGTGGCGAAAGGGGCTAGCTAGCATGATGGAATTAGGGCACAACAGGAATAGGGAGAATGACCCTATTGCGGTAAGTCTTGCCGGAGAGGGGTTGAGATGGAGGGATGCAGGGGGTTGAGGAAGGATTGCAACCAGCGCATGGAGTTGGAGGCATTGGAAACCACTGTCATGGTGAGGTTGGCGGCTTGTCTTGTGTTTGCTGATGCTCACGAACTCAAAGGTTTGTGAATGGACGAGGCCAGAACAACGCTGGCCGGTGCTGGGGCGTGGTCGCGTTGCCCTGTGACCCGAGTTGTTCGGGAGCAAGAGGCCTGGTAGAGAGATTTGGGGAGTTGCCGAGGGTGGAAGGCACTCTAGTGTCTGTTGATAAGCTGGTATCCAGACGACGTTGGTCGGAGCCGGGTTGAGTCGCTTCGCCCTGTAGCCCAGCAGGTGGGGGTTATTCTGGAGTGGGTCATGCCACTCTGTAACCTAGTAGTTGGGGGTGTGAGGCCTGGCAGAGTCTGGGTATCGAGAGCATGTGGGTTGAGGTAGGCTTAGAGCGGTGGCTCAATCACACTAGGGCATTTTGGTTTCGGACTGAAAGCTTCTACGCATTCAAGACTCGAAGTAGTTGGTACTCTAGTTTTTTCTAAATTCTCTCGACTCTGGGGACTTGTCTTAGGTGGCTTCGATGCTGTTATACTCAGTGATCTGCGGCTGTTCGATGCCAGAACAACGCTGGCCGGTGCTGGGTTGTTGCCCTGTAACCTGCTGATGCAGGAGCGTGAGGCCTGGTAGAGAGATCTGGGGATGCTTTGGGGTGGGCATTCCACTGGACAACCAAGGGTTGCTGCCGGGACGACACTGGTCGGAGCTGGGGTAAGTTGTGTCGCCCTGTAACCCAGCAGGATGTGGGGGTGTGAGGCCTGGAAGAGCTCGCCAGGGAGTAAGACAATGTTGGAGAACTTTGGAAGGGTTTGTTAGGGGTTTCGAGGGTTTTGGAGCATTTGTAGGACCTCTGCGGTCTATTCCCATGCGTCCCGAATTACTGCAAGTATTCTCAGACGTTTTTTCAGCCGAAGCCGGGTAATGGCCCCGGTATCTCAAAAAAAGAGATCAAGGTGAGTGGGAGGAGGAGATGGTGGGATATTATGCGTCCTACTGGTGAGGGGGCTAGCTGGTAGGATGGGAATAGGGTACAACAGCAGTGGAGATGGTGGCTCTGCTGCAGTAAGTCTTGCCGGAGTGGGGTACATGGGATTGTTTAGGGGGGTCTGAGTCTTTTTCTGAATTGTGGGGAGAAATAGATGGTGGGATATGAAGCATCCTACTAGTGAGAGGGCTAGCTCGTAGGATGGAAATAGGGTACAGCAGCAAGTCTTGCCGGAGTGAGGTAAAGAGGATTGATGGGGGGTTTCTGAGTTGTTGTCTGAATTTTGCCTATTTCTGAATTTCGTCGTAGTAATTTTCTAAGTAGCTCAATTTTTTCTTAGCCAAAGGCGGGTAATGGCCCCGGTATCTCAAACTTTCAAAATTCTATGTAAATTTCCATATGGGACGCTGGGCCCGGTTCCCAGCACGTGCTGCTCCCCACAAATAGATTGGAGCCTTGTTCCCAAAAAAAAAAAAGAAAAAAAAAAAGAAAGGGTCTCGCTGCACCACTTTCCATTGCGCTCAAAATGGAGGGTAGGTGGAGAGTTGTCAAACTCTCAAAAAAGTACGTTTTCGAGATTTAGGTCCACCTAACTCTTCTTCTTTTTTTCCCCTGTTCTTATGGGCGCATAAGGATGAAGGAAAGGACTGTCCTGTTGCCCCAGAGTCAAGGCTGGCTCTCCAGTGGTGAAGCAAATGCAATAAACTGCAGATTCCCAGCAGGCTGTATAACTAAGTAGATTAGTTTTGTAATATTATATCGAGCTTTATTGGGCTTGATCCCTTGACCTGTCCCTTACTGGGGACTTTTTTTTTTTTTTTTTTTTTTTTTTTTTTTTTTTTTTTTAACTAGTTTAGTCTTGTAGTTTTTCTACATTTTGAGGTCTGTGACTCTTTGGGGCTCGATCCCTGTACCTGCTACTTACCAGGGATCCTCTCTTTCGTGGAGTTCTAGACCATTAGGTTTTTGCCTTTTTCTGCTGCTTTTGTGTAGGCCCATAGGTCTCGGTGTTCTGTTCGTCTTAGGTCGAAGTTGAGGTCAAGTCTAGAAATAGGCTGAGGTCATTGGGAGTCGGCTTCTTTTTGCTCATTCTTCTTTTCACGAGCTGGGTGTGAGGTCGCGTTGGGGCTGAGCGCTATTTTGCAGTAGCGCGGCATCATCATCTTCATCTTCACACGCTGCTGGCGGCCATAGCTGGGGCCAAGCAGCTTTGTTGATGGCAGCACTGGGCTAGGCGCCCAAGTACTGAAGAGCGCTTCCTCCTATTTGTGTGCCGTTGGGGTTTAGGCAG
Organism: Chara braunii; assembly: GCA_003427395.1. NCBI lineage: Eukaryota > Viridiplantae > Streptophyta > Charophyceae > Charales > Characeae > Chara > Chara braunii. The sequence goes on from BFEA01000054.1 coordinate 2,039,805, forward strand.
CTGGCACAAAGCAGCTCTTTGAAGTCTTCTCTGGTGTAGCATGCCTTCATCTTCATCGAGTTGGTGTTCTTCTTCGTCACCCCTGCGCTCCCCTGCTGAGTGGACACATCATCTGCTTATGGGCTTAGTGAGTGGTGCAGAATGACATGCTGGATTCAGGAGGGTGCGTGGCGTTTGCAGGCTTGTCTTGTTGGGCGCTGGAAGTGGAAGTGGCGCCATAGCTAGAGCTTGAGGAAGAGGGAGGAAGAAGAAGAAGACTCAATATTTCGATGAAATTTTGTAAATAGCTGGTCTGTGGGTGTTGATAACGTGGTTGGGATTCTTGGGAAAATTCAAAATTCGTGTGCTGATTGAATTGGGGAGGGACGGTAATTAGGGCATACTCACACTAGGCCCTTGAAATCGAAGAATCGCGCAAAATCGACGGTCAGGTCTAGTCCTTGTCGAAGGAGGACTCATCCTGGCCGCTGATTTTGCAAATTTGAGATGTTGAGGGCCTAGTGTGAGTATACTCTTCGAATTGATTTTCAATTCTCTTCTACTTTGTGTATTTAATGTGCTTCCGCTGTGTATTTTCCTCATCTGGTTTGGTGTGGATTGCTTGCTCCAAGTCCACTCCTCATTGCGCAAGTGTATGCGAACATGTGGACGCCATGCTGGATTCTGTTTCAATCAGGGCCATAACACAAAAATGGAAGGTCTGACGGAGTGCTCCCTATTCTGGAGAGCCTGCAGGTTGAGAACTATCCAAAAATGGAGATGGAGAGTCCTCTCAGAGGATTTTTTTTTTTTATTTTTTTTTGACAACTCTCAGAATTTTTTTCTGTTTTTTTTTTTCTGTTTTTTTTTTTCTGTTTTTTTTTTTCTGTTTTTTTTTTTTCTGTTTTTTTTTTCTGTTTATAATGGAGAGTGTGGTGGGGTGCAGCCGCACTCTCCAAAAACGCAAAATGGAGAGCGGTGGAGGGAGACCCAAAAGAGCCAGGGAAATGTGGAAGAAGAACACTGAGAAGTTATTCATCAATATTTTATTATTTTTCCAAGTATGATTTTCTTTTGTCTGAATGCGGGCCGCCGCCGCCGCCTACTACGGTAGGGAAGGTAATAAGAGCACCTCCCCCTAGTAGCCTCTCGCCTCCGGACTGCTCCAATCTATAGGCGGGACGCTGCACCTGCTGGAAACCGGGTCCAGCATCCCTCATACAAGATCAGATCAATCTGTAACATGCATCACAGCATTGGTTGCCCTCTCAGAAGAGAGGGGAGGGGATTAACTGTCTGCTACCGTCTTCACCGAATAGGACGCCAGGTCATTATCGCTGCATCTGGACTGAAAGGTGGGCCAAATGCAGCTATAATGACCGGGCGTTCTATTCGGGTGGAGACAGTAGGCAGAGAACTGGGCCATGGTCAATGTTGTAACAGTAACTCTTGGCAGATGAGGAAATCCCTACATGCCCCTGCATCATGATGGGGTCGGTCGGCCTTAGGGAATTCTCCGAAGGAATCTTGGGCTCCACTGCATTCTGAGATTTTTTTTTTTCCTTCTTCGAATAGATTCCACTTTCCACTATTTCAGGCATTGGCAGTTGTGCGTGACAGAGCAACCCTCATATATCGCCAGCCAAGAATTAGCTGCAGTACCGGCTGGAGCAGACTGGGTGCAAGGGCCGTCCAATTCTGTTTTGGCCCTGGGATGTGGCAGCGGCTTTTTTTGTTCCGAAATCAGTGGGCTGTGGAGCCCCACTGATTATGATGATTTTGGGGCAAGTTCATTTACGTCACCTCAGCGGTTAAAATGGGCAAAAAAACAAGTGCGGCCAAAACAAACAGCCGCCAAACTCGAACACGCAACGATAGCACCGCGGTTGTGACAGAGCTGCAAGTTTCATAACTACAAGGGCAGGTAGTGGTGCCAGACTCGGATGGCAAAGGTTTTTTAAAAAAGGGCCAATGGATCTATTTCGCCCACACGTGCCGCTTCGAGTTCAGCAGCTGTTCGCCCCACCCGGGCGTGTGTTTTTTTTGCCCATTCGAGTTTGAAACCTGCGACATCCGCACTTGTTTCTACGATTTTTGTGCCGTTTATAATCTAAGAAAGGGAAAGTTTCCACTGGAGCCCAACCCTATGGCAGGCAAGAGAAAAAGGAATGGACAACTGACTTTACTCAACATGAAAAGAACACAGGAGCTGAATGGATCTGCACATCACAACCTCAAGAATATTCCAACAAGAGTCGGGGCCCGGGGGGGGAGCGTGGCAGGTGGGGAAAGAGGGACACATATGTCTCATGTTACAGAGGACAGTGAAGAGCACCCATTGCAGCTGCGGCTAAAGGAATGGGCGAACGCAAACAAAAAAAAAAAAAAAAAAAAAAAAAAAGGAAGATGCCAACCCAGTTCCTATTTTCAAGATGCATTCCCACCACTGGAAACTGATCTGGTGGAGCTCTCTCAATGTTGGAGCTTGAAGAAGAGGTGATGGCAGAAAGACATCCAGAAAGCCGACTCCAGCCAGTGACAGGTCAGGTTGATATGATTGGAAAAAGAAAATGGTCAGGTATTTGTTAGTCTGCACAACAAACCTCTTTAACTTTTCAGCACTACAGAAATGTAGCAGTGGAATGAATAGTCTGCTCAAGTCTGAAAATGTCACCGTAACTCTGGACCAATATGGCACAGATGTTACATGGTTTGGGACGTACTTGCCTTTCTGCACCAGGTCCAGCAAATAAATGATGGAAAAACTGTCCAGGCACTGCAGGGAGGGGGGGGGGTTGAGGTACAGGTGGTGCAAACCACAAGTCCTTGGACATCAGGAAGCTTGTTGGAGACTGGCGGCCCGGGAGAAAAAGAACAGACACACTGCCAGATTCCAACGATGGTAACTGACATCTAATGGCTGCTGCTGGCGCTGCTGTTTATTTTCCAAGGAGGCTGTGCAACGGCTACTGCCCCCCCCCCCTCTGACCTCCGTCATGGGGCAGAAATTTACAGCGGGCCCATGCGGGCAGGCGGTCTAAAAGAAGGACGTAGCCCAGCCCCTGAGCTCTGAGACTGAGCCCTGAGGCCAAAACGATAGGTCCCACCGGGATTCGAACCCAGGTCGCTGGATTCAAAGTCCAGAGTGCTAACCACTACACCATGGAACCCATGTTTGAGAGTGTTTTGCCAAAGAGCATAGATTGTGAAAGACAGACATCCATGTCTCCTTGGGTGCAACTGTAAGTCTGTAACTGCTTTTCTTTTCTGTGCATTGGTCCTGATTGCCAGCAGGTGCAGCTTTACCAAAAAGAAAGCAAAAAAATCTTTTAAAAAGTCATTACACTCAAGGGCAGGGGAAAGAGTGTTAGGATTGTTCATGGAAAAGACTGCGCCGTCGGCAGAGTTCCCCTCAGCTCATTTTTTTCTCAACGCCGCCTCAGAGCATGGGCGTGAGAACCTACCTCCACTGTGACAGGCCTGGTCACCATGCCAGGTCAAGCTTGAATCTCGATCCTTAAACCTGTGGGTGTTCTATAGAGAGAGTATCCATTTTCTGCTTGTTGAGTCTTGATCCAACGACCTGTACCTGCACAAACTCATAGCAACGCCCTTAGTACCATTCCTAGGCTGGCAATCGAGGTAGGGCGTCCAGCAGCTTGCACGGCACAACCCAGCCCAGCAGATTAAAAAAAAAAAACAAAAAAAACGGCACAACCCAGCCAGGCCGGAACGGTACCAGTACCCAAGGCCAAGTAACAAAAGTCTTGAATCGTCATTCTGGAGTGTTGAAGCTGGAGGGCATTCGTGGGAAAGAAGGACACTGCTATTTGACCGACCACGTGAAGGAGAAGAGGCAGCCATAGCTGCCGTGCAAGGAAATACTGTGTGCCAGCCATGGCTGCGTGCCTGAAGTGTGTGCCTGGAGAGGCAGCGTTTGCGCAGGGCTCAACAGGCAACAGCGGCAGCAGACACGGCCTTAGCAATGGCAGCAGCAGCTGCAAACGCTAGAGCAGTCGCAGCAGCCATGCCCATGCAGAGCCAGAAGAAGATGGCTGCATTTCCATCGGGCATAGCAGGTGCTCGTCAGGGTTCCCCTTCAAGTCAAATGCCTGGCGTGCAGTCCAGCCAGCAGCTCCCACTGTCACAGGAAGACCTCAAAATACAACAGGCATCAGATCTCTGTATAAGCCTGTAAGGTTACAGGCTGAACTCAAGGATGCAGAGGATAGAAAACAGAGAGCTAGAGAAAGAAAATGCGAACTAGCGAGTAGGGAAGCAGACAAGAGTAGATTAACAGGAGAATGCATGTTTGGCATGTATGAGTCTGTATCTGTCTTGGAGGGCGAGATAGATGCCATCCTTTCCGGCCAGGACCTGATATTAACTGCGATCAAGCAGCAGTGAAGACCAGTTTCCACCACGACGCCGCCAGTAGCCAGGCCCATTTGGCCACCTGCCTGCTGATGTGTCGCCACTGGGTTCAGGTCCAACATTGGTGTTGTCTCCGGTATCAGGCTTCTTCCCTATGTTTGGCATGCGTCCAGCAGGCAGGTTGGTATAGCAGGCACTCGTGTACAGGCTCAGGGTCAGCCTTCTTCATCGTCCAATGTCGCTGCTCCTACAGGGCAGCCTCAACAACCACCAACTGCAGCGCAGGCTGGTGGGGGACAAGTCCTGGTGTGGGTTCCCAAGACAGCGTTAGCACAGCTGGAGCCGTTCATCGGCGACAAGAAGGACGAAGAACCTCAACACTTGGTTGAGGACTGTGCTGAAGTATGTAAGGAACAAAGACACGTGTTAGAAGAAGGCAGTCATAGTGGCCACATCCTATCTGAAGGACTCTCCAGCAAGATCGTTAGATGGAGTAGTTCGGACTGAGGGGTACGGCCGAGATTTCAATTTCTGGGCAAAGGGCCCACCCAGGGATTCTCCCTTCCACTACAGGGATCCTATTGCAACTGGCAATCGTTTCATGGCCAATCTGTATAACACTTGCTGACGAACCGCCAAGATTGCAAGGTGATACACACTGGGGAAAGCCGGCAGAAACTGGCCTCCACCTTGGAAAATTCCTGAATGTCCATGTGTGACCCCTTTGACTGTCTTGCACTGAGAAATGGGTGCCATTGTTGCCACGTAAATAATCCCGTGGGGAACGGCGAGTGCACGGCATGTGGTTCCACAACAGAATCATTATGTTATGGCTTGTTTGTCCTCCAACCCAGTTTCCATCTTTCCCTCCTTTCCATACATGCAAGTAGCCCTCCTGCCCACGTGCTTTCTTGCCTGCCTGCCCTCTGTCATGCCTCCCCTCC
>BFEA01000054.1:2053061-2066317 GCA_003427395.1 Chara braunii
CAGTCCGTTTTTCTGAATTTCGTTTTCCTTCTTCCTTTTTTTCTTTTTTTTTCGAAAGTTTTCTTTGTTTTTCGTTTGTTTTTCTTTTGATTTTTCTCACATTCATTTTAAACAAAACTTGATGTCCTCAAAGTACCGGTACTTCGAGGCTCGTCACCGTAGCTGTAGGTTACGCCTACCGGTAGCCTTAGGGTCGGGCCTTGACAACCGGTAGGTACTGGTGGTTTAAGGGAGAAAAAGGTGCGCGTGGGACTCGCGGCTATGGGAAATTCAATCCGACGTGGTATCCCGTCGAGCCGTCGCTCTTCGTTTCGTGTGAAAGGGGGCAGGGACACACGTGGTATCCCGTTTACGGATGAGGTCTCGGCGGCGCTCGCTGCACAACTCCGAGTCCGACGTGGAGGGCCTCAATCAAGTAGCCCTCTCCTTATACTCGTCCTCACCACGTGTGCGGTAGTGGAAACCCTTGGTTTGGTAACGCTCGAAGCGACGACAATCGCTGCACAAAGTGTTAGGCCAATGAGGCTCCACTGCCGTCCACGGGACGACGATCAACTCGTTAAATGGCAACAACAATGAATAGGGCGGAAAGCGCGTATCGATAATAACAAAACCCGCACCAACAAATCCAGAACACCGAGTTTCGGGAGGAAAGTAGTAACGCCCTCCGATCTTGGTGACAACTTCTTGTACGTCCCATTCACATACACGTATCCTTTCCTCGTTGTACGGGAAGGGACGTGGCGGGGGCACGAAAAGTTGGCGCCCGGTCGGGTTGAGGCCGTCACTCCACATGGCAGCAAAAGCAAGCACCAAACAATTTTCCTTAATCATACATTATTCGTTCGACACTCCAGACAGCCAGATCATCCAGTCGAGCAGCCAATCATCCAGTCGAGCAGCCAATCATCCAGTCGAGCAGCCAATCATCCTCCCAATCATCTACAACAAACCCTCTAATATGACCCACGACATGCATATATCAAAGTGAGAGAAGCAAAGTTACCATAACTCATCCATTATAACAAAATGTGATAGACGAAGAGGGCGAAGGAGAATAGACGCAGGTCAGAGGGGAGGAACGATTAGAAAGCAACCACAGAGTGTCCGACGATCTTGTCCAGGGAAATTTCGGCTTAAAAGCCAAGGGTTCATAACTCACGCTCGAAGATACCGGTTTTGGAAAAAAGAGCACTTCTGCCATAAAATTTCATCATGACCTCAGGCCATGCACTCACTCACTTCCGATTCAAACTTCTCACAAGCACTCACGATCCCGGCCGTCACGTGATAATCCACCATAGCGATCGTCACCCCGCCAACTTAGTCTCTGCATGGTCCTGCCCGGATCCCACAATCCGTCGGGCGATCCAGCGTGCCGCCATCAAGACTACAGCCAGCTCATCGGGACTTTTCGACTCTCACCTTCCTTCATACCACCTAGCCACTGCTTCTCGGAAGCGGGCTCATGAGTTGAGAGAGAGACTTTCGAAAGCGCTTGCGGAATTTATAGTTGCGGAAAAGGAGATAGGGGCCAGGAAGGTTAGGACTGAGATAGGGAGGGGTAGGGAAAGGTTCAAGGATATTCGCTTGACGAAAGCCATGTCGATCCCTTGGATCCTAGTCGTAGCCAATCAGAATCGTCGTGTATCAGGAATTTCCTTCTTACACGGCGTGTCTCCTTGGCTAGAGGGAAGGAGGAGGGAGTCGACATAATATTTGGGCGCGAGGATTAGAGCGGGAAGAAAAAGAGCGCGAAGGATAGCGTAAAACGGAACCAAGATTCAGATGATCAAGAAAGAGAAAAGGCGCGCGAGGCGAGGAAGAGATGGAAAACGGTTACAGAGAGAGGAGGAGCATGAATGCGAAGAAGAGAGTGTCGAAGGTAGCGAGGGAAGCGGGGAGGGGAGGTTCGCATGCATGGCGGATGATGGCACCGATGCGGAGGCAAAAAGGGCACCAAAACAGTTACAGCTAATTCAAAAATTGAAAAAGTACCATATCCGCGCGTAGAGCGAGCGAGGGAAAAAGTCCTATGCCTATTCAGATTCCTATGAAAATTCCCAGAGTTTTCCAAGACAACGTCGAGAACATTCATGCACAAGAAAGGACACGTTAGATTCCGCTCATTCCGAAATTCCTAACCGTCGACCCAAATTCCTAGCGCGCTCGCTAAAGCGCGCGTAATTCCCATGTATTTCCTGAATTGCAAAAGATGAAATTCCAAAAACCGATCAAAAAAATGTCGAAGGTGCTGAGAAGGACGGACCTTCCGAACAACGCACATTAGTTCACGGAAATATAAAAAGAGGCCTCGTCGGACCGTTTGCAAAAAAAAATACCAAAATTCGAAAAAGAGAGGGGAGGGGAGGGGGTTGGAAGATGGCGCAGGTCCGAAAGCTGACGCGTCATATGCTACACCCAAAGGATGTACTGAAATTCTCCCTCGGGCCTCAGCCGACTACCCCAAAAACAAAAGTAAGCAACATGCCTGCGAATCTCTGAGATCCTCAAAAAGGAAAAGAAAATGTTGGTCCTAAATGCAATGAGTATCTTCTACTATCTATTGCACTAAAACGACCCAGAAAGTCTAAAAAGAAGCTCTTTTTTTTGTCTTTTTTTTTGGCGCCTATGTCAGCTCTTCCTCATATCGCCTCCATATCCCTCTTCCTCAACATCTGCACCATCATCTTTTTTTATCTTCAGCATCTTGTTACAGGTAATAAACAACACCAATGAATGAAGGAAACAGAATCAAAGGTTCAATTACTCCCCCTTACTGCCAGCAACATAAAGAGCCCTCCTTCGACCTCCCTCTCTCTCTCTCTCTCTCTCTCTCTCTCTCTCTCTCTCTCTCTCTCTCTCTCTCTCTCTCTCTCTCTCTCACACACACACATAATAATGATAAGAAGTTTGTTATTATATATTATAGTATGTAAAGTATAAAAATGTCAGCTAGGTTCTTCTTAATTTTCGATTTTCTATCAAAATCCAAAATTCGATTTATTACATTGACAAAATTGAATATACAATTTTAACAAGATAGATCATAAATTATAATTTATTCTTATGACATCCAGCTATGGTGGCTCATCCCAGCCTGTCTCAGTTGTTGGAGCAACACGTGCTGGGAACCGGGCCCAACGTCCCATGTAGAATATACAAATGATTTGAAATACCAGGGTCATTACCTGCCTTCGGCTAAGAACAATCTGAAAACTATGAAAAAAGTTCAGGAAGATTTAGGAAAAACGTGGATAACTGTTGACCTGTTGCTAGGCTACTCAAGCAACAATTACCACAAAAGTCCTTCGAATGCTCAGAACCCCTGGACTCCCCGACAAAACACTCTAAAATTCTCTAACACTGTCTGATTCCCTGCCGAGCTCTCCCAGACCTCATGCCCCCACCCTGCTAGGTTACAGGGCAACACGACTCACCCCAACTCCGGTCAACGTCGTCCCGACAACAACCCTTGGTTTTCCCTTGGAATGCTAGGCCCAAGGTATCCCCAGATCTCTCTACCAGGCCTCACGCTCCTGCTATCAACAGGTTACAGGGCAACCTCCCAGCACCGGCCAGCGTGGTTCTGGCATCGAAAAACCGCACGTCCATGAATATAACAACATCAAAGATGCCTAGAATGAGCTGCAAGGAGTACCCAGAATCCTAAGGCATTCTCAAGGGTCATTTTTTAAGAAAATTGAGATTTTTTTTTAATAAGACCTCCCCCTGCCAGCATTGATTGCCCTGGAACCAGTGGGTTAACTGAGCAGGGACGCCCTTTGATGATAGTTTTTTTTTTTTTTTAAAGAGAAATATGAGAACAACTTGCACCAAGTACTAATGAAAACAGCCTCGAAGGGGCTAATAGAAGAAAACAGATATCTCTACAATACTAAATGCAAAGGGCCCTTTTGTTTTTTGGAAAAACACTCGGATCGAGAAATACCTGCCTTTCCAGTTAAGGTAATGGAGGATCTAGACACACTATACTGCAGGAACCCGGCATGGAAGAAATGCTTGGAGGCTGCCGACCTAGACCTACGCTCCATCAACGTCAATGGCCTGACATCAAGCAAACCAGAGAAACACCAAGCCATCTGGGACCAACTCATGGGGATAGGAGGGAGACGGTGGCCGGACATAATCTGTATACAGGAAACTCACCTACAAAACACCCCAGAGCATAATATGGCCCATCAGTTGATCTGGCCCCATACTGCTACCAGAGCTCACGCGCCCAAACCAGGCTCGGCTGGAGTTGCAATCTGGATACCCCCGGATTCTAGATTTCAACCGATCCACTGGGCGGTGGACGAAGTGGAAGGGCGATGGGCTTCGGTTCTGGGAATGTTGGAACTAGAATTGCTCTGTGTCCTCTGCATCTATTCGCCAAACTCAGTAAGCGACAGTCGAGAATTCTTGGGGACGATGGGAACGCAAGTCTCGGAAGGTATACCCTTAATAATCGTCGGGGACTTTAATGCAACACCCGATAGAAGTCTTGATAGATGGAATCCCCAGGAATCCCCCTCTTTCGCGGCAATAGAAGATGAGCAAATGTTAGCAGATCTCTGCGAGACTCTTTCTGTCTTTGATACATTCCGACGCCTGCACCCTCAATCAAGAGCATTCACATGCATCCAAGATAGCGACCCGACATACATTTCTAAATCCAGAATAGATCTTATCCTGCTGTCTAATGATCTAGAGGGCGCTCTACGATGGTCGTTAATACTCCCTCGTAGCCCGCACCCAGGGCTTGATCACAAGACTTGTGGCATAGTACTAACGATAAGGAAAAGGCCTGATCAAGGGTCTAGGTTCTACAAACTAAACACTTCCTTACTTAAAGACTCATCATTCCCACAAATGATCCGGCAAGAATGAGACTTCTGGCGCCAACAAAAACATCTTTTCGGATCTTACCTCGAATGGTTTAACAACGGTCTGATCTTCCTAGCCAGGAAATGCAAGGAATTCTCCAAAGCTAAAGCAGCCCTACGACAACATCAAGAAATGACTGCCCACAACGAACTCCTACTCCTGGAAAATCAGACAGACTCGCAACATCTTAATTCCGATAAAGAAAAACAACATCTTATCACCTCCATCCAAAATATCAAAGACCGTCTCTTACAGTATGCCCAATATAGATGACAAGGAATCAGGATCAGAGAGAAAATAACTAAACTTTCCTATGAAGCCTCAATGGACACCCATTTTTTCTCCATGGTCACCGCCCGGACACGACGGACTATCATCGAAGCCTTTTTTGACCCAGACGATAACAATACTATTGCCACGGATACGGTGCATTGCACATTAATCACCAGGAATTTTTTCAAACAACTATACACTTCCCAAGTCCCACAAGTGAGAGAAAGGACCCGTCCAATTCAGGACTTTCTTCTCCCGATGGACCGTCACATCTCTCCCCAACAACGTGGCAAACTCGAGTCTAAATTAACAAAAGAAGAAATATGGTCGACACTTCTTCAAATGAAGGAAGATAGAACCCCAGGGATAGACGGCTTCCCCAAGGAATTTTGGGAAGCTATGTGGACAGGCCTAAACTCTGACTTATGAGAATATTACCAAAAGGTATGGGAGGTCGGGGAAATGGGGGAAACAGTTGGGAAAATAGTACTATCTCTCCTCTACAAAAAGAGGGATAAAATGAATATCCGGAACTACAGGCCTATCACACTACTCACGGTTGTTTATAAAATGTTTGCCAAAGCATTGGCGAACCGTATGACGATGGTCCTAGAAGAGGTCATTCACCCAGCCCAAACAGGCTCCATGTCCGAGAGGAACATATAAGAAAACATCCTGCTAGTCAATGATGTGGTCCAATTAGCACGACGGAAGCAGGCCAATGCGGCGATAATTTTTATAAACTTCGAAAAAGTCTACGACCACGTGGACTGGGAGTTTTTAGATATGTGCTTAGAAAGAATGAATTTCCTTCCGGCGCTGGGTTAAGATTCTCCATAAAAACGCCACCACATGCGTCCAAATCAACGGCTTTGTGACACCCCCCTTTGAACTCCAACGGTCAGTAAGACAAGGGGACCCTATCGCCCCCTACCTCTTTCTTGTAATCATAGAAGCGTTATTTGCTAATTTGCGACAGAACAAAGACCTCACACGTATTGTGATATCAAACATCCCCGAGGAGGCGATACCTATCTGTTCTCTATTTGCCGATGACCTGACCATATTAGTGGATGCAACCGAGGCCAATATGAAGGAAATTCAGCAACTCATGAACAAATTATGTTGCCTGTCAGACATGTCTGTTAACTGGGGAAAAAAGACCATGGGCTGGTGGATGCATCACCAAGGGGGCAGACCTCCGGAACACCCATGTATCACGTGGTTCCCTCCGGAAGACCCCTTGAGAATCCTGGGGGCATTAATTACCACCAGAGGTAGACCAACATCCAATGATGAATGGCTGACAGGACCAGCACAACTTAAGCTGGAAAAATGGAACAACAAACGAACATCAATCTTTGGGCGGGCGCTCGTCATTAATAATGTGGTCCTGGTCACTCTATGGTACAAAGTCGTCCTATGGCCCATGAGTAACGGAGGGCTTAAAGTACTGAAACAACAACTTGCGGTCTTCCTATGGAGGGGCGACAACAATAATACCCACGCCATAAGCCGTGTAGCATGGGACTCGGTGATTCAACCCAAGAACAGGGGCGGATTGGGTATCATAGACCCAGCCACCCAATTCCAGGCCCTCTCTATTCGCTGGCTTCAACACATCATATTTTCACCTACGTCGCCATGGATCCCCCTCGCCCTGGCACAGATTTCAGACCTCGCTCCAGAATCTCCATCGGAAATTGACCCCCGTATATAGTTGGAAGACAGGTACTGGAGGATACCCAAGAAGTACAGGAATGGTGACCCCACGGACAAATACTGGGTACGCCTCATTCGTACATGGAGGAAGCTCCTGCCCCCCGACCGACCCACGCCGGAGAGGTGGGAAGAAATATTTAGGTAGCCCTTATTCGGCAACCGCTTAATAACGGACCCGGGATGGCGGATACGATGTGCTTCAGATTCCCTATGGAAAGGGTGGGTGAAACACGGGATCCGAAGGGTTGGGGATCTCTGGGATGCAGAGAAAAGAAATTGGAAAAGCACTGATAGGATAAGAGCAACCCTGCGGTACTGCCACTTCACTGAGAGAGCACTCAACGAGTTGATTGACAACTTCCCTTTCCACTGGTACATTACCCTCAGGAAAGGCCCCAGTGCAAGAGAAGATGACTGGGTGGGGCCACCTGACCACGAGAGGGAAGTAGGGTATGTCCACCTCGCTAATCAATCACATGTACTAGTTGAAGTCTTCTCCATTCTAAAGGACGATGGACTACGGTGCAACCACCAACCCTTCATTTGGAAGGAGCAGAATGAGGTGTATCGCATCAGGGTCATTACTGATGGAAGTCACCGGCGGGTGTACCACCCAATGGTCCCAATCGAAGACCTCCCCTTGGACCCTGAGGAGTGGCGGTGGACCATGGACATTCCACCCAGGAAGGGGGAGGCAAAAACACTGACATTACAAAACTTAAAATCCAAGTCGGCCTACCGTATGCTCAGACCGAAATGCAGACTTCGAGATCGTATAGATGATAGATGGTACCGCCACCTCAATGTGGATCGCCATCTACTGAAGCCCATCCTACGCTGGTTTGCTCAGCACAACGAAAGACCCGCTAAGATCTTTGCCTTCCAGTGCCAAATAGAACACAGGTGTCTACTAACTAAGGATTGGCTGATAGACCACACCCACCTGGAGCAACAAGGGAAGGCACTGCCATGGTGTCATCGATGTCTCCAAAGTTACCCTGGGGGGAGACGGGCCGAAACCATTGAACACATTTTTTTCCAATGTCCCGCGTCGGTACTACTGTGGAGAAGTTGGGATAGAATCTGGCGAGACATAGTTCCCGGCGCAGTATGGCCATGGGAGTGGAGGGTCATACTTTTGGGACATTTCCCTCCAATACGGGGGAAGACATTTGAGGAGAACATGTTCAACCTGGGTAGACGGAGTGTGCTATGGACTATATGGTGGAGAAGATGTTGTTTGGAGTTAGAGGGAGCATGGTGGAGGACGGAGAGACGATGGATCAAATTCGGACATTGATTCATTATGAGCTGGCGGCACAATGGAAGAAAACTAAAGACAAGTTCGACCAAATGTCCTCCTGGGGAGACATGAACCGGATCATTGCTACCTTCTGCATGGAATGGCTGGGGGGAGAAAGGGAGGGATGGGTGGCAGCAGTAAAGTGGACCGGTCGTCGGACAGAGAGAGAAGCACGAGGGGAACTCCGAGGGGAACCCCAGGCAGAAATAATAAGGGACTATCAGTTGATTTTTCACGACTGGACCAAGATAGACCCCGGCTCCCCGTTACGTCCCGCCCAGGACTTCGCAGATCCATTCCCACCCCATCCGTTGTCCTTAGCAGAAATCTTGCCGCCGGCATAAGCTCGGACTGAGAAGCGTCCAGAAAGTCTCAGAATACTTCACCTGTGCAGCAGAGTTCAGCGCAGCTCAGAGCAGGCTAGTTCAGCCTGGTTTTTCAGCCTGTTTTCTGTCGCTCTTCGAGTGCCCTTTGTTTTGGTTGGCTGAGGCTAGGGGAGGGAGGGAGGTCAGCGCAGCTCAGAGCAGCCTTGTTCAGCCTGGTTTCTCAGCCTGTTTTCTGCTGCTCTTTGTTGCTCTTTGTTGCTCATTGTTTTTCCAGTCCTTCCAGCCTGTACTGCAGCAGATTTCAGCGCAGCTTAGAGCAGCCTGGTTCAGCTTAGTTCAGCCTGTTTTCTGTTGCTCTTCGCTCTTTCATTGCTCTTTCATTGCTCTTTGTTTTTTCCAGTCCTTCCAGTTTTTTGCAGTTGCTCCAGTTGTTCCAAGTTTATTTCAGTTGTTTCCAAACACTTGCAACACTTGCTATTACAGATGTGCCAGACACAATAGGCGCCAAGAGGATAGCAGAGGATAATAGGTGGTTGGCTGAGGCTAGGGGAGGGAGGGAGGGAGACTCCACTGGTGCCCCCCGGTGCCCCCCCCCCCCAATACCCGACTGTGGGGCAGGCTAGGTAGGGAAGAGTAGATTGAATATGAGATGCTGGACCCGGTTTCCAGCACATTGGAGTCACTGCATTGATGTGTTCTTTTGCAAAGATGTACTTAAGGGACGCTGGACCCGGTTTCCAGCAGGTGCTGCTCCCCACCAATAGATGGAGCGGTCCACTAGGCAAAGCCTCAATCCCGGTGGTTCTCCTACCACCACCAGGATAGAGGTCTTGCACAAGGGCCTAAAAAAAATAAAAAAAAAACCTGCCTTAGAGCCTTTCAGTAGCCCACCCCTACCTGCCTCATCCCGATATCCCGATACTTAGTCTCTACTAGGCCTCACGCCCCCAACTGCTAGGTTACAGAGTGGCACAACCCACCCTAGAAGACTCCCATGTATTGTTCGAATTTCAACGGATTCACGCCCCCAACTGCTAGGTTACAGAGTGGCACGACCCACCCTAGAAGACTCCCATGTATCGTTCGAATTTCAACGGATGTCCCGAAGGACAACGAGAAACTTTAACGGCATGAAATAGAGGTCAGGATGGACTCACAGCGGGACTTTTCGGGATGCACGTGACCGAAATTACAACCGTCCCTGGGTGTCCGTGGCCGCAAATGTATAAAAAAAAGGTTCTACTTGTTATGGCTGATTGGATCAAGATAAAAAATCATACTTCTTCCAAAGAAGCAGCTACAACTCAATTCCAGAAAAAAAAAGTGGTCAACCCCCTTCCCCTGGGCAGGGATCTTGGAAGGCAAAAAGTTATATTACTCAGGCACTCTATGGGATCATTCTGCCCTCGGGCCTAGCTCCCAACGCAATTCAGACAGCTCTTGAGCTGAGAGGGCGGACAGGTAGAACCCGAGGCCCCACCCGATACTATCCACTCTCACTTCAGACTGGGCCTCGCCACACCTATCCCGAAAACACCGATTTGGAGAGGAGAAGCATCGCCATACCAACTCTCCAAAATCGGTGTCAGAAAAAGAGTGGAGAGCAGCCAGAACGCGGATTTCGGGAGTGCTCTCGAAGTTTGTGGATCGCCCCGCCTGCAACACACCGGTTTTGAGGAGTGGTCCGAGGCTCCTCCGATTTCGCCCCCAAATTGGAGAGTGCGCCTCGACCGACAAATGTCTGTTGCCACCGTTTTGTCTGGGTTCGCCACACCACTCTCGAAATGTGAAAAAGACAAAAAATGCGGCGGGTGCATCTGGCCATGTTCTAGCGAGAAGTTCATTCTCATTTTGCACATTTCGAGAGTGGTGTGGCGAGGCCCGTGGTCTGCACTCTCCAGAAAATGTCGGGCCTTGTCAGAAGAATCGGAGACTGCCGCCTTGGAGAGCGCAGTGTGGCGGCGAACCCTCTCGAACGGAAAATTCACATCCTCCTCGTTGGAGAGTGCTCCCAAACTTTTTTGCGTTTTCGGGATAGGTGTGGCGAGGCCCACTGTGACCTCTTCCAGTTGTACTCCTTTTTTTTTTTTTTTTTTAAGCCCATGGTGTTGTAGAGGCCAAGGACCAGACCCGCAGTGATTGCTGGTAGCGGCAGCCAATGGTTGTCCTGACAGGATAGGCTCCTAATTTAGAGATTACTTTTGAACTTCTTGATGATGTTTTCTTTTCCGGGGGCTAGGGGTCTCGCTCCACAACTCTAGAAACTGCCCATTTCTTGAGCGCGGCACCGCTCCACTTACTCTAGACGCCAGGTCTGGAATTCGGCTTCTTGAGCTGTCAGTCTCTACTCACGAGAATGGCGAGAATCCGTCGTCGCTCCACTAACTCATGAAACACAGTCACGAAAACGGTTTTCTTGAGTTGTCAGAACCTCCTCTCCCATGACACTCTTGACGTTTCGAGAGCGCCCGCCTGCAGCAGCGGGAATTTCAAGGGAGGCATGCAGGACCTTGGAAAGTTGAGCATTCTTTGGAGTGCACCTGGAGTCTGCGTGGACAACAACGTGCTGGCCGTGTCGTGTAGCTCTCGCAAAGAGCGGTCTGACATCCGAGAGGCCTTCTCGAGTTCGACCTTCTAGAGTAAGTGGAGCGATGTTATCTTTTTCAGTCGTTTCTAGAGTCTGACAGCTCTAGACTCACTCTCGAAAATCTTCGAGAGTCTAGAGTAGTGGAGCGAGACCCTAGGTCCCACTTGCACGAATTAAGAGATACTGACCGTGATGCGACAACCCCTCTTCAGCAATAGATGGATAACAGACACCAACGGCCAAACACTCCACTGCATGGACACGCCATGGATGGGCTGGGTCAGGAAAGGGGTCACAAGGATTCAGGATATCTGGGACTCAGAAAAGAAGGACTAGATCGAACCGTGCCTTCTGCGGGAAAAGCTCCCTTACTGCCACCACCCCCATGAAGCCCTGGGGAAGGTGACGGAAATGGTCCCTATTGACTGGTTGAGAATTCTGCGCAAGGGCCCTACTCTGCTGAAAGACGACTGGGTGGCATGCCCGGCAAGCGCAGGGGGAGTGGGAAGGGTAAGTTCTACCCATTCGGATGGCTCCGCGACGGTAGATCACTTCCACATAACGAAAGGAAGCATTCTCTACAAAAACACTGACGAGATGTCGTCGGTGCATCCAAAGACCGAACTTCCCCGTATAAGGGTGCTCTGGGAGAACCAACAATGGATAGCCTTTAGGCCATCCTCCCCGATTCAGCACCTTCCCTTGGATCCGCTGGAATGGTCTTGGTCATCCCAAAGATGGAGGGGTAAGACCAGCACAAAAACCCTTTACGGACTAATGGTAAAGTCAACATACAGGCTGCTCAGACCCAAAACCAACCTGGCCGATCAAGTGAAAGACCGATGGGGGGCTCATCTAAACATCAGTCAAGAGGCATTAAGACCAGTTAAATGGTTCCAGTTAGCTAAGGCAAAACCGGCCAGGATTGCATCACTCCAATGGCAGATTGAGCACCGATGTCTGCCAACAAATGACTGGCTAATTGACAGAACTACACTGGAACAATGGGGATTGGCCCTGCCCTGGTGCAAGTTATGCACAAACGCCTTCCCGGCTCGGAAACACCCGGAAACAATAGAACACATTTTCTTGAAATGCCCGGGAGCACTGTGGATGTGGCGGTGGTGGGACAGAATTTGGAGTCAGTTGGGCACAGGCACACTGTGGCCTTGGGAGTGGAAGGCACTCCTTTGTGAGACCTGGCCTGGGAAACCGATGGGGCACAGCGAGGAATTCACATCCAACATGTTCATACTGGGAAGAAGAGCGGTCCTCTGGGCACTGTGGAAACGGCGCTGCACATACGAAATGGAAGGGGCAAGGCTAGAGGGCCCAGAGTTTACTGAAACAGTGATCCTGCAGATTAAAACAGAAATTACAGCCAAATGGGAGGCAGTCAAAACGAAGATCCGGCTATGGCAAAATCCAAAGGACATTAAGCGGAAACTGCAAGAATTCAGTTCAAACTGGCTGGGAGGTCCCGATGAAGGAAGATTAGGGAGGGTTGAATGGAAAGGAGAGGCAAAGTCGGATGAGGGCCAACAGGGAGCAGCGATAGCAAGGGACTACCA
The DNA here is from genome assembly GCA_003427395.1 of Chara braunii. Taxonomy (NCBI): domain Eukaryota; kingdom Viridiplantae; phylum Streptophyta; class Charophyceae; order Charales; family Characeae; genus Chara; species Chara braunii. Next base: position 2,065,734 of record BFEA01000054.1, read on the forward strand.
ACTGCTGTTCAATGATTGGGCTAAGATAGATGCAGGGATCCCCCTCAGACCTCCCGAAGAATTCCCCGACCCCTTCCCCCCCCCCTCCAACTGCCTGGTGGGGATGCAGTGGTATGGACTGTAGAAGAGGATGTTCCGGGCGTGGCTGAACCCCTCGGCCAGCTACTCTTTGTGTCTGTGAGGCAGACTCTGTTTTGCGTTCCCAGTTCTCAAAGTCAGTGACACTCAGCCAAAAGGAAGTGGGGGGAGGGGGGAGCTAGGTCCTAGTAGCAGATATCTGGCACCGGTAACCAGGTAACCAGGTGAAGAGGCTCCCCCACTTCCACCCCTTCCACCCCTCCTGTTCAGTCAATCCCCTGGGCCCCAGGGCACAATGCTGACGGGAGTATGTCCTCAGGTCGACATTTTCTGCTGGTTTTTTCTGCACGCACTCATGGGACGCTGGGCCCGGTTCCCAGCTTGTGCCAATTCAAGTGGATATGGTTGTATCTATGGGACGCTGGACCCGGTTTCCAGCAGGTGCTGCTCCCCACCAATAGATGGAGCATGTGTTTTAAAAAAAAAAAAAAGATAGCAAAGATCTT
>BFEA01000054.1:2080861-2093480 GCA_003427395.1 Chara braunii
TTTTTTTTTCACTCTACTGCTTACAACACCCCGTTCCCTGAAAAATTTGGACCATTTCTCGATTTATGCGTGTCATCCTTGAAAGCGCAGGGGCCATGCTAATCTTCTCTGTATCGTTCCAATTTTAACATATGTCCCGAAGGACGGCAAACCTTCTTGGAGCGGAGCTGAACCTATACATTTACGTAATATATATTGGTAGGGAGCTGGACCTACCGGTAGTTCTATCGTTTACTGGCGAGGGGAGCTGCACCTGCTGGCAACCGGGGTGCACAGCACCCCGAACTGCTATAATCAAAGAAATGTCTAGGTGCAGTTCCCCATCCATAGAGCAGAATAAATACTATAAATAGCTAGGTGCAGCTTCCCACCAATAGAAAATAAGAATAAATCTCGAGGTGCAGCTCCCGACTAATTGGATATAGAACGTCTAGGTGCAGCTCCCCTCCAAGAGATGGGCCAGTCTCTTGTGTCATCATGTTAATTAGAGCAACTCCAATCAACGTGAGAAGACACGTGGCATGTGCAGTGGTGATTCCTTGGTGCAGTAAACAATTGATTTGTGCTTTTTTTTCTTTTTTTTTTTTCGGAAAACTTGAACTTACATTTCAAAAAATGATTGGGACGACGTGGCATGCCATCGATGGAATGGATGGTCGACGACTGTGCACCAGCGAACATGCCACGTGGCATCATTGAGCAGAGCAGTCAAATTTTTCACTCACGGGTTCACATCCTGTTCTTTTTCTGTTGTCTTTTTTTTTTCCGATTTTTTTTTTTTTTTCTTTTTCCCCCCTCGGGTGTCAGCATCCGGAGTAAAAGAACAAAAGTGCTTTTACTCCGGATGCTGACACCCGATGCGGGGGGAAAAAAAAATTAAAAAAAAAAATCGGAAAATAAAAAAACACAGAAAAAGAACAGGATGTGAGCCCGTGAGTGAAAAATTTGACTGCTCTGCTCAATGATGCCACGTGGCATGTTCCTTGGTGCACAGTCGTCGACCATCCATTTCATCGATGGCATGCCACGTGTCATCATCCTCTTCGGCTTGTCTTCTGGTTTAGGGAATGCTACGTGTCATCCTCCCCCGAATTATATAAGCCATCAGGACCAAGGTGGAAAGAGGTGTAGGTACCACCAAATCGCTGTTGGGTAGAGCGTACTTCCAGCAATGCTCAAATTATTGACATACCCGCGCAAATTTACCCCTTTGGCCATTTAACTTTCACATTCTCGGCCGCAATTTTGGCATTTTTTGAGCCCCCAAGTCATCGGGTCTTAACTGGGTTTTCCAGCCAGTAGGGCCCGACACCTTAGGTTCACAAACTGATGAAATTGCGTCCAGGAACACTTGCGGTTCACAAACCGGCGAAGTTGGGGCCAGGAACATCGAAGGAGTATGTGGAGATGTGCAAACCCGGGACCTCGGTGAACTGGATGGGACCTCCGTGAACTGGATGGGACCTCGGTGAGGTGGACCAAAAACTTATTCCTATACACAACTACCCCCAGAGGTTGGGAGAAATTGTTTGCATACCCAGCGGCCGGGGGCCCACAACAATCCACCGAGAAATTACTGTTATACCCAGGTGTCAGCTGCAAATTACAGTTGTGCCCAGAGGCTTGTTCCTGGGGGGAAAAGGGCCGAGGAGGTAGCGAAAGAGAGCCGAGGTTCCATGGCTGCACCGCTTGTCTTCTGTGCTGTCCGGTGTGCACCTGGATGCACATGACCGTGAGTGCGTGTTTTCGTGTGCGCATACATGCCTTGGTCTCAGGAGAAGGAGGAGGAGAAGGAGGATTGGAAGGAGGATAGGAAGGCGCCAAGGAGGCGGCTCGCCTTGTGGCTCGCAGCTATGGCATGTGGATGTGGAAGGTGCATTTCAAATTCGGAGTTTGAACTCAAAATGCCGCCCAAGAGCCGCCGCTGCCTGTGGGTACACCCACAGTTTTGCGCGTCCAGTTCCTTGGCATTAGCATAATTTGTGGTGTGGGTCCCTGACAGAGGGCCTGTGATGCTGGGTGCAGGAATAATTTGGTGCAGGGGAAAAGTTGGGTGCTAGTTTAAGCTGGACATGGTACAGGGGGTATAAATGCAAGATGCACAGTGGGCCTGGGTATACCGGCAATTCCCATCCTTACAGATCCTATTTTCCCTTCTTTTTCTTTCCCTCCCCTGATTTGATTACTCATTCCCTTAATTCCTTGTAACTGTTCCGAGACAAATCATTTTTTTTAATTTTTTTTCCCTTTTTTCGTTTTTCTTTTTTACCGATGGCCACTGTGTAATTATGCCGTTCCTGAGTTTCCTCCCTCCCATCCTTCTTCTCCTCCTCCTCCTCTTTCTCCTCCTTTCTCCTCGCGTGTATCTACCTCCCCACTCTTTTGAGCGTTGGTGCCGATTGTGTTTATCTCCAGCTGGCTATGCTCCACATTCTTTGCAATGAACAAGGCTCAAATATTGACGTCATCCCCACCTTCCTCCAGTATATCACTGGCGTTTTTTTGTGAGTGCACCGCATCGTCACATCCCCACCTTATAGGACTTAACCCAACATGTCCTTCGGGAGAACTGTTAAACTTGGAATGCTTCAGAGAGTACCTTTCGAGAGGACCCCCTGAAGACGCTGCACTGGCGGCAGCAGAAACGAGTCGGGCGTTTTGCCAGGATACTGGAGTAGGACGCTGCTTCACGTATCAAGATGAGCTTCACGATGATATCCGAATGTCACACTCTTTCGTAACTTTTGGAGTTTTTTTTTATCACTTCTTTCTTCGACCAGGTTGCACGACTACGTTTTCGAGTCTATGGTGGTCGAATGCATGTTTGGTTTCTTTGTGTCGATGTCAATTGTAGAGTGAATGTCGTAGGTACGCATTGGATGAGCACATCTGTAAATGAATTGGGTGGGATTTTACTCTTCGCGTCTGTACCGATTGTGCGGTGGTTAAAGCGCGGATGAATTGAGTATGTATGAGACTAGGACACACTTTTGGAGTAGAGTGTATGCATCAGTATTTTTTGGTTGTCTGAACCGAGAGACATAGTCCGAGTCATTGTACTAACAAATCTGGTTTCTCGATATACACTGCCCACTGTGCGCAGCTAGCCAGGACGCGTGCTCTCACCATCGCTCTTGCAAGTGGTTAACTGGGACCCCCTCTTTCAGCTCCTGGGTAACGGGTCCAAAACTGAAATTAGGGTTTAGGGGTTGAGGAACTTGAGGCCTCCGTTAACCGTCTCTCCACATTGTTGCAGCGTCTTACCAACACAAACGGGGGTTGCGCTCTTATAGGACTTAACTCAACATGTCCTTCAGGAGAACTGTTAAACTTGGAGCGATACAGAGAGAGAAGATTAGCATGGCCCCTGAGCAAAAAAGGATGACACGCAAACATAGAGAAAGGACTTAACCCAGCATCTCACCACATATACTCAAATTCTGAGTATGGCAAGTAAAGCCATGCTCAAATTCTGAGTACGTCAAGTCAATTTAATCCATGCTCAAATTCTGAGCATTTGACCCCACCAGACTAAACTCAAATTCCGATGACGTGAACTTCTTTTTTTTTTTTTTTTTTTTTTTTTTTTTTTTTTTTTGACTAGGTGAAGTTTCGTGAAGCCGTGCCCAAATTTTGAGTACGTGAAAGCCATGCCCAAATTTTGAGTACGTGAAGCCATGCCCAAATTCTGAGTACGTGAACGTCGTGAAGCCATGATCAAATTCCGAGTACATCAAGCCATTCTCAAATTCTGACTCTTTTCTGAGTGCGTTGGAACATGCTCAAACGTTGATACGTAGAAAAAAGAGGCGGTTTTTTTTTTTTTGACGGTTTTTTTAACTTCTTCTTCTTCTTCTTCTTCTTTTAATGCATTACGCACACAGACCCTTATATTCCGGGGGGCCACCAGTCCGGTTGCTTATGACTGGCAAGCATAACATGTCTTTACAAGAACACGGCCCATGCCCACCACCCCGATACCTCTCACCGCACCGTGGTATCTCCTAGCCTCCCCCCCCTCCCCATCCCACTCCCTGAAGCCCGAACCTCACCCTCCTTCCTGTGACTGTTGTTTACGCAACAATTGACATTCATCACCCTTCCTTATTATTGTCCCTCGTCACTGTGACCCCTCTTACCTCCAGCTGTCCCTGCTTCCCGGTGGCCTATTATCCATATCTGTGGCCGTCACACATTCTGTCTATCATAACAATCCCCCTTGCACTTCACGCGTCACACATAATCCAGCCTCTACAACAACCTGGGCTTTTTAAGGAAAAAAAAAAAAAAAAAAGTTGCCACTTGTTTTCACTTGTGATTGCCGTCCTACTTCTGCTCCCATACTTCCATGCTTCCCACCTGTTTGTTGTATTGTGCACTATAGCCTGTACTATTCTTGCATATGTACCCATCCCTTCTATCCGTCCCACGTCTTCCAACTTCGGTCCTTGTGGTTTCGGTTACTAACTCGTATCCAGCTTATACCATGTCATATAGATTACGCATTTTATCCTACCTGCACTCCCATCTACCCATACAAAGACCCCCCCCTCCCCCCCCTTTCCTTCCCCTCCCGTATAGTACATTGGTGACGTAGGCCCCCCCTCAATTCCTCCCCCCTCCCCCCCCCCCGCCGCCCGATTTATATAAAAGAGACATCTTTTTGAAAATCAATGGGCAAGGGGATCTCCGAGCTAAAAACGTCTTTTTCTATATATCAAACTCTGAGGATGATGGCTTGACCTACTCATAATTTGAAAAAACGAGAGGAGGGTGGCATGCCCTTTTTGCTTTTGTCTGGTCATCCTCTATCTTTTCTTCCTTGCCTTCTGCATATGCACTCGCGCCACAACTTCTTTCCTGCACGTATCTGACCGCTTTTAAGGCCAGATTGTGTCGAAAATTTCCTGTGTGAATATGCCCGCCGCGGTCAATGTTTGTGTGACAATGTATATTATGATTTCGTACGGACTTATGAACTCGTATACGCATCTCAGTATGTTGATTTGCCTTGATTTGTTGTTATGTTGTTGCGGTGGTGGTGGTGGTGGTGGTGGTGGTGGCAGTGGTAAATGACAGTCACGAGGGTCCTCATTCAGTGCACCAAGGTTTCGAGAAGTGTCTATATATAGCATGTGTACGTGATGCAGGTGGTAGGGAAGGGGGGTTGGAGAAGGCAAGGTGGGTGGGAAGGGAAGTGTGGAGCGAGGGCGATGGTACACCACGTAGTCCCCTGTGTAGCTTTCCGACGTTAATGGATGGTCCACATAGGCGAAGTGCTGATTTTTTTATCTTTGCAGAGTTTTGACAAGGATGCGGTCGGGTTTTGGATCAATGGCGAAGTGTTGACTTTCTTATCTTGTCATGGGCTTTTTCCATGGTTTGCTGTGACTCGGGAGCGGGCGGTGGCCTGCCTCCATTGTGCGCATTCACATCTGGCAGTCGGTCTGTTGATTGCAGGTTGCGGACCGTTTGGCGACCTTTGGGGAGACGATATTCACGACAATGTGTGAGCTGGCTTCGGAGCACGACGCAGTGGATCTCGGCCCAGGGGCGCCTGACTTCGACGGTCCGGATTTTGCCAAAGACGCGGCGATCGAGGCCATACGGTCTGGGAAGGGGCAGTACTCTCGCTTGCAAGGCGTGCCACCCCTTAATGCTGCCATAGCTGAGCGGTTCCAGAAGGATTATAATCTAATGGTTGACCCAGACTTAGAGGTGACCGTCACCTGCGGGTGCTCGGGAGCGATTGCCGCGGCATTCCTTGGGCTGGTTAATCCTGGCGACGAGGTTGTTTTGATTGAACCTTACTACGATTGCTACCCAGCATGTGCCGCTATGGCGGGTGCGACGATCAAATGCGTAACCTTGAGGCCGCCGAGTTTCGCAATAGTTGAACGAGAACTAAGGGCAGCATTCTCGCCTAAGACGAGGGCAATCGTCATCAATTCCCCACATAATCCGACGGGCAGAGTGTTTTCTAAAAAGGAAATGGATTTGATTGCCTCTTTGTGCCAGGAGCACGACTCGCTGGTCCTCATGGACCAGGTCTACGAGAAGATCGTCTTCCCGGGTGCAAGCTTTCTGGCTATGGCGGCCTTGCCGGGCATGTACCCACGCACCGTGTCTATGTCCAGCCTGGGAAAAACCTTCAGCTTGACCGGTTGGAAAATAGGTTGGGCAGTTGCCCCGCCCCCTCTCACAGATGCCATTAGAAGGGCCCACCAATACCTAACCTTCTCCATTGCTACCCCTTTGCAATGGGGTGCGGCAGCTGCTCTCTGCGGCCCCGGTGAATTCTTTTGCGAGCTTGTACATCAATACACTGCAAGAAGGGAGAAGCTCGTGACGGGACTTCGAGAGGTCGGATTTCGAGTGTTTGAGCCTGAAGGTGCTTTCTTTGTCATTGCAGATCACACTCCTCTTGGAATCGCGGACAACGACATAACCTTCTGCAAATACTTGATCGAACATGTCGGGGTCATCGCCATCCCCCTAAGCTCCTTCTATTCGAATCCCAACGACGGCAAACACCTTGTTCGTTTCGCATTTTGCAAAGATGACGATACCCTCTCTGCGGCTATCTCCAGAATGAAAGCCAAGCTTTGTGGTGTAGTTGCTCCTTCACAAGATCCCTCACAAGATCCCAACTGCTGTTGATGCGCGGGGCATGAGGTTTGCCCATCGCTGTCCGCATGAGATGTTTGGCCAATACTGGTATCTTCACAGATATCACAGTTTCTGATGTCTTGATGTATTCCTCCTTGATTTCACAGCTGGAATACTGACCGTAGAATCGGCGTAGATCATTGTTTTTTCAGTGGCCAGTCTCTTATCCATGGCCGGTCTCTACCAAGTCATCCTCCTCGTTAATTGACAAAGGCTGTTTGCAACATTGGCTGACGCACTCCTCCTCCTCCTCCTCCTCCTCCTTCTTATTCTTTTTTTTTTTGTTTTGGACCATTTCTCGATTTGTGCGGCATCCTTGTGCAGGGGCCATGTGTGTCCTCTCTGTTCACTATTCACTATTCTTTTGCATTTTCTTGTTTTTGTATTTGAATGATTGACAATCCTAGGGGATGGAAATCCTGCAAATGGGGTCCATGATCACAAATGCTTTACGAATGTTTATTTCCTATGATTTCTTTCTTTCTTTGTTTGTCTGAAAAAACTTGCTCCAATCTATTCGGTGGGAGCAGCACGTGCTGGGAACCGGGCCATCATCCCTTATGGAAATTATAGAGAGCAACTCGGATACTGGGGCCATTCCCCGGCACCGGCTTAGCTAATTATGCACAACTTCTGAACAAGTGAGGAATGCTAAGGTTGTTTTCTAATGATGCTCTTGCTTGCTCCTTCTTGAATACCCTACTCCACCCGAAATTTCGTATGTATTCAAAATGCACGAGTCATGCCCCTCTCTCTCTCTCTCTCTCTCTCTCTCTCTCTCTCTCTCTCTCTCTCTCTCTCTCTCTCTCTCTCTCTCTCTGTGTGACTGTGTGTGTGTGTGTGTGTGTGTGTGTGTGTGTGTGTGTGTGTGTGTGTGTGTGTGTGTGTGTGTGTGTGCTGGCTTCCTTAGGTTGTCCTTCACTCAGGGACCCATTCACTCTGAGTAGATTTTGACTACGTGCAGGAACCCTTGTACTCTCTTTTACCATACTTCTCATACTTGTAACTTTTCTGTGTTACCCCTGCCAGAACATTCTCACTTCTGATATCTCATTATCCCATGGAGAAAAAAAATGCACTTTGACTTTGGGTCAAGACAGATTATGGTGTGGACCATTGATAGTCCACTTTGAGTTTGGTCACGACAGCGTACGGCTGTGAGCATCAGTTGCAGACTCCAGTCTCCCCATCATGATTCAGAGAACACACGAAACAAAGCAGTCCGTCAAAGCCTGTTCAAGTTGTTCTTTGTCCTTTCTCCTTTTCTGCAAACATACACAAATAGAGCGACGGAGAACTGCCCAGTGAAAAAACTTGACCCTGGGACACAAAGGGAGAAATTGACACAAAGGGAGAAATTGACACAAAGGGAGAAATTGACACAAAGGGAGAAATTGACAAGAACAGCGCGGCGGGAGTCTGGGACCAACTCTTTCCACATAATATGGATAGAAAGCCAGGAACCTCATGCACAATTTTTCTGTCTTCCCTCCCCCCCTCCCCCCCCCAAAAGAAAACCCATCCACCGCTGTCCTCCATCATCAGAGGGGTCAGAGTCCGTCCCAGATGGAGAGGCCCTCAGAATTACGATGCCTCCGTTCCATTCATGGGGAGCTTCACGTCCCGGGAACTGGGCCCACTGTCCCATACTTTGAAACACCAACAACAGAGAGCATTGCTAAAGGCTGTCCATTTTCTTTGTTGTGTGGAAGCTACAAAGGAACTGGTTCTGTTTCAGCCAGGAACAGACAGATGTTAAACCACCAGTACTTGGCCCAGCTATTGATGCCGAGCCGGGAAGCACCCTGCACGACAAGTTTTTCCGAGCCGCCGCCACGTCGTTTCGTTTCTCTTTTGGCTGGCGCCTTCAGCCACTGTGGTCCAGTAGCCCGAAGCCCATCAGTCGCGGCGCGTTAACGGGAAACGCCCGTGGGCGATGTGTGGGCCAAGTACTGGTGGTTTAAGATTAATGGGATAAGATTAATGGGATGCTGGACCGGTTTCCAGCAATATTTGAGAAGTGAGTGGATGCTCACATCACAGACGGAGTAGCATGGAGGAGAAGGTCTGTAGGTCACGAAGTGTGGTAGTGCTCTTATGCGATGTGGTTATGCTGCAAGAGTAAAACTCTTAACTACATTGTATTCAGTGTATTGTATGTTTCCATCTCATCCCGGAGCAACCGGGAAGGTCTACTAGGGGGAGATGCTCCTATCACTCCTCGCAGTATAGCCAACCTGGTTTAACCACTGCTGCAGTACTTCCTAAAGTAGTGCGCGTTAACAAGCCACAATTTTAGCAAACATACGGGCCACTACAGGAGCGCCCACGTTCATCCGACTAGAAATGTTTCTACTCTTTTTTTTTTTCCACGGCCGATGGCTGGGCCAAGTACTGGTGGTTTAAACCACCACTACCTCCGAGACTAGTTCCGTCAAGGTGGAAAAGAAGTGGAAAAGAAGTGGAAAAGAACTGCGTACCAAGCTTCGCCGAAGGGCCAGTGCAATTTCTTTTGTTTTTTTTAGCCAGCCGTATTGGATTGAATGCCTGAATCTGGACGATTTCGAGGAGAGGTGCGGAAAATTGAGATTGAACTGCATTTCTGCATCTGTGTATAAAACACATCCAGATTCAGGAGCTCAATCCAATCCCCTTTGCTAGTGGGACCTCACCCCTGATGGGGAGCTGCACCGCACCTGCTGGAAACCGGGTCCAACGTCCCTTTGAGATGTAGAAGACATTGGAGCAACCAGACCGCTACTGGGGTGGGCTGTTCTTACCACCCAGTTGGGATTAAAAAAAAAAAAAAAAAAAAAAGTCGTCAACCTCCGCCTCCACAGCTCAATGATGTCGGATTGATTGAATGAGACGTCTGGTTTTAGTTCTCTGCGCTGTGTGTCTTTCTGTTTATCTACAAAGACAACTACATCTCCCTTGTCATTCCCTTTATGTCTTCATGTGTGCCGGCAATGACTTCTGTATCCTTAAACCGCCAGTACCTTTGAGCTGCCCCCGCCGAACCAGTCCGCGGCCAGTGCCCGAGGCTGTGGGAGGGCAGCCCGAAAAAGGAGTTGCAGCTGCCTTGTTAAAAAAAAAAAAAAAACAATAAAAGAAAAATGGTATAAGGGGTGGCCACGGTCGTGCTGTCAGGAGGAGAGAAAAGAAGAGCAGTGCCACTCCCATGTTCAGAGAAAGGGTCTCGCGGCACGGCACACGAAACGAAAACGAAACGAGTGCATCTGCCCAACAAAGGTGGCAAAATACACTGGTTACCATTTATAGCAAACCGATGAACCTGGCCATTTTCTGTGAGAAGATTCATTCGTTTCGTTTTTCGTTTCAAGGCCCAAAGAAAGGGAAGAAAAAAAACGAAACAAAAAGGATTGGCAGAGGACCTGCTCTTGTGCTCACCACAGGTGCAAAATGAGAATGAATCTTCGGCTGGAACAAGGAAAGATACACGGCAGTTGAGGGTACAAACGGGACAACACAAAAAAACAAAAAAACGACGGGCTGAGGGCCTGGCTACGATCTTTCCGCTGTCAGTGTGGATTGTTGATTGTTGCACTGTCAGCGGATATTGCCTGATAGGACCTTGACGTAGCTTGAAAATTGTAAAACGGTATCTGGACTTGCAGCTGTACAGATGTGTGCGCACTGCCATATTCTCAATTCTCTCTGTTTTTTTTCTTCTTGCTTTTGAATGCGGGTGCCCACACGAGTTGCAACTCTGAACCAACGCCAGAACCTTCTTTTGTTTTTTCCGTTATTTTCTAAGTAGGATAATAGTATACTGCCCAGCTCACTGATTCCCAGCACGAAGCTGTGCCGAGGCTGTGGAAAGAGCTTCCGGCATGCTCGGACGGGCGTTTTCAAGTCGTAAAAGGTACTGTACTTGTTAAAGTCGCGGTGGTTAACAAGTCGCGACAATGATGGAAGAATGGGGCACTTGGGGACCACCCAAATTCATACGAATACAACCGCTTCTACTTCGAATTATGTTGCCATATATTCCTGTTCGAAGTATGCTAAGAAAAACGGTTTTATCCTGCGACCGATGTATGGGCCAAGTATTGGTGGTTGAAGCTCCTGGAAGAGAAGATGCATTGTTTTTGAGGACGAATCCGCACCAAGGTCAGCAATCATGGAACAACTTATAAAAACTGAGCACAGAAAGGAATGAAAGAAAACACTCCAAAAATTAAAACAGAAGTAAGAACTGCAAAGCACAGAGTTGGGGCATTGGCACAGTGGCGGACATCTGGGACATCACACAGGCTGACTGGAAACCTTGTCATACGTTGGCGTCATTGTTATCTGGACTATGGCATCAACAACAGCATCTTCATTTGGTTCAGCAAGATATTCCTGTGGACTGGGTTAACATCCTACGAGCAGGTGTTGTTCCTACACCGCGAATGTGGTACAAGAGCCAGCAGATTGAACAGCCGGGCTTAGTATGGAAGATTGAAGATTATTCAGAGGTGGCACAAATCCCGAACTCCCAACACTCATGTTGGGAAACAAAAGACGGATCTTTTGGCTTGGGATCTGAACTGACCTTGGCGCAGAATTCATTACCTTTGCCAACGGTTCCAAACTTGGTCCCGGTATGCGTCTTGGAATATGAGGATGGCTGCAGGCCTTTCAGTACTTCACGACCATCATATCTGTTGTCTGTGGATCCTCGTGATTGGGCTTGGGAACACCTTTTGCAGAATAATAAAATGGTCCCGATACAACGATATTCTACAAAATTGGGATATCAGCTTTCTACACCGCAAGTCGATGTTAATTGGCTTGTAGCCCGAAGGTGGCTGGCAACAGGTTGCTGATAAGACTGACCGAAGCATTGTCTATGTTTTGGGAAAATCTTATGGACTTGGTTGTAGTTAAGTGCAACGACTTGTTGGTTTCTGGTTGCCTGTAGCCTCTCTCTGTCGAGGCTGTACCATAGGTAGGACAGGTTTGTAAATCTTGTTTGGCTGAGGGCTAACCGCGTGACCTGCCTGTGGGACATATCTGCAAAGTACGGGAAAAATACAGGCCCGTACTAACTGAATTTACAGCTATCCTAACTGCGAATAGCAGGCCCGGGCTACTCCTAAGACAGACAGGCCCTAAAGGCGTAAGCTGATAGACGGTCCTATAGCCTATAGCCGGGTACGAAGAGGCCCTAGAGGCCGAAACAGCAAACGGTACCGGTCCGTCAGTCAGTCCGGTCTAGCTCGAGTCTAGGCTAGTTTAGACTATAGATAGGATAGCCACATCGGTTCAGGGCTTTTGGCGTTGGTACGGAGTACATCGCGGCTGCGCTATGCGTGAACAGGAAGTGGTGACGGCTCAACGTTGTGGGAGACAGACATAGCCAGACCTTTGGAGCGCTGGCCATAGCTAGGACCTGCGATGTACTCTGTCAGCACGCGGGGCTGTCAGAGGTCTGGGTTATTCGAGGTCTGCTGGAGGCGAGAGAAGTTGGTGTCCTGCTGGACCCTCCTCCGGACTGGGGTCACAGGGTTATGGCGCTGCAGCCATAGCCGCAACTTTTTCCTCAGAGGTCATCTTGTCACGAGTGGTGGCGCTGCTGCAGACTTCCACCCGGGAAGTCTTTCGACACTTCGTCATCATCAGATATTGTGGCGCTGGTCTTCTTCTTCACCCTCTGAGTGGCGCTTGGCCTCAGAGGCCTGTTTCAGGGTGGTGCTGTCCTCTCGAGGCAGTACTTGGGTGGCGCTTGATGTTTCAGGGGCTCAGATGTGTTACGAGTGGTTACTCAGGGTTGGGGAGTGAAGCGCTGCTCACTCCTGAGCAGCGCACTGTAGTTTTGAGGTTATCCTGACAATTTGAGACTCTGAGTTTAATAAACAGTGTGATACTGGGTTTGGACTATCATCGTTTCATTGTTTCCTTTTTTTTTTTTTTTTTTTCAAATGTTTTTTTTTTTTTTTTT
>BFEA01000054.1:2125291-2136630 GCA_003427395.1 Chara braunii
TGTTGTAGAGGCCAGTCACTGAGTACACAGTGATCACCTGGAGCAGTAGGCTGTGGGTGTCCTGGAATATGAGACCACCTCCCATCCCATCCTCATGTCAATACTCCTAGCGCAACCCCTATCCCACTCTCCTACCTCAGTGTGACCAGCACTCAGGACCATTACCCTACCAATGGGCAGTTAACTTGGGCCGAACAGCAGTGATAGGCACCAGGGCTGATAGGTTGCCCAGCCCTGGTGGCAGCGGAAGCGGACGAGCTTTGTCGAACGGGAACTTCGGATGCCAGGCCCAGTCTTTTTTGTTGTTGTCAAGCCACATTCAAGCGAGATTGCCATGTCATTCTTTTAAAGACTGGTTTGATCTGCTGGTTGGAGCATTGCTGAAATCTCCGGATAGCTTTCCAGACCCTTTTCCCCTCTCAGAGCTTGCGATTGTGGACATGCAATGGTATGGTAGCCTCGATGAAGAGGGGACTTGAATGATTGGCTATAGATAAGCGTCAGGGTTGTTCGCAGTCAGGAGGCTTTGCTTGTGTGGGTTGCATTTCCGACGTTTTGTGTGCTTTCCATTTTGGGTAAGGTCGTGCAGTACAGCGTTGCTCGGAGGGGTCCGTTTGGGGTTTCAAAAAGCCAAAAAAGGGTCCCGTCGCAGTTGTCCCGAAGACCCGTCATAGGGCAGGTTAGCTTGTCTAGGTTGTTCGAAATTTAGCATGGGGCGCCGTCCACAGTTTCCCTTTTGAGGGGTGGTGTTTTTTCCCGTTTCAAAATAGGGGCGGACTATTTGGGTCTGGGGCATTTCTGCTTTTGTTTTTTTTTTCAGTTTGAACTGCATCTCCCCATAAATATCGGAAGCATTCATCTGTTTACAGCTACGAACTAATGAAAAGTGAGAAGGGACTTCTCTGCCTTGTTGGCAGGGCTTACTAAAAAAAAAAGAAAAAAAAAGAGCTATCGAGATTTAGGGCCTCGCTCCACTACTCACCGAATGTGCAAAATGAGAATGAATAGTCTGGTAGAACATGGGTAGATACATCGCAAGTAGTTTTTTTTTATTGAAACTCCGTATACGGGAGACCTACGTAACGAGGTGATAAGAGCATCCCCGGTAAGTAGGACCTGGCGTAGAAGGCTCCATCTATTGGTGGGGAGCTACACCTGCTGGAAATCGGGTCCAACGTCCCTATAGAATGATGAGAATGTATCTGCTGGAAAACGGGTCCAGCGTCCCTGTCTAGTGATGTGAATGTATCTGCTGGAAACCGGGTCCAGCGTCCCAATGCAGAGTTGTGTTGACAGCTCCATCTGCCTATGTATGCACGTTGAGCAATATATGTCAGAAGCGAAACCCTAACGAGGATGTGATATATGTGTGATGTATGTGTGTGACGCCCAACCTCACGCCCAGCGCGACTTCCTGATCAGAGTGGGATGGGGGCCTGGAAGTGCGAAAAAGGGGGTGTGCCAAGGATTTTATGAAAGTGGGCGGTGGAGTCCCAGGTCGGAACTGAGATCTCCTGTGGCAAGTTTTGGGGGTAAAAGCGCAAGAGGGTATGTGCAGGTCGCACTTGGGGCTTTAATTTTCATAAGAAGAAAGGCAGGCCACCTTTCGTGGTTTGTGCACAGAAGGAAAGCCGCAGACGTCGTGCAGCATAAGGCAGATGGCATGTGCAGTGCATCCCAGACTAAAGGTCCCGGGGTACTTTTCCACAATCACAACACCGACAGATCTAAACACTCCTTCCATTCTCGAACAAAATCCCAACAGCATTGCCCTTGCCAACGAACTCAATTTTCGTAAGCCTTCAAGCCCAAGAATGGGAATCACCATCTCCTTTGGTTTCGCCTTCGTGGTTGGTCGCGCGGTTCGACCAGTTGTCGGCGTCGCGCGGCTTCGGTTCGGGCTCGCCGAGCGATTTCCGAGGCTCGATATGCCTGGTGTCGTCGACACTTTTCGCACGGTATGCAGGGCCAATAGTGGGCTATGGAATTCCACGGCACCACTGTGAGTTGGTGATATGGAAGGAGGAGGTGAAAGGGAAAAAACTGGTAGTAATAACGACGAAGCCGGGGGATAAGAAATATTGTGTTTTATAAGTATTTGGGTAGTCAGGGCTGTTGGGATCGTTAGTTACGGCACAGTGAAAGTCCCTTGCGCACAATCGATCGTTCTCTGTGAGACAGGGGAATCCCAGATTTCTTAAGTTCCCCCGCCTTCTGAGTTGTTCACTTTCCCAGTATTCACGATATTCCGGGTCCCTCAGGCTCTCTCGATCGGACATCCAAGAGGGAAATTCCGCTGCCATATCCGTTTAGCAAGCTCGGTCCCCTGCATCCTTGTACGGGGTTCAAGGCTGACTCACGCAGACGAGCGCGTATGCGGCGACTCGGCTTCCTCGAGATCGCGATCGTACGCGAGCGCGCACGTGAGAAACAACGGATTGGTTCAGTGTGCCGATCGCGTTCGGCATACATGCAAATATCCTATCCCTGCTACGTCGGGTGAGATCCGATCATTACATGCCATACATGTGACGAAAAGGGGGAAAGAGGGGACAGGACAATAAACTTCTCACAACACTCTCGGTGATCGAAGGTTAGCGACTAAACCCAGACATCTATAACGAGCGTTTTCCATCAGATCTGAGCGTATAGCTCACGCAAGTGAATAGTAGACAAAGACGAAACAAGCATCACAAAACAAGATAGGAAATCCGGAAAGATCGCTAATAAAAGGGAAGTCACATTCATTTCATGCATACACACGAAGTAAAAACGACAAGGAAAATTCGAGGCGATTTACAAGAGAAGTCCAAAAAGGCCGCGATAAAATCGGCCATATCAGGATTTAAAATTATACAGATGAACAAAGGAAAGGACGGAATTCCACGGCACCACAACTGCTCTCTCTCTCTCTCTCTCTCTCTCTCTCTCTCTCTCTCTCTCTCTCTCTCTCTCTCTCTCTCTCTCTCTCTCTCTCTCTCTCTCTCTCTCTCTCTCTCTCTCTCTCTCTCTCTCTCTCTCTCTCTCTCTCTCTCTCTCTCCGATGCAGGCAGTTCGTCTCGCATCCACACAGAGTTGTCACCCCGCTTAGTCCAAATATGCAAGCCACGTTCGCCCGAACGCCACAGTCCGTTGCGGCCCGCATGTCAACCCCGCATACTCAGCACCAGCTCGTCTGATCGCCCAACTCTCATACTCACTCACCTTCTAAACTTGCTCGTTAGCCGACCCTCACTGATCGCGCTAACCTCGAAATTCTTAGAGAGCAAACTAATCGTGCTTGCGAAATTTATAGCACGCATGCCTGCACAAAAGGTACGGGATTAAACCCTTGTGGACAAGAGGAGAAGAGAGGAAGTGCCTACGTCTGCATGGCCAAGCCGCGGCGTGGGGGTCGTAGCCACACTCCATGCATCGATCCGGTCATGCAGGTGCTCCGGCCAATTAGAACAGAGTATGCGCGGCGAGGAACAAGGAGAGGGCGGGTAAACACGAGGAAACCAAGAAAGAAGAAAGTTACAGTTACAATCGCGCCCGCCAAAAACGACAGCTACACAAGATAAGGGCGTGATCCAGTCAGAGCCCAGTTCCCAGCGCAGCAAGATGCGAGCAAGCGCGGCGCAATAAAATTCAGAGTACCTAAATTCCCAGCCTAAGTCCCGATTGCAAAAGGAAATTCCGAAAAGGTAGAAAACAAAAACAATTTCGCGAGTCCGTGGGGGCTCGACATCAGTTGAAAATTCAAAAAATGATATTCCCGCGCGATGATTTTGCCAAAATTCCCAGTACTCACAACAGAACAAGAAATAAGTTATGGTACAGTTATTTCTCGCGCTCGCCAAGGCGCGACTACCCAACCGTTGGCACGGGATTTGCCCGACACCGATCCAACAACTCTCAACAGAAAACGAAAAGAAACGAGGACATCCATGCAATTTGCCCGCCCGACTCATCTTCCCGCACCTCACCCATCCGACCCATCTCATTTCCCTAGGCAGCTTCGGGCAGAAAGTCGCGCAGTTACAAAAAATGGTTCGTCACATGTGTACAACTAAACACAAAACTCTAAAAATGATCTGATGTGTATGATCTTTCTCAATCAAAGCATAAGCACGAATCACTATCAATTATGTAATATGTATGTTCTGGACATTGAGACCCTAGATCTATTGTCCGAAGGAGAGCAGGGTCATTGATTACTTCCCTGCGCAAGGGAAGGATTGACCACCTGCAAACTACTTCCTAAGCAACGCACCTCCATTCCACAGGGCAATCAACACCCCATTGTTGATTGATATTGCGAGTCGGGTAACACCAATCAGCATTGATTATCCTACCTGTATCCTCAGCCAGACAACGATGTTGAAGGAGGGGGAAGGTGGGGGAGGATGATAACACCAATCAACATCGACTATCCTACTCCTGTCCTCAGACAGACAACGAGGTTGAAGGGGGGAAAGGAGGGGAAGGTGGTAACTTAAAGCTTCTTATCTGTGTCAACCCCAAACCCCACCACGTCAACATGCACCCTCTCTCCCTTCCAGCTAATGCTCTCTGCCCCGCTGCTGCCATGGTAATCGCTGCCGCCGTCATCGTTGTTGTTGCCCTCATCGTTGTTGTTGTTGTTGTCATCCCCAATCCCCACCCCGTCCGCTTGCGGCATCTCTCCCATCATGCTGACGATGATCTGAGATTCGCCGCACTTAACCCCAGTCCCCTCTATGTCCGCATGGGGCCTCTCACCCATCCCGCCGAAGATAAACTCAGATGCACGGACATCGCTCTCCACCCCGCCGCTGCCATGGTCGTCGCAGCCGTTGTTGTTGTTGTTGTTGTTGTTGTTGTTGTTGTTGTTGTTGTTGTTGTTTTTGTTGTTGTTTGCCCCGTTGTGGCTGTGGTCATCACTGCTACCGTCTCTGTTGTTGTTGTTGTTATTGTTGTTGGTGTCGTTGATGCCGATATAATTGATATTGTTAGTGTTGTTGTTGTTGTTGTTGTCCTTGATGTTGTCGGTGTTGTCACCGCAATTGTCATCGGCGCGATTATCTTTGCCTTCATCCAATCCACCCTCCACCCGATCATCCATGTCACTCTCCACCCCGCCGCTACCGTGGTCGTCGCATGCGTCATCGTCGTCGTTGTTGTTGTTGTTGTTGTTGTTGTTGTTGTTGTTGTTGTCGTTCTTGTCGTTGTTGTTTGCCCCGTTGTTGCCATGGTCATCACTGTTGCCGTCACCGTTGTTGTTGTTGTTGTTGGTGGTGGTGTCGTAGTTAAGAGCCTGAAATGCCGTTTTGCCTTTGTTTTTTTCTTTTTCTTGGAAGAATGTCGTTTGTTTCTCTTGTGACTTCGCGTGAGAGGGGGGGAGCAATCTATGGGCCTCGTGCAAAATGAGAGTCAATTTTCCCTGAGAACATGAAAAGATACACGGCCATGAATTTTGTCTTTTGTGCATGTCGACGCCCTATGTGCTTTGTCAGCCCCGTTTTTTTCAAGGCATTCTCACGCAGCTCTGTCCAAAATGCATCTGACTGTACCTCTGGCCAGGCGTGGGGTGGTACGACAAGGCCTCAGTAGCTTGCTCTCGATTGTTTATCAGGGGCTCCCCGTCGATCAGCTGGTAAGGCTGGTAAGGGACGCAAGTGGCTTTCAGGAGGTCTCGGGTTCAATCCCCATTCGGCTCATGTACCTTCCTGTGCAAGCTTGGCACCTGCCACCTAGAGAGAGCCCCTTGGTCCCCCCGAGTGGCATTGAGCAGTGACTGCTAAGGTTTTTAGGGGGAGGGGATTAGAGGGGAGGCACAGCGACTGACCCATCGAAGAAGCTCGGTCCTGATGCTACCGGCTGACCCCTGGCCGGTATCACCCACCTGCAAGTAGAGTGCAGCCCCCCCATGTTCCCTCGTTGGAGGCTTGAACACGAGCTGACTCCCACGGGGTTCCCACCGTAATACTAAATGCTAAATACGCCTGAACGGCTGTCCTGTCCAGATTAGAAAATGAAATAAGGGGAGCACTCGAATACTAAATGCTAAATAGGCCTGAAAGGCTATCCTGAAAATCTGTGGGATTCTTCTTTCGAGTTGGAGCCTCTCCCCGTGAGGGTTTCGCAAGGTGGGAGGTGTTACCCTTGGAAGGGGGGAGGCGGTATGGTGGGATTGTCTTTTTCTGGGCCAGGCTGATTTGGGGTTGGATCAGCGCTGGCGGTTGGGGAGAGAAGACAAGGGGGGTGAAGTTGTTTACAGCAGCATGAGAGGTAGAGAGGGCTCCCTTCCGTGGAGGGGGTGGGGCAGAAGGAAAGGGGGAACTTCAGCCTCTGAGGTATGCTCTAGCGGAAATTGTATGCCTTTTAGGGGGTCGGAGTGTCCGTTTATAGGCTGTTCCAAACTCGGGCCGAGATGAGAGGGGGCGCCTCCCGGTGGGGGCAGTGTAGGAACAGGGGGTTTGCTTTTTGAGGGAAGGGAGTAACTTCAATGGTCATACAGTGAGTTTATTATGTGTTGTGGAGACCCAGGTGAACGCTAGAATCTGCATATGAAGAGAGGTTATTTTTCCCCCTCCTGTCCTCTTTTTGGGATGCAGGTGAAGTTTCTCTATTTTTTTCAGGTTGGTGTCTGATGTTCCTGAGTTTTCGAAAAATTCTTAAAAGCTATTAAAAACGTTATTCGGTAAGCAGGAAGGGGAAGGTTGGTTTTAGCAGGATGGTGCTTGGGCAGAGGACGGATTGGTGTTCAGGGTGGTAGGTCTACTAGAAAGGCGAGGTGGGGTGACAATGGTCGGTGCTGGAGCAGTTGCTCTGTAACCAGGGGAGCTTGAGACTATTGGAGCTATGCCGAGGGTGGAAGGCATCAGGGTTGGCTATCCTTTTTTTTTTTTTTTTTTTTTTTTTTTTCCAATCCCTCCTAGTGCTAGTGCTGCTGGTAAAAGCAGACAGCGCTAGCACCCGGGGAGAGGCTCCATGTATTGGTGGGGATCATCACCTGCTGGAAAACGGGTCCAGCGTCCTTTACATACAGTGCGAATCAGGATAATGTCAGAAGAAATAATTGAGAAGGACCTCTACCGGAAGGAACCTCTTCACCTAAAATCAGGCACCAAATATGCTGCTTTTACCCGCTGGTTCCTTTCCCCCCCTCCTTGACATTCTAAACGACCTTTGTTCATTTGTACTCTTGTCCAAACCATTGTACTTCTACCATTGCTGTGGCTGTTGGGGAAAACATATCTGGAAACTCTTCAGATCTCTTCATTGGAATGTTGGGGTCGACCTGCAGCCAAACCTTGAACCTGAGGTAGTAACCCTTGCCCTTTGGTGCCCTCAACAAGGGTTGGCTATCCTCCTAGTATGTAGGATAGGGTTTAGGCTGGCATAGCAGTTCCTTAGTACGAGATGTCGGGGGTGTCAGGAGGTGCTGCACCTTACCGCGGGGCTGGGACGGGCTCCAGGGACACACAAGGGAACGGAGGATTCCCATCTCTCTATCATCACCACACAACTGTGCTAGATGGGAGTCATTGTACACCCTCATGAAGACATGTAGAGCATGTTCATACCTAGCTTTTGAAGTCCCTGTGCAATCGGGCTTGCACAGCGTCTGCTTCAACCGGGGCTGAGCAGGGGGTAGGGGTCTCTGCTTAGCCCGGGTACTTGCAACCGCTGTCTAGTCCGGTCACCCACCAAGATTGTGATGGGTGGCGGTCCTGGGTGGGGTGTGCCAGGGCAAAAGGATGAGAGGAAGGGTGGATGGGGTCTTCAGAGGGGTTCATCTAGACAATGGAGTGGCCGAGTACTGTGGGTGACTGCCATCTGTCTAGTATCCCACCTCTACAAAAACGTGGGCTTAAAAAAAATAAAAATAAATATAAAAAAAAACAAGAGTAGTTTTTTTTTTTTTTTTTTAATGGGAACAGCCCGGGAGACAGTTTGAGGTGTTGATAGGAGCAGACACTTCTAGCTGGTCCAGGGGAGGTCCATGCTGGGAATCGGGCCCAGCGTCCCTATTACAGAAAACACAGATGTTTATATATTGGTAGCGTGAGAGAGGCTCGCCTCTTCAGCCTACAATCAGGTCACCTGATGTGGACCTAGAGTTCTTGGCGTGTATGTGACGCGCAACCTCACACCCCGGGCGTCGTCCGGTAACCGCGAATGCCGAAAAGGATTATTGGGGGTGCAGCCGAGGATCTTTGGTCATTCGGGATGAATCGCCCGGGCTAAACGGGGGATTCTTGTTTCATACCGAGACGTTTCTTGAATTTGGGCCGTCGGCGGCGGCAAAAGAGAGAGAGACTAGGGAAGGAAAGAGGTTATTCCGAAACGACAGGTTCTGACCGATTTTCAAAAGTTTACGGTCGGTCGAGGGGGCTGCAAGCGGCGTGCTACCTGACCGACCATTGGCAAAATCAAAAGGAAAAGGAAAAGAACCAGGGGAAGCAGAAAAGAGACTGCTCCTTTCGTGCTAGGTTCATGCCAACGCGATGGCTGAAGTCCCACTGGCACGGAGTTTTCAGGCCTTGGTGTCGGATTCATCAAGTCCGCGTGGGCGTCCTGGTGCGGTGTCGCTTAGTGTAGGCGTCGTTGGGCGGACCCATGTTCGGAAGTTAGTCGGGAGCGCGCCCGCGTGGCAGAAGAGTTCTGGGAATCGAGCTGCACCTTCGTATCCCAGGACTAATCTTCGCCAGGAACACGAATCTCCCTGGCGACACCAGCGGCAATTAAACCGAGGTTGCCACGTGGCGTGGGCCCCGGATTAGGGTAACACCGTTAGATCGGTGTAGGGCAGGATCAAGGGAGGGAAAGAGAACCGATCAATCAGCACAAACCCACTCCCTCCTATGTGGTAGGCCCTAGTGGGGTTATACAGATGAATCTGCTCGGTTCGTCGCAAAGTGTTTCGTACGTCCACATCGCAGTACACGATGTCGTCGCCTGCAATCGGGAAGGACGGTAACACGCTGCGATGGACCGACGCGAAGGTCGAGCACGGACAATGACTCACGCTCACGTTCGTCGAGACGAACACAGAATCCATACAAAGGTCAATGAAACTCGCCTTCCTCTCTCTCTCTCTCTCTCTCTCTCTCTCTCTCTCTCTCTCTCTCTCTCTCTCTCTCTCTCTCTCTCTCTCTCTCTCTCTCTCTCTCTCTCTCTCTCTCTCTCTCTCTCTCTCTCTTTGCATCAATCGCAATGCAGGTTCAAAGATCCGGCGTCGTGATCGTCATTAGTTAGCAAGACGAATGTGACCTCGATTCGAGTCGCGGAGGTATCAGCCACGTTGCAGAGATGCGGGCAACTGGTCTCCCCGGTTGTCGAGTGTGTCATGGGGCGACACCAGCCCAATTGACCCGAATCCTCTGCAGTGCACAAAGAAAGGGGAGGGAAAGAGTTCAGCGCCCCCACACATACACGCAACGCTAGGATCGGAAAAGGGGATATGGAAAGGAGGGAGATCCAACATACTCATGCATCCATGCAGACGGTAGACACCTCACATTCCCCAGTGTTGCGCCTATGAGCGTCCACGCATCTACCCATTCATCTATCTTGGACAATGAGACATTCAACATCCATAAACTCTCACACCACAGCATGCATACAACAGAATACCCATACATGGGGACTTTGTACACATCACACTTGGACAAAGCAGCAATGGAGATAAGAGCGAGTCCCTCACTATTCAAAATTTCAAACACAACCGGCCTCCCTGGGCACAGCCCCCAATCACTCTGAACCTCCGCCAACCATAGCCACAAGGCCCTGCCGCTGGCGGCGTTCGATCTTCACCACCACTCCGTCACTCCGTCAGTCTTACCCCAAGTCTATCCGCTGAGCCCGTCCCACGTCGTCACTCCGTCCGTCCTTGGGCACGTCAAGCCTGTTCGATGCCGCGGACCTCGCGCAACATAGCAGCCGAGATAAAAAAGGAGGAGAGGAAGGAACTGTGAGAATGTATAGCGTGGAAGGCGGCGGGGTGCCAATGCGAGGTGCGGATAGCAAGGGGTGTAGATGAGCATGACAGAGGAAGGGCCAAGGTTCCGGAGGATCGAAAGAGGTGGGTCGAAAGTTCCATGTAATTGGGGTAGTTGTTCAAGTGGTGCGTGCTTTCCGCTTTCACCACATTGATCTAACCATCCCAACTACACAGCCAATGGCTTGCGATGGTGGGTAAGGAGAGGATCGGACTTCGCTCGTGGGAAGACGAAGAGGCATGTAAGAAGGGAGAGCGCAGCAAGAAGGGAAGATACTAGCATGGAGATGCAAGGCGGGGGAACGGGTTTATGCGGCGTGCAAAAATTTGAAAAACAGTCATGCGCATACATGAAATCAAAATTTCCGCCCATACGAATTCCTAACGGTTTCTTAGATTTCTCGGCTCGGTCGCTAACCGTCTGCGCGGAAAAGTCATCAGGGGCAGTTCTAGAAAATTCAAGTTTTTGTTATGTCCCCCCTTTCAACAAGTAGAAAAATAAAAAGAAAAGGAAAATAGACCCCGCTTTTCTCGATCAACCAGAATCCGTGCTTAGAGGCTTACTTGGGATTTTCCCCCTAAGGATACGGTAAGCCACTAAGTACGGATCCTGGCTTGTCACACGTACCCCTTAGCATGTGGTGTGGAGCAGCCTGTCACTGCATTTGGCAGTGCTGTGTTGGATCCTAACAGCTGAGGTATGGTCTCTTTCTCTGCTGGTCACCCTTCTGATGAAATCAGTGAGGTAGTCAGTTCCTAGCCAGCTTGGTATTGGGAGCGGGAGTGGCAAGAGTGTGTATGGGCCGTGGAGGTATGGCAAGATCGGGTTTTGGCGAATTTGTGGTTTGTGAGGGGACGGGGGGGTGGAACGCTAGGTGGACGAAAGAGAGAGGGGGAGAGGTAAGGGGTAAATGCAGAACGTGGGGAGGGGGGGAGTGTAATGTTGAGATAGTGATAGGTAATCAGTCGCGGAGGAGAACAAAGTCGGTCGGTTGATAAATGACTTGAGAGTGGTACATACGCAATCGTTCCCACTGCCTCTCAGAGAGGAGCCAGGAATGCCATGCTAGAGTATTGTCGTCGTTGAGACTGCAGAGTCTCTGATGTGATTCAGTCCATGTCTCAGCAAAGTTATTCCGTAGTCTTTGCAATTCCCAGTGTCCGGCTCAATGGTCATCCGGCTCTGCAGTTCTTTCCAAGCTGCCTGAGTTTTGGTTGTCATTGTGTCAATTATCATTGGTCTGGCTTGCATGTAACCGTAGTTGTCTTGTTTCTCTCATAGGAGCAGCGCATCCTCCAGGTTGCCATAAGCACGGTCAGTCTGGAGGATAAGAACAGGTTAATCATGAACGGAGTCCAGTCTCTAGCCCCG
>BFEA01000054.1:2155588-2178268 GCA_003427395.1 Chara braunii
TGGACATTGAAACTGGGACCCTGGGCAGGACTCGGGTCGCCTTGCTTAACTCGTTTGCTTGGCCTTGGAAGAAAACCGGACATAAAAGGAACTATATGTATAATAGGATTGGAGTTGGAGAAATAAAATTAAGCAAATAAGATACGAARCATTGCACATAATAAAAGCAGCAAGGAGAAATGAACCTTCTTTTGAATTTGAGTCTCGCTTCAGTGATTGTTACTGTTTGGTGAATTCTTTTGCTTTATCATTTTGATAGTTTAGCCTGTTAGAGCTCGCTTATGCTTGAGCGACAGACAGGTAGTCGCATATGTTCGGTCTTGTTTGAGGTCTCTAGTGGTCACTTGCTGAAGGATTGGCTGACCGTTGGATTAGTAGGAATTATGGGAGCCTCCTTCCTTAAGGGAGAATGCTGCCGAAATTTCTGCTAAATTTACGAAGTCAGTCAAAACCTGTGAGTCTTTTGAGGTTAGACTTAGGACTGTCTTTGGGATTAGTAGAGATTTTTGAAAGCCTTCCTACTAATGGAAGTGCTACCGAAATTTCTACTAAACCCAAAGAAGTCGAGGTTAAGTAGCTTTTAGGTCAGGAGTTTGTTTAAATTTGGATTTGTATATTTTCTGTGGGCTCACCCCTTTAGGGGCCCTTTAGGGGAGATGCTGCCCAAATTTTTGCTTTTTTTACATCGTTACTGGGCGATATAGCTAGAGGAAGTGTGATACGGAACTCTTCTCCGATAATGCAACAGATGGTGGCTACGTTATTTGTGACGCAGGTTATAGCTACCTACGGGAGATCAGGTGTGATAAGCTTCATCAATTTTCTGCTATCACTGAATAGCAGGTCAGTTAGTCGATCGAACTGATCGATCTACGGCTCAGCCATGCCCATCGTGATACCCATGTCATGATGCTTGGAATCTCCTTGCTATAATGACATTCCCTCAAAATGACAACCTTTCTATCCCTCTTACCCATCTCCTTGAAATGAGTATGAAAAAAGTTGGGAAAGCTGAATAGAAAGTGGGGGTATGCCATTGTTAAACGAGGGGGTCGGTGGAAGGGGCATGTGGGACATGAATTGGGAGACAAAGGGTTGACCACGTTAGTGGTATTTTGTGTACGAATGTCAATGGGATTTTGTGTGGATGCAGGTTGGTATTAGAAGCAAGGAATCGCTCCTCGAATAATAATGCTTTGGAATGATGTGCTTAAGGCGGGTAGCAAAAATTAACTCGGGACTGTGAGAATGACTTACCCTGACTTCCCTCGAGAGTCTCTCTATTTCCTTCTAAACCCTCGATCTGCACTTTGGATTCCTGATGTTGACCTTGAAAACGGACTAAGCGATTATGTGAGAGAGATGGTATTGGAAATGCTACGGAATTTCCTTCTTTCTCTGAGTGATGGTCTTCTGAACCATCGCATGACGTTACGCTTATCCTTATTGCGGTTCAAAGTTGAACTGGATAGTCCGCGAGGGGTAAGAGAACACCTTCATCTGCGGTGTAAGCTCTCCCTCGCGACAGACTCTCTTCTTAGCCCTACATGCGAGACGCGAGAGGCTTGAGGGTCAGTAATCACTCTTAGTGGACGCCTTCAATATTGGAAGGCTAACTCTTTGGGGAGTAAGCAAGCCAACACCTGAGTGTCTAAGGCACTCCTCGTTTCCATCGAGAAGTGTGCGGTAATGATTACTCCGTAAAACACCATTACGGAAAAAGGGGTTTGTTTTCAAGCTTCATGGCTTCAATATGATTAAATCGGTTCCTTTCATGGATTTTATATTGAGTATTTGATCAGATTTTGTGAGGAACAGGATGGGAAAAATTATGGGTGGTTCCGTCAAGGGACTAGGCGATAATCCAATTAAGTTTATCAAGTTTTCTTCGAGTGGAGGACTACCGCGTGGTCACCTAATCGTCCTAGTCGACCGGCGTATGGCCCCGTTTAGGAACTCAGCCAGCCTATGACGAGGGTCTGCGTACGGGTTCGATCCAGGCGTTAGCCACACGTGCCCCTATGCTACAGCGAACGAGCAAACGCCCTCGGCTGGCCTACCTCTGCGACTGCATCATAAAAACTCTCGCACGTGGGTCAGTAGCTCGGCAGGGATACGCCCACCCACGGGATGGTGACAGCTCCCAACGGGTGGAGGTAAATTGTGCCTCGCGCAAGCTCTGTCCTGTCGCAGGAGCGCGCGAGAGGTATGGCTGGCGCACTCGGCCAGAGCGGCACCAGGGCGCGCGTTTGTTTTTGCGCGTCCGCTAAGGCCCGCCTAATCCTGCGTGACAATGGTCGGGGGGGTCCCGTTCTCGCAGGATCGATGCGCCCGACAGGTGGCGCTGTTGCCAGGGATCTCGGCTGCCTACCGAGGTCCAAAGTGAACGAACCCTGGTTAATGATTTTGGAGGGTCGATGATCTCAGGCAAGACGACAATTTTATTTGACATTTTGATTTCTGGTGTAGAATATTTGAGGGTTGAGTGATTAACCTTTGGTATGGGAAGTTAAGTAAGAGGCTTTACCGCCTTATCGAAGAAAAGGCTTAGACTTGATCAGGTTAAGGCACTATGAGCCTTTATTAGTATAAAAAACCCAGTAACGTAAAAGTTGTCTTTTTGTTAAGTAAATGGGATTGGATGTGAGAGTCAGGTCATATAGATATAGGATATGTCTAGAGATAGGAATTGAAAGGTCGTGCATGTATGTATACATGATTTTTGTATATTATTTGGGGATTGGATTTTGGAAAGTCATTTTGTCCTTCCCCTTAGATTGGATGAACTAGGGGAGGTTTACAAGATGACCCTTGATAAAGATAGAAACCTTATCATAAAGGTCTGGTTACTGATTGATGTTTGGGCAGGAAATTCGAAGGAAAGTCAGAGATTGGCAAGGATGGCGCATGCCCGAAGTGATCCTTGTGTGGGTTTGCCAGTCCGGAAAGAGGGAGGATTGGAGATGACTCTGCCACGAAGATTTAGGATTGGGGAAGATGCGTATTCATGGTGGTGTAAAAAGGTGGATAAGGATGTGTTCACCTGGATTGAATCTAGCCTGATTGGGAAAGATGAGGATGTGCTAGTGAAAGTACTCCTCTACGTAGCGCCTTTCTTCTGGACCATGCTTGGGACTGAGTTGGCTATGGGAAACAAGAAAACTCTGGCCAAATGGCTAGGGTTAGTTGAGGCTGCCGTACTAAAGTGGACAGCGGATATGCCCTACGCAAGGGATGAGATGGTGTATGTATGTATGGGATTCCGAGATAGCAAGGACTTCATGCTACCCACGACACCTTTGAGGGCTGTGATCCCTGACGACATAGTGGAAGTCAAATTTGGAAGTCAGGAAAGGGTGGAAAGGGCAGCGGGAGTCGCAATGATCCTGCGAAGTCTGAGTATGAAAGGTACGCTTGTGAGGTGGTTTACAGCTTGTACCTTGAGTTAGGATCTACGCTTAAGGAAAATGAGTCGGTGAGGGTGGTACAAGATGTCATAAACTACCTTTCCCTTTATGGGCCAGATGATGGACCGGATTGGTGGAACCACCTTCGGTACGAGGTAAATGCGAGGTAGGACCAGGGAAAACCTAGTCTTGCTTAGACCCTTCCTGTGTAAATAAACATTGTAGGGAAGAAACAGATGGGATAGGGAAGGGTGATTTGGTTTGAATCTGTATACTTGTGGTTGTGTTGGCAGGAAGGCGATCGAAAGGCAAAGAAGATGGTGGACGAGGTGGTTAAAAGTGTTAAGAATGGAAGTTTGACGGCTCATTAGCCAATTACGGTTGGCCAGCTGGTGACATTGTTGGAAGGTTGGGAGGTAAAACGGTCAAACATCCCTAAGGTCCAGATGTTTCATTTCAAAGGAGATAAAGTGTCAGAATGGTTAGAATTGCTTGAACAGATCACTGACAAAATGCCTGACGTGGAAAAGTTTCGTCAGGTACCGAAGTATGTTTGGTGGGAGATGCAGCCAGAGGTGATGCGCGTGGCCAGTGAGGCCAATGGCAACTGGGCTAATTTCAAGGTTGAAATGCAAAGGCGGTACCAGTTGGGGGATGGACTCCTCACGGTGGAGGACTTGGAAAGGTTGGAGCGGTCAGACTTCACGACAATAGGAGCCTTTGCAACCGCTTTTGAAAAAATGGCGAGGAAAGTCCCAAGACTGGCGGAAGAGACCCAGTGCGCGATATTCCTAAGCAGTTTCACTGAGTGCGAAGGGGTGTCGCTCACCAGGAAAGGAGCTGTGGGGCGAAAGCTAACTTGGAAGACCATCAAACAAAGTCTGGCTGATGGGGAGCTGGATCAAGTATACCAGTTTCAAATGAAACAGCAACGCCAGAAGCGAAAGGTTAGGGTTGCCGCTGAAACAACTGGAATTAATCTCCAGCAACTTATTGCGGATGGGATAGCGCAGTATCAGGCTACCCAGCAAAAAGCGGTAGGAAAGCAGGTGATGGTGGTCACTCACCCGGCGACAATGACGACGAAGAAAGGAAAAACAGTGGAGCAGGTGGAAGAAGAGGATGAGGAGGAGGAAGAAGAGGAGCCGGTGAAGCTGACGAAAAGTCAGCGAAAGGCTAGGAACCAGGCCATGGGCGGTCAAGGGACAGGAAAAGAAGTACAAACTTCGACCCCGGCTCATGCGAATGCTAATCAAGTAAGTGCAGTAGGAGTTCCGCCGCAAGCACAGGCTTCGCCACCACAATGGCTAGGAGTTTTCCCCACAGCCTGGCCAGGATTCAATCCGTGTATTTCATGGCCATATTTCGTCCAGCAGGGACAATTTACAGGAGGGTGCATGCCTCAATCCATAGGAGGGTGCGCAAATGCTTCAGGCCAAGGAGGAGAACAGCAGTAGCAGCAAGTAGCCGCGCTTCAGAATAGCCAACCCAATCAAGGGGCTGGTCAAGAACAAGGCCAGCAGCAAGGAGGAAATGGACAGGGTGGCCAAGGGCGAGGAGGAGGAGATCGTGGCGGTGGGTTTGGCAATGGTGGTCAAGGAGGAAGAGGTGGAGGTTGGAATGGGCAAGGAGGAGGCGATAGGCCTCGATTTGATTGGAGGAATGCCACTTGCCACCATTGTGCGCAGAAAGGACATACTTTGAAGTTTTGCCAAATCCGAAAAATGGACGAGGATGAGAGATTGATATCTTCGAACTTGGATAGAGACATCTATGACAAATTCGGAGAGTATATAGATCCCAAGGTTCTAGGCGGCATTCGAAAGGAGGCGCTCCGACGTGCTAATCAGCAGCCTGCTCCTCCTGCTATGTTCAGACTATGTCTGGAAGAGGAGGTGGATAAAGGAAACGACGAGGTGGATGTTGGAGTAAGAACGGCAGGAGATAATAGTGAGAAGGGTGGTGTGGTAGAGCGAGAGAAGGATGAAGAAAACTGTCAGGAGACGGTGGGAGAGACTATGCGGCACATGGAAAGCCTCTTGGGGGAAATGCAGAGGCTAAACTCGGAACTGAGGACAATTTGTGATGAGGTAAGTAAACCGATGGTTTACTTGTTGGGACCGCAAACAGGGTCATCAGGTGCTAAGCCAGCACGCGGAACTTTGGGTTCTAGAGGGCAATCGAGGGCACCACAAGCTATGCAGACAAGGAGCAAGAAGGGTAATCCTGCCAATGAGGTAGAACCATCGAATAAGGGCGAGCCGCGAGAGAAGGGGCCAGTGACTAAGGTGGATACAGGAAATGAGAATGATAATGAGGATGAGCGATTAAGGAAGGAAGAGGAAGAGCAAGCTGGTGAGCGTGCCAAGAAAAGGAAGGCTGAGGAGTGGCCGGAGACGGTAGCAAAAGGAGAGACTTCTCGCAAGCAAAGATATGCGGTACCTTTGGAGGAAGGATTGGATATTGAGGGTATGGTGGACACGCTCCTTAAGGGTCACAATGAGTTGTTGAACCTGAAGGACATCCTTGCGTCAACGTCAAAGCTCCGCGAGGAATTCAAGGCTAGACTTTACCGGCGACGAGTAGCAAGTGTGAGGCTTGGTGATCTTATCCCAGCTGAAGCCCATTGGGCGACTCCTGGAACTAAGATGGATTGGAAATCTGTCGCGAGCGGGAACGTGAACCTGATCATAAAGGGGAAGTCGTGTAGTGGGATGCTGGACACGGGAGCAGAAATGAATATCATTAAGGAAGCAGATGCGCTTCGGCTAAGACTGGATATAGACAGGGAAGACATGGGTTTCCTATATGGCGCGAGTGGACGGACACCCTTCATCGGGACAGCCGCGAATGTCGTTGTGGAAGTGGGGAAGGTGAAGGTAAGGTCCTGCTTTTATGTCATGCCAGATTTGGACCGTCCTCTGTTGCTAGGAAGGTCATTCCTTTGCCGAACAGAGTCAGTGATTTTAAATAAGCACGACGGCATTATGTACGTCATCCTGAGTGATCCGGTTTGCCGCAACTACGAGATTATTACCTGTCATAATACAGGTCCTCGTAGTATGAGGAACAGGCCTAACCCAGGTTTATTTACCTTCGAGGAGTTCGAGAAAGAAAGGAGGCGGTTTATGGGGAACGATGAAGTGGAGAGTGAGCCATATGGTGAGATGTTGCTGAGCTTGACAAGTATCAACGATGCAATGGAGATAGTCTCAGCGTATGGAATGGCGGATCCTGTGGCGGTACGGGCGCTGAAGGAAAGGGTTGTGGATCGCGAAGGTGAAGTGGAATTGGTGTATCGATTACCAAAGAAGGAAGGACATATGGAAGAATCTCAAGGCCATGCTGCGAGTCAGCCTTTTTTAGGGGTGGACTCAAACAAGGCTCCTGAAGGCGGTACAAACGCGTAAGCGAGAAGTGCCGACCTGTTCTAGTGCTCATAACGGCGGAGGATAAGTTCTATTATGAGCAGGAACGGGAGATGATACGGCAAATGAAGGAGGATGCGGAGCGAGGGCTGTGCCGTATCAATGAGCAAACGGAGGAAGACTTGATAATAGGCGAGCCAGGTTTTCTGTTTCCAGAGGAAAGAGCCTTGATGATAGCCACTATGAAGGAGCGGCATCGCGCGTACGCGTTCAATGATGATGAGCGAAGGCGCCTCGATGTGGATAAAGTCCCTATGATCAGGATCCATACGGTGCCTCATGTGCCATGGAACTTGCGAGGAGCGCGTTATCCTAACCCCGCGGATGAGCGCAGGGTGGTCAACTATATTGACGATAAGATTAATACGTACGTAGCTGACTACTCGAGCGGACCTTATGCTTCACCTCGGTTTTGTTTTATTAAACCAAATGGCACATTGAGGTGGGTACAGAATTTGCAGTGCTTGAATGTAGTGACGATACGAGACGCAGGAGGTTTACCGAATGCGGATGCACTGTCAGAGTCCTGCGCAGGCAGACCAATTATTAGCCTGATAGATTTGTACTCAGGCTATGATTAGTTTCCAGTATACCCACCAGACAGGCCTGTGACGGCGATGCATACGCCAAGGGGGTTGATTCATATGAATGTGGCGCCGCAGGGATGGACTAACGCGGTGGCAATGGTGCAGAGGCATATGGTGCGTGTTACGGAAAAAATTAATCAACATATCACGCAGCCGTATATTGATGATCTAGCCGTGAAGGGGCCGAAGAAGAAGGATGAGACGGAGGTCATGCCCGGAGTAAGGAGGTTTGTCTGGAACCATATACAGGACGTTGCTTGGGTCCTTGACACTTTGAAGGATTATAATCTCACGGCGGGTAGGGCAAAGTCAAGACATTGTATGCGCGAGGCGACCATTTTAGGTTTTGTATGTAGTGAGAGCGGCAGCCGACCGGATACTAAGAAGACTAACAAGATACTTGAATGGCCGACGTCATTCAGATCTGTTAGTGAGGCTAGAAGCTTCCTGGGGACGTGCGGGTTCTGGCGAGCCTTTATCAAAGACTTCTCAGGGAAAACTGGGCAGTTGCGGAAGCTTGTGCGCCAGGATTAGGAATGAGAGTGGGATGAGAAGCAAGAAAAGGTAGTGGATGGACTAAAGGAGGAATTTAGAGATGGAGGTTTGGTGCTCGGCGTACCCGATTTTGAAGCAACTTTTATTCGTCCTTTCATTGTGGAGACGGATGCAGGGCCAACAACTTTGGGAGGTGTGCTCATACAGGCTGACGTCAATGGCGAGGAGAGGCCGCTGAGATTCGAGAGCCGAACTCTGAATAGCGCTGAAAGGAACTATTCACAGTTCAAGCGTGAGACGCTTGCGGTCCTCCACTGCCCGAGGATATTTCGCATTTACCTCTTTGGCAGGAGATTCATATTGAGAGTGGATCCGACTGCATTGGCAGGATCATTGAAAAATTATGCCCCGTCAGACCCTACTATCGCTAGGTGACTCACATACATATGGATGTTTGATTTTGAGTTGGAGCGCATTCCAGGGGATAGAAATCGGGCTGACGGGCTAAGCCACATAGACTGGGATAAGAGTGAAGGAGAGGCCAAGGAGGGCACACCTCCAGTTGATGCATTCCTCGATGAAGAAGAGGATGTAAGGCTCCATATTAATGCATGTGCGGTTGGAATAAGTGAAGTAGTAAGACAAGGGGAATCGACTTTTCTTGCGCCAGCAGGCTATGTGAAGCGGTCAGACATAATCCTCAAAACTTTTGAGGAGGAAGATCCATGGGGAGGTAAAGATGTGAATGGATGAAAAAACTCGCTCTGGCAGAAATATATCGACTATCTGAAGAGTGATTGACTATTGAAGAAGGGATTCACGCGATTGAGGCGCATGTTATGCATGAGGCGGATGTCAATTTCTTTATTAACTCGATACTGCAAGTGCAGGAGGGTGTGAGTAGAAGTCAGGATCCTGTAAAGGATATGGAAGAGGACGAGTTTGAGGAGGGAGAAATAACAGAAGCGTTTCGTACCGAGGAATATGATGGCGTGTATCGGAAATTGGGGTTGTTTCTCTCATGTGAGATCAGGGAGAGAGAGACTTCCCTAAGGATGCATGAGATGCGGCCGCGATTTGTAGTGCATGACGCCTCTTTATAAAAAATGAGGCTGGAAATCCAAGGCGAGTGATTTGCGGGAGACATCGCCAGATCGATGTGATAGCAGCACTGCACGATGGACCTGCTGGAGGCCATAGAGCTTTTGCGCTTACTTATGCTAAGGCGCGCGAGCTTTACTACTGGGAAGGTATGAGCGAGATGATTCGTAAGTATTGCGAGTCGTGTGTTCCATGCCAGATTAGAGCCTCAACGAAAAGGAGCCTCTACATCCGAGGATTGTGCGAGATGCGGGGGCAGTGGTCCATTTGGACCTACTGGCCATGCCACCGAGAGTGGGAGGCTATAATTACATTTTCGACGCTCGTGATAATCTCACAAGTTTTGTGGATGGGAGGGTCATCCGCAATAAGACAGGTGAGACTCTGGCTATGTGCATCATGAAATACTTTCTCAGATATCCCTTTGTCATCGAGTTTGTGATGGACAGAGGTTCCAAGTTCACCTGTGGAGAGGTAAAGGACTTGCTGCGAAGACTCAGCGGCGAGGCGATCGTAAGAGCTAAGTAATGATGCGCCGCAGCCTTGGTGTCATGATTAGAAACACATGTTATGTTTCCACAAATGGATTGAAAAGTAGGTCCATGTAATTGATCAATACTTCGTAAACAACACAACCTTCCGTTGTTCAGGTCGAAACAATGGTGCAGAGATTGCTAAGACTGAATGCAGAAAATATGGTCAAACATCTTTGCATGTGTTCTCAGATAAAATAGATTATGCTCAGGCACAAGCATCTACTCCTTATGGAATCTTAGGTGTCAAGGTGAGCCTATTAAAGCTGAAGCCGGGTCAAATTTCAATCGATTTTTTGCATAGAAAAAATATTGCATAACAAAATAATCTATTGCGTGCTTTATCAACTTGCTTGATTGATCAAAACTTCTGTTTTTTTGGTTGGTTTTGGATTTTTGTAAAGTTCTACTGAAAAAAAAACAGATGAAGGCGCTTTGTTCACCTTCTTCACTCTAGTTACTGGAAGTTTTTGGGGAAAACCTATGTGGGGAACCTTTTGGGTTTGGGATGCTCGAAACACTTCCGTATTAATACTGCTATTTATCTATTTAGGTGCACTACGTTTTCTATTCTTTTCTGCAGATGTAGCTTCTCTTTTTGTTTGTATAGGTCTCATAAATATACCAATAATGAAATTCTCTGTAAATTGGTGGAACACTTTGCATCAACCTTCTAGTATTAGCCAATTTGGTACATCAATACATCTTTTTATGCTGATACCCATCTTTCTGATGTTTACTAGTTTTTTGTTGTTAACTTAAAGCTACTAGTGTCTGGCAGACTAATATTGGCTAAAGTAAAAAACAGAAAAATAGTAGAGAAGATAGGCATTGTACTGACTAAACCTCCATAATATTTAACAAGTCGGGTTTTATGTCGATCATATAAAGCACCTACACATAAAAAAAGGGTTGAAGAAACCAGTCCATGACTTAACATGAGTAAAATACTACCTTCAATTCCTTGTATATTCAATAAAGTGAAACTTCCCCACTGAGCAAAACATGCCAGCAGTACTCGAGTCCTCTCCGAACCGTACGAGATAGTCACCTATCATACGGCTCTCTATTCTACTTGTTTCGTAGTTCCAGTCTTCGAGTGAGTGAGTTGAGTGAGAGGCCGAAGTAAATAAAAGAAAACGCAAGAGCGCCCATAGGATCACGTATACAGACGATTTATTTTTAGAATTGAATTAATTTCGCCAGATTACGGAATACATACGTATTTTACGCTTCATGCCTTTTGCCCCATAGGCGCGTGAGCGCTTATAGAAAAACTGGCTTATAACGGTGGAACCGTTAGTTCTTATTTATACAAACAAAGAATCATGGCAATACCGTGGGAAGTCGGTGGATTGTATGTAGAAAAGAAAGCAATTCAATCAACGCGAGCGCCTTAACAGTACCCGTAACGACTGACTCGAAAGAGGAGAGCATGATTGATTTCATGCTAATACGTCAGTACTCACCCAATTTCATTTCAATTGAGGATCTAGTTAGTTCCTAAGGCGAGCGGCTCGACTGACTCCTAATCGTATTGGATCTAGCATATAAAGATGGAAAGCGTAGACGTATGACGCCGCCTTCGGCCTACGAGGTGAGATGGAATTGCACGTGTTTATGGATTAAACAAGATTCAAGCTGGAGAAATGATCGAATTTTCCAGTGGTGTTAAAGGAATGGCACAGTCTGTCGCTTTTAACCAGTCGGTCGCGTTATCTCATTGGAGTATAGCGAAGTGGAAAGGCATCGGTTTTTGATACCAACATGCAAAGGTTCGAATCCTTTTACTCCAGCGATTAATTCCAATTCAGTTTTTGTTTTGAAAGCTGACGTATTAAACTTCGGAAACCTCCAAAAGAAGCCAAAACAAGTGCCCAGAAACGGGTACAACGTTCTATAAACCAAGCAATTATCATCGATCGATCGTCGTGCCTCCGTGTTGTTAAACAGAACCATGCCGGATGGAATGGATGACTCCAAGTGAAATGAAATGTAAATGGACGGGCGCAACGTTGACTGTTACCGCCGCAAAGCGGCGGCCTATTTAATTTCATTTGGTGATCACGGGGGGCACGCAACCCGTGCCGCTGGCCCGGCGGAAACATCCAGGAGGCACACAGTCAAAGATTTGCCTGGTGTAAAATACCATTGTATTCGAGGAGTGAAATACTTACAAAGAATTCCTAATCGACGTCGAGGCAGATCAAAATATGGTACCAAAAAACCCCAAATTGAAATATGAACCGAAAAATCTCACAAGTCTCGCTCTTCGAGCCTTTGATTTTAGAGACGCTTCGCGTCTGAATCCCACGCATTGGAACCGAAGGATGCATTACATCCGCTTCGCAGATGATTTTCTAGTAGCAATCTCTGGTCCACGATCAGAAGCAGTGAAACTGAGATCTGAATTGGAATCGTTCCTTAGAGACAAACTCCAATTAACACTGAGTATGGACAAAACCCATATTACCCATGTGTCGAAAGGAGTACCTTTCCTTGGCCGCAACATCTTTCGAAGTATGCGGTGGCGGACGTAGTGTTGCTGTATGACTCGTCTCTGGAGAAACAATGGTCGCGTAAATTGGACAAGCGATGGTTAGGTCCTTACCGTATTCGACGGTGTGGGCAGCATGGGGCGTATGAGATCGAAGAGCTAGATGGCACGCCATGGAGTGATTGGGTTTTGGGTTCGAAGCTGAAAAAGTTTGTGGGGCGGGATTGAGGTGTGTTGGAAAGTGTCTTAGATGAGTTTTCTTATGATTTGGTTGAGTCCATGATGTGGTAGGGTGGCATATTAGTTTAGCTTGGACTAGGTCTCGGTTTAAGAGTCCTAGGTTTTAGTGAGTAAGTCAGATATATAAGGGTCTATCTATACTCATTCTATTTTGCTCCTGTCATCCATCGTTATGTGTGCAAGGACAACTTTTCGAAGTTGGCCATAGCCAGTGAGGCGGGAGGATGGCGGGACATGGAGAGCAGCGGACAGCCGCGTCAGCGATCCTGGATCCATTTTGCTACTATGGTGGACATGTTTTTCCATTTCTGGATGGATTGGTTAGACAGGTCTGGGTCCTCAGATTATATTCTCTCCTAGTTGATGGAGCGAGTTAGGGGTACAGGTAGGTATGTGGAATGCGTGGCTCGGATTACGAGAGACTCTTTGGATTGGTGTCAGTTCGCCAGGAGGATGCTGAGGTTGAGACCCCAGCCTTTGGATCGACGGGGTAGGCCCATGCATTTCGACGGGGCCAACCTGGACCAGTTTCTTGAGAGTTTTGCCATCTTAGCCAGTGAGCAGAGATGGACTGAGGTGCAGGGTATCCGACAGATTCGGCATTGGGTTATTTCTGAGCTTAGACACGAGGTGAGTGCGTTGATACCCTCCATATTGTCCTGGAGGGGGCTTGAGGCAACACTTAGAGGTGCGTTTCCAACTAGTAGGAGGCGCAGTCTGTATAGGGGAGATCGGGATTATATCCCAGAGCTCAGGATATGGGTTGAGGAGCGACAGCGGGATCGGAGGCAGGGAGGAGATGAGCAACACGATATCCCGCGTGTGCATCATATGGAGAGAGGAGCGGATTATGGTGAGACAACTGTAGAGGCTGCTCATGAGGAGAGAGCCAGTGCCGTTGAGAGGCCAGCTGAGGCTACGACCGGAGGAGAGGAGGCTATATTACCTACGAGTGAGTGGTATGACGACTCGTTGGCGCTGAGTGTGGAGGTAGTGCGAGAGCTCGAGACAGGGAGAGCTGGTCAGGAGGAGACTCAGAGAGTGGAGGAGATTGTTCAGCCAGATGAGACGGCGGTGGCCCCAGACATAGGAGCGGATACGTTGGGAGGTTCGTTACCTCAGCAGGAGAGTGTGTCCCGAGCATCGTCAGGAGATAGGGGAGATCGCCCGCTGAGGTGGAGAGACACCCATGGTGTGATAGATGGGCTGCCAGTGATTGAGGTGCGGTCTACAGATGAGCCGACTACTACATCAGTAGGGCAAGAGCAGCTTGGGGAGGTTGAGACATTGCTATCGCAAGGGGAGCTGCCTGCGTTGGAGGAGGTTCAGACGGGTGAGGAGGCGCAGAGATCTGAGGATTCCTTGACTACCCTACTATATACTATCGAGTCCCCTAGCCTGTTGATGCGGCAGGAAGAGTCCCAATTGGCGGACGGAGAGAGAGAGACGCAGCGTATAGAAGATGAGGTGTTGAGGATAGACCCGGGGGCCCATATGGATGATCTCCACGCAGACGGCTTGGTGTCGTCACCGCTAGTCTTCGATGAGACTCCTCGTCGAGATGACGAGAGAGAGGGAGGCAGTATGGGTGCTCATGTCGAGACAGATATGAGGTCTACTCAGGATGAGCTGGAGACGCAGAGAGGGGAACCCTCAACTGAGACACAGAGGGTAGAGGAGCGCGAGCAGGCTGGTGGAGACACATGGTTAGCTGAGAAGATGAGGAGGATGCCGCCATTACGTTTCCCTAGCTGGGAGGCTTTTGAGCTGGGAGGCCAGGCTGCTAGGCCAGTTTTATCTGAGGATCAGAGGATTGGAGGACTTAGAGTGCTCCATGATGACCTCACACTGCAGAGGGATTACATCGCCAGAGGCCTTACTGCAGCACGCTAGGCGACTGAGGATGTGAGAGACTATGCTCTGAGAGTCGCTACTAGGTCCTTTGAGTTGTGTAGTGAAAGACGGGAGGAGCACGAGGCTTTGGGAGCATTGGTGGAGGACATCCGTTCCCTGATAGAGAGGAAAGAAGTTCAGACTTTAGAGGAGGCTGAGGCGGTGTTGCGTATCCAAGCAAGGGAAGCAAGTGACTGGAGGGCACAGGTACAGAGGGTGCTTACATAGTATGAGCCTCCCGCAGACGCATCAGACAGGGATCGTTTGGAGCGCAAAGTCGTCCTCGAGACCGTGCGTGCCTCAAAGTTGGAGAGTCAGGTATCGACCCTGGTCAGGCTGAGGAGAGAGACGGAGGAGCGGACAATGCAGCTGTTCTACGAGGATGCTGCGACAACCGGATGGAAGGAGGAGGTTAGACTGCGATGACAGACGGCAGCAGAGCCCATGCGAGCAGAGGAGCGAGAGAGAGCGGAGGTCGGACTCCAGGCGAGGTTGTTATCCGAGGCATCTGTGAGAGAGTTGGCGGAGGTCATGCAGCATGTCAGGCGTTTGTCTCGATCTGAGGTCGAGCGGGGTGAGACGTTGCAGGACGTAGTGCGGAGGATGGACGCGTTGGAGAGAGAGAACAGGGGGTTGAGAGATACGGTTCAGGGCCTCAGCCTTAGCATGGAGAGTTTGAGGCGACTGACGCTGCGCATCGAGCAGAGGGTTATGAGTTTGGAGCAGGGGCAGAGGACTCACGTGCCGACAGGGCCGGTTGGTGAGAGAGCTTCAGGGGGATCATATTCTGCTACAGAGCGGACGCGAGTTTTTCGGGAGACGGAGCCATGGACCTTGGGGTTGGGAGTCACCAGACAGGACAGTTGGGCAGAGGGATCTATGGGAGTTAGGCCGGTATCAGAGGGAGAGACTAGCACTGTGGACAAGTTTATGCTTGCCACATGTGAGGTAGCACCCGTAGGACAAGGCCAGGTGCGTACTATGGACCAGACTCCCCCTCTAGAGTTGGGAGTACGAGAGGGAGTTGTGGAGCCCCGAGATGGCATACTTCGAGACGGCGCGCAGGATCCATACGTGACACCATTCGGGACCTTGCCCACCGCCGCATCTCCGAGCCCTGACGTGATGGAGGAGGTGGCTCGTGGACTTGCTCAGAGGTCTGCCGCACAGGATGGGAGGAGAACTACTGAAGGATCGGCGAGGGTGTTGAGTCCTGATGAGGTGGACAGAGCTATAAAGGAGGTGACTACCAGATTGGAGAGCACTCAGACCCAGGCCTCACCCGCGCTCAAGAGGGCGAAGGTTGGGGAAGAGAGCGCGCGTGACAGATGTTCATGGTGTGGCAGGGGAGGACATCATAGGGGAGACTGCCCTGCTTTTCAGCATGATCTTGATAGAGGGATTGTGCAATTTGATGCACAGGGACGCCTTATGGACATGCACCACGCCCGCATCCGACAGGGACGCCATGATATGTATGTAGGTGGCAGTATATAGCAGCCTGGGTTTGACACTGAGGGAGGATGAGTGACGTCCGATTTTTCTCGACTTGGACTTCTGATCATGGGCATGAGGATTTGAGAGGATGGTGAAATCTTGTTATGGGTTTTGTGGTATATGATGGTTACCTAGGACATGTTTTTGGTTCAGTTGTGAGTTAGTCTGGGTTGCCTAGATAGAGATATATCCTGACAGTGTGCTATTTAGGTGATAGGCCCTGGAGGAGGTGAGGATTTACAGTTCCTTGAGTCTATGATACGCCTGAGGACCAGACACAGACTAGGTTACATATGGGGGAGACTTCGTGTGGTTTGAGTAGTGAGAGTGTGAGCTTGTGATACGGTGCGTTGGTCGTATGAGGATCCAGGATGTGAGAGTGACTTGGGGGTGGGTCCTGATGACCAGAGACTATTCTCATGATTGCGAGTTTTCGTTTTTCTGTGAGAGGGTACGTTTGAGTGCATTTGAAATCTTTCTCTTTGAGTTGTTTCTCTCCTAAGACTCGGAGCGTGCTATGTTTGGGTTTGGATTTTTGAGGATTCTCAGAGAAACATTTGTTGATCCAGACTTTGGCACGAAGGATGTTTCATGTACATATATTTTCTATAGGTATCACGTTTACGATACCACTTTCTTTGTCTATCTCTGATTGAGGATGTCTCACCTTTAAGTGTGGATCGTGATGTGAGGTCTCGTGTGGAACCAGGAAGCCAATAAACCTTTCTCACACCGAGTGTGAATCTTGCTCACTCTTGTGTTGATGGTCATTTTTGTATTTGGTTGTCAAATGCATTGAGATTGTTTGACTAACGGATACGTTTATCTGCGCTTTGCTATGGAAAGGCTGAACCAGTATGGCGGCCTAAGAAATGTGGATATTGGGATGGGGACCGTAGAGGAGTCACCCATGGAGGTGTTTATATGGATGGGGGCCCGCAGAGGAGTCACCCATGTGTTTTGTGAGGCGGGGGTCCGGTGATGAGTGGCCCGCGTGATTTGAATAAAGATTGGTTGATGAGATAAAGTGAGGCGCAATGCAAGCCGTGATGATTTCAGTTTGTTTTGCAGAAAACTGCCAAAGGATAACCAAGCTTATGAGATTATTTGCATATATGGTGAGAAGTTCCCTCAAGAAGCAGGGTCACTTGGTTGTGAGGCTCTAGGACCCGCAACCGTTTCTGTCGTGATCAAACAGTGTGACTGCAAGCTAAGGGCTGGTCCTAGGGTATATGAGAGGCCTAAGCCGGGGGTTAATCCGGTATCATTGGGCTAACCCCAGTGAAGGGCTGCTGTCCCGCGCAACCAGGACAACGGACCTCTAGCCTAGCCTGAACTTGGAGCCTGGAAGGGTGATCTACACCTTGTCATCATTTTATTTTATAGTAAAAAGATTATTATTATTATTATTATTATTATTATTATTATTATTATTATTATTATCTATTATTATTACTGTTTACTGTTATCATTATGGGTGGACTATATATTAAGCCAATTACGGGTCATTCCGAAGGACTCTGACTAGGGTGATGACTAGGGGGTACTTAGGTCCAAAGATAGGAGTCGCCTTAGCATTGCGAAAGCAATGTAGGCAACATCGTAGCCTAAAGATGAGATGAACCGTGACTTGGTCTGATCAGCCGAGACATGGTGAGCCTAGGGCAATGCTATATCCTTACCTGTGACTGGACGCCGGGGAAAGGTTAATTGTGATCTTAAGATTGTGAGGAGTAGGCTGAGTGTAGCACTGAGATAGTTGTGAAAAAGTGAGCTACTCAGTGGGCGTAGACCTTTGAGTGGTAAGGCTACCCAGGGGAGTATGCTATTGATATGAGATTCATTGCAGGATTGGGCTACCTGGGGGAGCACACTTTGAATTTGCTTAAGGTACTCAAGAGGGGTTGGCAATCTGCATCAGTTTGTGCTGCAAAGTGGTCCCACTCGTGACCAATTGTCTTGCCCAAAGCTCAAGCCTGAAGATGAGAGTTGCTTGCAACTCGAATTCAGAAGGCACCCAACAAAAATCGGAAGGCGTCTAGGGCACGCGGAGGGGCAAGTGTTTGAATATTGGGGTTGACCAATGGCGGTAGTACAAAGAAAGTATCTCTGTGAGTCCGACAGGAGATGCAGGTTGGAGTCCTGCCCGTCAGAGGGATGTCGCAAGACTAGAATGTTTGATCCAAAGCTGAGCCCTTCCGATTATACGGATTTGGTTATTCCTTTGGTCAGTCTATGTTGTTATTTGGGATTGGCATGTTTCTCCGAGTGCGACGGGGACGTCGCTTAATAGGGTGTGGGTGGACTGTCGTGGCAAACGCCCTTACAAGGGTATTTGCCGTTGTTTTGAAAGGTCGCGCTGGGTCCGACCTTGGCCACGGAAATGCACCGATAGGACGAGTTCTGACGGTACTCGTGTCTTACTAATTTATTGAAGGCAATTTGATTAAGTTAAGTATGTTGAGGTTAGAGAGTGTGTGGGCATACTCTTTTGAGTATGCGATTGTCGTAATTAGCGATTGCAGTCGGATTGACGGTCGACACAGAAACCGGTCCCTTTGGGCAAAGATGCAAAACATGGGGGGGATTAAACTTTGATAAGCAAGTGTCATATTCGCCTTATGTGCGGGCGTAGTAGTTGATTTTGTAAAACTGGTTGTTTTGTTACCAGTATTGAAAAAAGTTAGTTGAACTTTGTTGTCAAATCGATGGAGGCTCGGTGTAAAGTAGTGCCCGCAACGGCGACGGGTATTAGAGTAGGGGTCTTAGTAATACCGAGGCAGCCCATTGGGCCATCACTAGTAGGGGTTCCGTATACCAAGTGCGAAGACCGCGRCCTTGGGGCCAGCGGCGCGATCGAGTAGGGAAGAGAGTCTACTTGAATATGTATGGTAGGCCTACCTGGTGGCGRATATTACTTGAATGAAGTTCCACGTGCGATTRTGTYAGGTTTGGGTTTAGCCCTATTGGTTACAACATTCACCTTCACCAGGGAGATCACCTTCACCGGGGAGATCCGGGGATCGAGGCTAGCAAGCGACGATAGAGTAGAGGAGCGCAATTGGAAGAGACTGAGGGGTTGAGGGTCTTTAGGGACTATCCCCCTTGGTTTTGCCRAACGGGTCCAGCCGCGGTCTAACTGGCGAAACCAAGA
Source organism: Chara braunii (assembly GCA_003427395.1). NCBI lineage: Eukaryota > Viridiplantae > Streptophyta > Charophyceae > Charales > Characeae > Chara > Chara braunii. Next base: position 2,174,421 of record BFEA01000054.1, read on the forward strand.
GGGCGCCGGCGGAACCTCGTCGTCGTCGGTTCTACTAATTTTATTTCTGATATGTTTTTACTTGTAATTTTTATTTTTATTTTTCWTCTCTTGAAATCCCGTCTTGAACCAAACCGGAAAACTGGCTCTGGGACCGACGACGAAAAAGTACCGCGACGAAGGATGAAAGGAACCTTGAAAGAAAGAAAAGAACGCTTGAAATTGTCGAGCGATGAGCGGATGGAGAGAAGTCCCACACTTGGTCGAGGGCAGACGGCGACTTGGTCGCCGCCATCATTGGCCAGAACGCTGGGTGCCTGCCAGCATGGGTTGCTGTGACAGCATTGCATTGGGGAATGATAGGAACATTCCCCCGCGGGTGGCCGTCATGCAGCCGATGACCTTAAGTACGCGCCTCTTTTAGCAGTAATGTTCGGGGTCCTGCGTATTCGGGGTGCTGACAAAATTCCTCTATCCGACCCGTCTTGAAAGCACAGACCGAAGGGGCCAACGTGCAGGTGAGCCCGTGGGTGCAAAGCCCTCGAAGCAGCCGGATCCCGAGTGGCAGGAATCTCCTGCAGATGCACCATTCGCTAGCCAGGATTTGCTGCTGGAAGGCTTGAGTGTGAGCAGGCCCGCGGGACCCGAGAAATAGTGAACTGTGCCCGGGGAAGGCACAGTCTACCAGCCAAGATTTGTTGTAAAGAGGTTTGAGTGTGAACAGGTCAGCGGGATCAGTGCCACTGGGCCTAGCTCGGTTGGTACACCCGCAGACTGCTCGAAAACAAGTCTGTGGGATAAGTGTCACTGGCCTAGCTCAGTTGGTACACCCATGAACTGTTGAAACCAGGCCTGTGGGACCAGCCCCACGGCAAGTTCCGCTGGTACACCTGCGGACTGCTGAAAATAGGTTATGGAAACATCAGTTGCGGACCTAACTCAGCTGGTACACACCGCAGACTGCTGTGAGCAGGCCTGTGGAAACTGTTGCGGCGGCCTAGCTCAGTGGTACCCCCCATGAACAGTTAAACAGGCGTGTGGGACAGGCAGTTGCGGACCCAACTTAGTTGGTACACCCGCAAACTGTTGAAAATAGGCCTATGGGATCAGTGCCACGGCCTAGTTCAGCTGGTATACCCGTGAACTGTTGAAAACAGGGTTGTGAAACCAGCACCTGCGGACATAGTTCAGCTGGTACACCCGGAAGCTGTTGAAAAACAGGCCTGTGGGACCAGCACCCGTAGGCCAAGCTCAAGTGGTATACCCACGAACTGCTGAGATACAGGCTGGGGTTCGAATCCAGGTACAGTCAGAAAAACAGACCAGAGCCTCGTGAGCTAGTGTGAAAAGTCCCGTGATGGGACTGGGACTTGTTCCCCGGGACATCGGTTTTTAAAAAAAAAAAAAAAAAAAAAAAAGATAAAAGGAATACGGGGGAAAATTAGCTTGGACCCACTACTCGGCACTGCCTCGAGCAGCTTTCCAGTGAGACTATGTGTGGGGAACAGACCAGAAGCCTTGAGAAAGGCCAGCTACTTAATCCAACTAGGCAGAAAAGAGGGAAAAGTTTTTCTCTGTCTTTTTGGTCGAAGAGTCTGCCGGATCAGCCGCTAGCAACACAGCACTGGCTCGGGGAGATGGAAGACAACGAGAATGGCGGGAGTGAGGGAGTGCACATCTCGCACACCTCTTGACAAAGACAAGTGAGGGAAGGTGATCCGTGGAGGTTTCCAGGCAAGGCGAGACGAATGGTGAAGTCGAAAAGAGTGTTCAAACAGTAAGAAAAGGGGTGTGAAAGAAAGAGAGTGWCGGGGTGAAGCCGAGATGGTGAGGGAGGAAAGACAAAGAGAAGGGAAAATTGTGTATCTCACTCGTTCCTTCACGGAAACGAGCCAGATAAAGTGCTAGGTAGGGGTTTAGGCATGCTGCGAGTTGATTGGTGGAGGCRGATTTGGTGATAGAGTGAAGGAAGAAGGGGTAGAAGAGGAAGGGGGTGCGTGGAGAAGTCGAGGGGGAGAAAAGAGAAAAAGAGCGGGAGCTAAAAGCGTGTATCTCGCTCGTTCCTTGATGGATTCGAGCGAGAAAAGATGCTAAACTGGGGTTTTTGGCCATTACGAGTRCRATGGCAATGTYAGAATTAGTAGTAAGATGTTAGTATTTGTRATACAAGTGTTAAMAGYTGCGCGGGAGGTAGAATTTTATGACTATCTACAAACGGTAATGTATCTTCCCACTTTTTAGCGGGAGATTCATTTACTGCAAGTGAGGGATTACCCACAACCTGTGGACATACTTGCCTGCTTCRATGACTGTGAGTTGARTCGCCTTGTTTTCATTTTCCCCACTTCATCATCGTGTCCTTCAAAAATACAGGCCAGTGTCCGCCACTGAACAGCCTTGAAAGTCCACTTGTTTGAACATGGTCATGCTTACAGATAGGTACCATGGCAAAATGCTTACAACAGCAGGGGTTCCGAAGTTGCCTAMTCGAGATTGCAAATGAGATAGATGCGGGAGAGCAAAAGATAGAGAACGGAGGGAGCAGTCGGGGAGAAGGTGCGTGATGAGAAGAGGAGGAGCGACCGTGACGAAGGAAGTAGCAGATAGAGAGAAGAGAGAAGTATCGAGATTCTTACCTCGGATGATTCAATCACCCACCTCGATCTGCATTTGGAGGTTTGATTGTGAGCGAGCCAGTTGATATATATATATATATATATATATATATGTATATATATATATGAAGAACTAGGTTAGAACGGGAGCAGAGGCAGGCTTCGAACCAAGAGGGAATGATATGTATCTTTCCATGTTCTAGCGGAAGATACATTCTAAATGACGAGGCACTATGAAGGTGGAGGAAGGTAACAATGGGCAGTTCTTGTCTTAATTTCCCCCTGCTCTAGCAAGGAATACATTATCAAATTGTATAGTTGATAGATGGTGGAGCGAGGTCGCATCCGTGTTGATTAGCAACGTAACTTTCCCTGTCTGTCTGCCATGAGGGGGAAGCGATGGTGGTGTTGACAGATTTATGAGTATCTTCCCAAGCTCTAGTAGAAGATTCATACTCGGTTTGGACGATTGGTAATGGGCTGTCTTGGAGTACCATACTGTTCGTCGCGGTGGTTGTCCGACTTCTGACTACCGTGCATGAACATGACCAGGAGAAAGGGCCAGGTACATTCAGTAAAAGCCGAAGGAATTGAAAAAGAAAGACGAAGCCTGGTGGGCCAGACGAGAAGTAAAAAGGAAGGAGACCAGAGGGAAAGGAGGAGGAGAAGAATGGACGTGATGACAAACTAGAGGGAGGAGGAGTTAAGGTGAGAGGAAGATGAGGAAGAAAGGTGAGAAGATCGAAACTTATCTGCTGGCTCCTAATGCGCAATAGGAGAAACGATAGCCTAAAGAGACAGGCTGGCGAAAGTGGCAGAACAGGGAAGGAAGAAATTTAACACATGTCTTCCCCATAGCGGTAGCAGGCATAGCAGGGAATGAATTTTCCCTGAGTCTACGAGAGGATTCATTCTCATCTTTCTCATTGGTAAGTAGCAGGCGGTGACATCVCCAGGACGAACGTGCTTACCATCGTATAGGAAGTCACTGYCGTTGTAGGCCCTGCTAGTCCTYTGTCTTTGCGCAACATATTCCCTGTTTCCAAACAGGTTGTTATTCCCTGCATGGTGGCCACAATGCAATCTRACTTCCTGACGTATTCCGGTTTAGTTCCTTCYKCAACCATTGTTCCTCTCTCGTGGTTAGACACATACGTAGAATAAAGGAGAAGAAGGGAGTAGGAACAGGAACTTACTTGTGAACTTTGCATTGCCTTCACAGTCAACGGGGGCAGCGACAGTCAGCGGTGAACA
>BFEA01000054.1:2197638-2220388 GCA_003427395.1 Chara braunii
TGTGTGTGTGTGTGTGTGTGTGTGTGTGTGTGTGTGTGTGTGTGTGTGTGTGTGTGTGTGTGTGTGTGTGTGTGTGTCTGTGTATGTGTGTGTGCAATGTGCTGTCATTTCGAAAGTCGCGCACATACACAGAGAGAGAGAGAGAGTCGCCGCGTCATTCGAGCATTTGTTTTTTTTTTTCCCTTTGTACGACTTACATTGTTCGATTTTTTTTTTTTCATGCAAGGTGTCATCTGGCAAATATCGTAGGTCCGTAGCCCGGCCTTATTGGGCCGACAGGGTTGCCACTCGGGCGAGCCCCGCTTCCTCAGGCGCGTTAACGGGGATGCCCCGCGGCCCATGTATGGGCCAAGTACTGGTGGTTTAAAAAACTGTCTGACAACATGCGGATCTGAGCACATGGTGCTCAGACAATCTGTCGTCATCATACATATATACAGCACTGACAGAGTATGGGCAAACTGCCACCAGAATGTCATCGAGCGATGAAGGATGAGGTCCCACTAGCCAAGAGGACTTCATCTAAGGCCATGAATCTGGACATCTTTGGGGAGAGGGGTGGAAACTCGCCATTGATCTGCTTCAAGTTACCTGCATCTCTCAGTAAAACACATCTAGATTCCGTCGCTGGATCCAATCCTCTTTGCGAGATGGATCTTCCCCCAGGATGGGTATGTCAACATTTATGCGCGCTCGTTATTTATTAATCATTGGGATGGATGCACGGATGAGGGGGAGGAACAGCTTTCCATCCCGGGCCCCTCTTATGCCAAGTCGTAAGAGGGATGGTAACACCCAGTTGGACAAACGGGTTCCCGTGACAGATGGACCGATACCCTTCCCACATATCGCCTCCCTCATATGCATATCAAGTAGTATGAAAGGGAAACATCATCAGTGTGATGAAAGTAAGGGAGGCCATTTGTCAACAGATAGAAGTAACTAACAAACCCTTCTTCCCCACTCCCCCCCCACCCGCTCCCTCCACCCCCCTTGCATCCACCCACCCCTTTGATGTGTGAAGGGAGAATGAACGTCATGTCGCTGCCCGAGCAGACAGTCAATACATTGGACTCCGTATACTGCTCCAGAGCAAACAGTCAATGCATTGGACTCTCTGAGTTTCTCTTCTAGGCTGCGGACGAACTTTAGTCTCGGTTTCAATTAAGAAGTCGTTTCCACCTTCCAGCCTGCACATCCCATAGGTCCCCTACAATGACGAACCCTTTTTTAAGCCAAGCCAGCCAATGCGAGTTCTTTTCGATAATAGCAACTGTAAAGAGAGCCAATAGGATAGACAGGAACAAACAATAACAATCTTACAAGTACAGAATGACAGACAAACAAATAAACAAACAAATAAACAGACAAACGTCTCAGCACAAACTATATTACAACCGATAGCCGGTACAGAGTACATAGCAACGACATAGAGCTCGAATTATCCCATAATCTGATCGTTTTCGTAGTCAACATGGTTCACATTGTAAATTACATTGCAATCGAAAGATTAGTATAGGCTACAGGCCCACTAACCTGTCACGACCTTATTGCTATCGTAGCCGACATGGATTAAATCCAACTGTATAATTGCAATTTAAATGTGCTTGATAGGGACACTAGACCCGATTTCCAGCAGGTGATGCTCCCCACCAGTAGATGGAGCCATCCCGACACTGCTAGCGGTGTTTGATCACATCAGCACCCCTAGTAGTCGCTCGAGTTGTTTCTTGCAAAAAAAAAAAAAAAAAAAAAAAAAAAGGTTGATGTTGGTGGTATAGGATATGAGGGTTTCCTCCAGAGTTCATGCCATCATAGAGGTGGCAATATTTTGTTCGGGCCTATGTCTCTCCACAGTGTTAAAATCAATCCCTCGAGGGGGTCGTTTATAAGATCTGACTTGGTGAATGGTGGTAGGACGTCTGGGTTGGCGTTTTTGGCTATGTTAGGGATGGACCACGTGTCGTTTGTTAGTCAAGCTACTGGATGGACAGGTCTGATCTGCGGCGTCGAGGGAGCGAAGTTTGTCAGCCGTTTATGGGCCAATGGTGCCCAGGGAATGTCATTGGTCATAATCAGTATGACTATCACTTGAAGATGAGCGCTTTAATCTCATATTCTGGGTCGATAACTGCTAAGGGTCACTTGGGCCCACACTACCCTTTTAATGTAATTTCTCAATTCATGGTCATTTCTCCATAGGTAAGTAGCAATTGCTTCTTTGAAAGTCTTCAGTTGTTTTGGGGCGAGGGCCCAAAAGGTTGTCTTCTACAAGATAGTTGCAAGGATTGCATTGTTTATCGCTAGGGCTCTACCAACTAGAGACGTATGAAGGCCCTTCCATTTGGCCATCGTTTGGATGACCGTTTGGACTAGTTGGTCCGCATGATCCACTGGTGGCCCAATGCAGTGAGTCTGACCCCCAAGATTCTGATTGCTTTTTTTTTCAATTTTCAGTTGACCAGCGGCTCCTCTGGAGGGAGGTCTCCAGCCGTGTGCAGCCATCACCTTTTTGTTTTTAAGCCCCAGTGAATTTCATATCCGCTGTGATCAAGAAGAGGTGAATTGTGTCCACCAGGGCTCTGATGCTACCAAGCGATGCCTTGATTAGAACTGTGAGATCATCTGCAAAGAGAGAGGTGATTAGGATCATGTGGGGTGGCAGTTCCGGTATGTCAATTTGTTCTATCTCTGGATTTTATATAATCAATGATGCCAAGGCCTCCATCATTATTACAAAGACAGGGGGGCTATCGGGTCCCCTTGAAGTGGGAAATTGGGGCGAAAGGTGACTATTGACCATAATGTTTGTTGCAGTTGAATGGTGGAGGGTGTGGATCCATTGTATAAACCTCGGTCCAAAGTTCGTCCTTTCTAGGCACAAGTCTAGGAACTGCCAATCCACATGGTCATAAGTTTTTTCAAAGTCTAAAAGAGGATCCCCACATCTCTTTGTCTTTATGTAGCGTACTTGATGGTTTCATTAACCAACAAAATCTTGTCTTGAATGTTCTTGTGGGCCATGAAAACAGTCTGGTTCATATGAATGAGATAACTTATGTATGATAGAAGTCCGTTACCCAACGCTTTCGCCACAATCTTGTATGGCAGAGGTAGAAAGGTAATTGGTCTGTTGTTTCGAATCACGGCTCTATCTCCCTTTTTTTATAGGAGCGTGGTGACCCTCTGACCCATCAGATCCCCAAATCTGCCTTCACCCTGGACCACATGGATACATTCCATTGAGTCCTGGTGAAGGAGCTCCAAACGTTGAAACCATAATTATTTTGGGAAGGGGTCCAAGCCCGAGTTTTTTTTCTTCTATTTCCACTAGCGCCGAGAGAATTTTGTGCAGTGATGGGCTCTTCTAGGGGAGCTCATTGTAATTGTTACAAGAAAGTTGTTAGATTGTGGAGCAACATGTGTCTTGCATGGTCTAGGGCCTTTTCCCCCCATCGGGAGTTTTTTTTAGGTGAAGAGGTCTTGATAAGCTGCATAATCCACAATTGCGTAGGGGATAGTGACATCTTTTTGATGAGAGTCGAAGGGGTGTTGTAGTGATGGCACCAGATTTTGCCTCGCTCTAGATTGCGCCTTGTTGAAGAAGGTCAAAAACATCGTTCCTTTTGTGTTTTGTCTTTTTATCATAGATTGGATCCTCCAAGCCTCTGTCTGTTGGTCAAGGTTTTATTGGAGGTGGTCCCTTTCTTGCTATAACTGCGAGAAAGTTTGTTCGTCCAAAGGGTGGTCCAACATCTTCCGATCCCATTGTCTGAGCAAGTGCAACATCTTTTCTATTGTGGTCTTCCTTGCTCTAGTATGTGCAATAAATACTTCTTAACTTTTTCCCTCAGGTTGGTGATATCTGCATTTAACCAGTCTTTTATTTCGGGACGCTTCTAGCACGTGATGATCCCCACGGAGCAAAGTCGAACGACTATGTGTAAATGTGTACTCGAGCATGGATTGACATCCACAGGACCAGGAGGTCACGTCTGCAGTCGCTCGCGACACGAGGTCAACAGAACCTAAGGGTGGGGGTAGGCGAACGGGAGATTGGTCTGCCTACATGATCTAAGAGTCAATCAAAGGCCATAGCTCCGACCTCCATAATTCAGACAAGAAAGGGTTGCCAGCTCGGTGAAAGGGGAGAAGTAATTCACTATTCACAATCTGGTTCTAGATCTCTTAGTACCAACCATGGGGCTACTGTACACTATCTTTTGTTGTATTGTCATGTAGCTCGCTGCTCCCATTAAAGGAAAGAGCACACCTTTGGATTTCCTCAAGCCAAACAACACATGATAGAAACCATAAGAGCTAATAATCAGAGGGTCTGGGTCAGGCTCAAGTACAAAGGCAATGACAGACAAGGTTCGGGAGGGAAGAATACGTTACTTCTATCAAACAAATATGGTTGGACCCAACAAACAAGATAGGAACATTGGACGAACAACATAACATGATATGGACTCAATGGTGGAAGGAAGATGGCACCTGCAAAAGGGGGAGGTTGTCCTCAATCTGTCAATCAGCACCGAACAAACCACAGGTAGTATCTTTTGAAGACGCCCAACCGGGTGTACACTTAGGTCATGGGGACCTCCTCCTCCCACTGCTTGACACCTCCCCCCCACGAATGCTCTCGACGCTCCCATATGGCACGATGCACCCCCCCAACCCCCCGCTCTCGGACAACTTTCCTTCTCCCACCCCTCCCCCCTTTCCTCTAACATCCTCTTCCCCCACCCCTCCACTACCGTCTGACGTCACAACAGTTTCCTCCCCCCCCTTTTGGATACCCCCCCAAGTCCATACTATCCTTATTCACTGAGAAGGGGATTCAGCACCCTCTAAACATCCCCCCCCTCTTGGGACAACACTTGCATTCGCCTTCGGCGCCGAAGGAACACTCCACACTGTCATTCCCAAAATTAACAACGTACTTTCAGCCACCATCCGGACAGGCATAGGGGCACAAAACCAACTACCTACCTTCCACAGCCCCCACCTGCCCCATCTACACTCAATATAAGAAAAGGTCGTCATTGTACAATGACTGATGGTAGGGGGAGGGGTGAATGAATAGTGTATTTTTTGGGGGGGAAGGGTTCATCGTCGAGTGGTGGAAGTACGCCATCATTATCATTTTCCTACATAAAATACATTCGAACCCTTTGTTCTTGTCATTGACGGTGTTCCCACATTTTTTGTGTGCTATCTCATACACAAGGTTGAACGAGTCTCGATGAAGGATAATAATTCCTTTGCTCGCACATGTCGGCAATGCGATAGGCGCGACGATACTCTAACAAAGGAGGCCGACAGTGACTCAAGAGAACTTTTTTGTGCCCGACATTCTTCTAATTTTATTTAATTGCTGTATTTTTTTTTCGCACAACCGGTTGTGAAATAAGCTAATCCTATGCCTAATGGGACCTGACCATGGGTGTTGATTTCAAAATTCAAAATGCGAAGTGGTGTGGCTCACCAGACTGTTGGCGTTTACCTATGCGAAACTTGAATACGGTGTTGGTACAACTGTGACCTTGTATCAAAAACAAAAACCTATAGCTAAATGGTTGTGGGTGTAACACTGCGCGTCGATATCTTTTAATTTTCTTGACAGCTGGTCTTGGGATGTTGAAATCGACGAAACCTATGTGTGCAAACACAACAAGGGATGAAGTAGATCCAACTGGATGGCGTTGCATTAACAATAGTCTGCTACCAGGTCAAGGTTTGGGAGCCTGCCCAGTAACGTGCTCAGGGCGTGTGGACCACTGATGCATGATCATTATCTTCACCGCGGTAACGTAAGCTTCTTGCAGAACATGACGACTACGGCAGCTATAGTCAACTTGTGTATCAAGCTCATTGGTAGAGGTGCATAGGCTAATATAACACTTACCTCTTAGGCGTAAGGGGTGTACTAAGCGGTGAGGTTAATCATTTTTTGTAATGAGATAAAAATTTCTTACAATAACGTTGAATCTTGTGATCTTGATGCAGGTCGACTTTCTCTCCATACAGGGGTTTCAGGGGAATTGTTTTTTATATCTTTAAGCCTTTATGTAAGGTGCTAACGTTTTTTTTCAACAACGTGCTTTCACTAGAGCCATTGGGTGCAGTGAGTCATAATAACTACTTGGAAGGTAACATGGTTAACCCCTGTCAACCGGAGATTATCGTGGACGAGGCGGTCTAATGAGACGCTCATTCTCCTCCGCTTTCACTGGGTGCGGCAAAACTCGAGGACGACAGGGTGAATGAACTTGATGCTCGGTATTATAAGGAAAGTAACATCCTTGACAATGTTCCTTGCAAAGGGGTAGAGATTAAGAGTCGTGAAGAGATCAAAGTGAGTTTTGAATTCATGCAGATAAAATGTTCGATGGTTAAAGGAGAGAACAATTACGGTGGTCTTTAGGGATGCGGGGAAACCGCTATCCCTATTGAACGAAGCTCTGATGAATATCGAAGTGATCAAGAAACCAGTATCTAATCATAGTTCAGTCCTATCATTTTTTGTTAGAAAGGGGCGGGGGTTATTTTAGGTTCAACACACTTACATTGAAGGAACTCGGTGTGATAGCATGAACCAACAACGTCTTGTGAAGGTAATCCGAACACATGTTCACATTTGTTGAAGATCGGTATAACTTGAGTAAATGAGAAAATGGAGTTGCATCCAATCTCAGCTCCAGTATGGGTCGACGAAAGAGTCAAGCTACTTGCAAAGTGAGACGAAATTCATGTCAAACAATATAAAATATGAGTGGAACGATTAAGAGTTAAAGGTATAGTGATCTATGATAGGCTGTCAAGACAGTCATTTCAAAAACTAACTCTAAAATCAGTTGCATTGACCATGAAAACTCTCCAAAATCCTTTCCTAACAAACGCTAGATCAGCAAGCTTGGTAGAGGGTAAGTATGAGGTAACTTACTTCAAGGACATCCTGACTTCTATAAAACCTTAGGAGAGACAATTCCCTATTTATAGACGTAGACCATTGGACTAATTTCATAGCTAGATTGGACCCACTAGACAGACAAAGACTAAACACACTCATTTCCTTAGTACATATACGAGAGGCAGCAAATGTTATAGCGAAAGGGAAATCACCTGGTAGGGATTATCTTCTCATTGAGTCTTGTCTTTAGCATTGGGATGCTGTTTTCTTACATCCATGGGAGATTTACGACGCAGTCCTAGCGGGTGAGCAAGTCACCTCACATATGTCCTACAATATTATATCAATATTTCGTAAGAAAGAAAAAAAAAAATTAGGAATTGGAGACTTATTTCGTTACTCAATATCTCATATAAGAGTTACTAAAACTTTTGTCAGGAGGTTAGCCATATGTCTTTCATTTTGATAGAGGGAGACCAGGTCGCGTTTATTTAAGGGAGATTGAAATTTGATGATGTAATAACAACGCTAGGATCTCTCGAAGTTGTTCAAAGCAATAATCTTGACTTAGATATGACACTCAAGTGTCGGTCTCGAAGTATCGTGAGGGTCGAGCCCTTCACAATATTGCGCGGCTGAAGGAACAGTTGTTCGGCCCCCGCGGCACCTTCGACCCTTAGGCTGAGTGTCTCGGTGGGCAGGGCAAATAGACTCTGTGCGAGGGATGATCCCTTCCGCACGGAATCTAGAACCTGGATGTCCTGGACAAGGACCTCGAATCTAGGCCCGAGACCAACGTCTCAAGAAAACTTTAAGAAACAACAAAAACGGTAAAGGAGGGGAGTCTCCTTTCCTCTCTCAATCTCAGCCCCAATTAAACCCTTAAGCGTTGGCACTGTAGGTCACACGAACACTCAAACATAGGAATGTACATATATAAATGAAGGTTATTTAAAATAGGACGATCACTTCTCACAGTCATAGTGGGGCGCCTCTCTGCCATATGTATGTATGTAATATCAAATAGTCAAATCCAAAGTCCGAACCACAAACATATATGCAATCACATCAAGGAATCAATCAAAAATTCACACACTACAAGGAGTCAACTTCAACCTTTCTATGTGCTCACACTCCTTGCTTTAGTTATGCAAACCCCAACCTTTATCCAACCTTCCAAAATAAATACTTAGTATCTTCGTTAAACGGTCGTTCAATAAAAGTCCGAATAAAAACTTTATAAAACAATAAAAACCACCAGGGCTAAAGCCTTTTAGATTGAGTAACGAGAATGAATTGGAGTTGAGTCCTAAGCCGACGTGTTATCAGTGATAACAGAAGATGATCCTCGTGGAATCAAGGTAAATCTAACCCAAATCATGAATCAAACGTCTAAAGAGGGTCTGTATCATAAAACAGGTCAACGCCCCAGCTATATCATCAGTGTATGGAAAATAAATTTCCATAGCACATTCTTACTCAAAACTATCTGTCAATTAAGTATAAATTTATCTCTAAGTACGTGTCCAAGGAAAAGGTAGACCTTTGGCAGAATTTCTCATATTCAGGGTGGGTTGCCAGAATCGCCACCTGTCGAAATATAATCTATCTCCTCTAAATTAAGAAAATTTCGGTAGCGCTTCCCGTAGGAAAAATGTCTTTTCATAATTTATATTAACTTAAATATGAAAACTGAAACAATATCAATCTTTAAAAAGTCAAATTTTGTCTAACTCCCTGAATTAGTAAAATTTTTGGCAGCATCTCCTTTTAGAATAGTAGACTTCCCAGATTTATATTAAGTCAGATAAAAATCCAAAGTAAGACTTGAGTCCTACCAAGACAAAATTTAACTAACTCGTTAGTTTTGTAAAAATTCCGGCAGCGCTTCCCGTAGGGAAAATAACTTTCTTAAATTTATACGAAACTAAGTTTAAAAATATAAAAATAACTTTGACTTCCCAAAATCAAATTTTGTCTAAGTCCCCAATTAGTAAAAATTTGGGCAACACCTCCTTTAGAAAATGAGACTTTCCAGATTTTTACTAAGCCATATATGAAATTTAGGCAAGCTGAACTTTGGAAAGTCAAAATTTAACTAACTCCTTGATTTTGTAAAAATTTCGGCAGCGCTTGCCGTAAAGAAAGTGGCTTGCCAAAATTTATACAAAACCAAGTATAACAAAAGATTCCAGAAAAATTGACCTAAGTAAAATAAACTTAGCTAAAAAACTGAAGGAATTGAAAATAACTCTTATAGTTTTAACACGCATCGAGTATCTAAAACAACTACCTATCAAACTGAAACTCATACTAAGTACCGATCTCACACAACCACATGCAAAGTTAAGCCACAATGGTAAATACTCTCACTAACCCCAAATCAATTTGGTCAAACAATAGTTCGTAATCTTTCAATGATTTATCCCTTATACCCAACTTACATATGGCGTAAAGCTAGACTATCCAATCTTATGGAAACCTGTCTAGTTCAGCCATTGAATATAAATAAACACAAGGCAGTACAATTTTTCTCTTGCTTGGGCATATGACTAGGCAGTCCAACCTAGTTGCTCTTAACTGTTTAAGTATCTAAGTTATATATAATTGTCTGTCCTTAGTGTTTTAAGGTAACATGAGTGAACCGATCATCTTAGATCAAGGTTCAACCTGCCCCTTCTTACCTCAAATTTATTTTTAATTCATACTCTCTTTCGTTAATGATAAACTATAGTCATACCATCCAATCTTATGGAAAAATGTTTGACCAGTCTGTTCATAAGTAAAATAATATAAGAATATAAATAAGTTTATCCCTTTGGTTCCAGCATGTGCGTAGCTCCAGACTAGACCACTCAATCTTATGAGAACCTGTTTACTAGTCCTTTGTCTGAATCTCCCCTCATAATAAAACAAGAGAGAGTCAAAGTCATCCAATCTTATGGAACATGCCCAACTTTCTTTTAGAAACTAACAAAATATAAGAAAACCCAAAGAAGCAAGGCAACCAAGCCATCCAATCTTATGGAAAAATGCTTGTCCCTGAAAATCAAGCACAAGCAGCCCTCGCAAATCAAAGCAACCAAACCACTCAATCTTATGGGAACATGTATGGTCCTTCAGTCAATCAAAAATAAACATAGCACTGAGTCCTCCAATCTTATGGAGACTCTCCCAACCTTTCGCTGACCCAATCAAACACAAGCAATACAACCTTCTTCCCACCTTTTCCACCAGATGCAATTCTCTTTCATAATTTTCTTTCAATCAAACAACAAAACTGAAACCGACTTTACACAAACATTCCTTTATTAAGTCTGGTTTATTATGAAAGTCAAACGAATAGTCAAAATAGGGATGCAGGCGGCATACTCAGTCAACCATAACAAGAAGTACAAATAGATATTATGACTGGGTTTATAGATGAAAAAGAAAGGTTACCTCTCAATTTTCTGCCTCCATAACTCCTTCCAAGTTCCAGTAAAGCTCCCGCAATCAATGGGCAGACTTCCCACAGAGTCTTGATGTGGTCCTATGGGTTGCAATCCCGCCTGCCGCCTGGCACCTTCCTCTCTGAACAGGATTAGAATTCGAGTAAGAAGGGCAGAAGAAGGGGTTTCAGACTCTCGAAATACAAGAGAGGGACTGACTCAACTCCTTGGAGAGGGTCTTGCAATCTCCAATTGTCTGAGGGCCCCACAATGGCAGCCGGAACGCACAGCAACTTGGTCGAACTCAAGTCCAACTCCCTACCATTGACTCTCTAGCGATATCCTAATTTGCAACAATGATCCCCTTTCAACTCTCTTAGCCTTTCCATCGCTTCAAACTTGTCAGGTGAGTACCTTCACTCTTATTCTCTTGCTGTAGCCTGTAGTTAGTTCGGTTAGTGGAACAAGCAGCACCCCAGTCAACAGCTAGCCTTGCCACCTCGCAGCTGGCTTTACTCCACTCCTACTGGCAAGATTGACAACGCACGGCTGATTCGACTGATTGTCTCGCTTCACTTCGTTCAAGGAAACGAGCAGCACACAAATCAGCAGGTAAGCCTCCTTGTCAAACGCACACTGTTTCGCACGGTAGGATGAGCAGCGTATCAGTCAGTACTGATCTCTCAAACCCGGCTGCCCACCTACAGTCATTCAGTTCGACAGTATAGGCAACACGCTGACTCACAGACAATCTGTATGCGTAGACCTGCTTTACAGTCACGCATTCTGCAAGGTAAACAACAGTTGCGTCCTTCGGTGGAATCTGCAAATTAAGAATGAATCTTTCGCTAGAACAAAAGGGAATAAGGACAACTACGGCCCCCCACAACTTAACCCCCCGACTGACCAGGTTGAAGGCAAACCTCCTGCTAGGACACAGGATAACACCCTGGACAGACGCAATCATCTCTGCAGTGCGGCTAACAAAATGAAAAACGACGAGATGCTATGCGCCAAGACCGCGACTGAGGAGGCAGCCACGTTAAGAGCATCAATATTGTCGAGATGCCAAACTCTCCGAAACGAAGTCGGGATTACGACGTCAGAGCGAGCGGTCTTCTCCGAATCAATACCAACGTGCAATCAGTCGAGCGAACGAGGTTGAACCTTCCGTTGAAACATGGAGACATACACGGTTGTCCAGTCCGATGCACAGTAAGCTAGAAAGTGGCGCTCTCCATTGATATGATGAGCAACGCACCGGCCAGCAGGTAAGTTTTCAACCTCGCGGCTGGCCTCACGCCCTCCAACTGATTGAGATGACAAATTTCGAATGACTCTTCCGCTAGAATGCGGAAAGATACATTTCGTTTATTGTTTTTTTTTTTTTTTTTTTTTAATACATGTGCAGCTTGCAGCCTTGCAGCCCCGAATCTAACTACTAATCCTTTAATGTGCGTCCCCCATCAGATTTGTTATATCTAGAAACCCCTGAACCCCATCTTCGTTCGCCTGTTTTCATCAAGGAATGGGCGAGTCAGACGACTTTCCCTCTCACCGTGGCCAGTCTCCCGGATATCCATGTATGCTACTTTTCTCTTCCAACTTCTAATCCACTAACTCTCTACTAAATATGAACTCACGATTCAATTCGCCCAGCCCCTAACCCATAGATTCGGCTTTCACTTTGTCGAAATCCGTTCTAAAATGGGCGACACCATCTTCGTGCACCTTCTTTCTCCTATATCGACTAAACTAACATCCCATCACTAAAACTAACATTACGAATCAACTCGCCACGACTAAGAATGCTAGGATCAGGCTTTAGAACGACCATAACGGCTGAAAAATGAGCGCGATCGACTATCCTCCCCGCTCCACTCATTCCCATTGTCATCTCCAACCTCAATTTCGCTCTGTATGCACCCGACTTGACTCTACGCATAGGTTCATCACACTATTTCGCCCTTCGCTCTTGACCGATTCCACAACAATCTCACAGAAGCGAAAGCTGAGAAAAAAAAAAAAATAGAGCATCGGGGCTCCCCCTCAATTTATGCGTGTCATCCCTGCATATGAGTCATGCTTATCTTCTCTGTATTGTTTCAATTTTAACGGATGTCCTGAAAGACCGAGCTGGGCCATGGCCCGACCGATATCCTTATTGACACTGGCCGACCCTCCGATAGGTCAGAAGTGTAACTTTTTACTCGTCCTCGCCAGAGGGATTCGACTCAGGTCTGTTCTCTCAGCAGTTGGTAGCTATTCAACTAAGCTAAGCCCACTGTGAGGGTTAACTACGTACAATTGTAGACACTACAAAAGCTATGGAACAATTTCGATAGCAAGACGGTGGTCATGAAAATCGAATCCGCTGGGGAACATAAAACATTTTTTTTCGCCGCATCAATTAGCTCTGAAGGATGAATGACGCTAATGCGTGAGCCCTATCCTCAACCACACCGTGGCTGCTCCGAGCCGCAATAGAGTAGGAAGGCGTAGGGCCCTACTGCAAGCCTGCAAAAGAAGTGTGGAGCAGGTCCCCATGCAGATCTTGGTGGCAGTAGCAATTACTCAAAAGAGATCGTTAAAAACAGAAGTGTAGAGGGGTCCCATGGATCCGATCATGCGCTCAGAGCAGCCACGGGTCACCTTACTATGCCTCGGGCCGCTGTCGTGCGCATCGGTCCGGCACCACTCAAAGGTAGCGCGGGACCCTCCCGGCCGCGTCACGCAGGAGTCGGAATACAACCCTTATTGCGATACACTCGTGGAGCTTCCGTAAGCCGCTCCGGCTGGGTGCGCCAGCCATACCTCTCGCGAGCCCCTACGACAAGACAGGGCCTACGCGAGGCACGACTACCTCCACCTTACGGGAGCTATCACCTTCCTTCGGTGGGCGTATCCCCGCCGAGCTACCAGTCCATAGTACGAAAGCTGATCAGTTGCAATCGCAGAGCCGAGGGCGTTTCTCGTTCGCCGTAGCACAAGGGGTACGCGCGGTACTATGCCTCTATCGGACCCGCACGCGAACCGACACCTTGGGGGGCTGAGGTCCCAAGCGCGGCTCGTCGCCGGTCGACTAGGACGCATCCCACACGTCACACGCACTCCACTATAAGGTACATAAAAGTAAAGCACACGCACACACGCACACAAGTACTGAACGACGCAAAGGACGTACAACGCGACACCCTCCTAGTCCCTTAGTATCCATCCCATAACTTCCTGGTGCGGGAATCGGTTGAGCATCGTGCGCGAGACTTAATATAAGCCGCGCGGGCGTAGACCTTCTCATATCGACTAGCAATGCCAACGCACACAAACAGTCGCGAAGGTGGCGTACTATGCAGTGCCCATAATCGAGCGGTCCCTCGTGGATCCGAGTACCGCTTATGACACTCACGTGTCAGACTCGAAGTATCGTGAGGGTTCCGCCCTTCACGACATTGCACGGCTGAAGGACTAGCCGTGCGGCCGCCGCGGCACGTCCGGCTTTCGGCCCGAGTGCCCCGACGGTCAAGGCAAATAGGCTCTGCCCGAGGGGGGTCTCCTTCAGTGCAGGGCCTAGGGCTTGGGATGTCMTGGACAAGGACCTTGAATCCCGGCCCAGGACCAACGTCCGACTAGCAATCTCCGAGAAGCACCTATATAAGTGATGGTGTCATCCTTTCTCTATTAGCCCAACCCCTGATTAACTCCTTAGCACGCGGCCCCTTTCAGGCCACACAAGTATCCTACATAGGTACGCATACATACACATATACACACATATGCATACATATGGGAATGAACGTGTGACGATCACATTTCACAACCACAGTGGGTCTCCACTTGCACATATATAAGATCGCAGGGCAGTCCAATCCACTAATCCAAGTCACAGAACATACCTGCAATCACATCAAAGAGTCAGACAAAAGTCCACACACTACACGGAGTCAACTTCAACCAATCTCTATGCTCATACCCTTTGCCTCAGCCATGCAAGCCCCAACCTCCAGTCAACCAACCTTAAATAAATACTAAGTACCTTTGTTAAATGCTCATTCAATAAAAGTCCGGGTGAAACCTTAACAAAACAGAAAAGATCACCAGGGCTGAAGCCTCTTTAGGTTGAGTAAGGAGAGTGGGTTGAGGTTGGGTCGTAAACCGACGAGTCGACAACCGACCTGTTATCTGTGATAACAGAAGGTGATCCTTGCAGGATCAAAGTTGAATCTAGCCCCAAGTCCTGAATCAATCGATAAAGGAGACTTGTAACACAAGACAGGCCAATCTCAAGCTAAGTCTATGAGCTCATGGAGGATAACCTCCATATCACGATCTTACTCAAGCCACCACACTTAACTAGGTCCAAGTTGTATCTCTAGCCAGCGCCCAAGCAAGGGTAGCCTATGACATAGCCTCTCCTACGTACGTCGCCACCTGTTGAAATACAAGCTAACCCCTCTAATTTAGGAAAATTTCGGCAGCGCTTCCCGTAGGAATAGTGCCATCGCAGAAAATATACTAGTCCAAAAGTCAGACCTTTGGATTTCAGAAAGCAAAAATTTGTCTAACTCCCTGACTTAGCAAAAATTTGGGCAGCACTTCCTTCAGGGAGGAAAGCTTCCCAGATTTATACTAAGTCAGAATTGAACTTAGACATAAAGTCTAAGTTCTGTCAAGACAAACTCTTAACCAATCCCTTAGATTTGTAGAAATTTCGGCAGTGCTTCCCGTAGAGAAAGCGTCAGTCCAAGATTTATACAAAGCTAGGTTTGGAATCTGAAAATGACTTTGATCCTTCAGGGCCCAATTTTGACTAACACCCTGAATTAGTAAAAATTTGGGCAGCATCTCCTTTAGAAAAGGAGGCTCCCCAGATTCTTATTAAGTCAAAAAGTCGTCAAGGTCGGATCCTGAAGAAGTCAAAGTTTTGACTAACTCCTTGATTTTGTAGAAATTTCGGCAGCGCTTCCCGTAGGAAAAATGGCTTACCAAGATTTATACAAGCCCAAGTATGAAAAAGATCCTAGAAACAATGCAGAAATGGACCTAAGTAAAAGGAAACGAGCCTAGAAAATGCAGGAATCGACTCTAACTCATATGGCTCTAGCACGTGGCGAGCAACTACAGCAACTACCTATCAAAACCCAAACTCAAACTAAGAAGTGGCATCACTCAGTCACATGCAGGCCAAACCACAAACATGTACTCTCTTACCATCCCCAAGTTACCTTAGCAAACAATAGTTCGTAGCCTTTCAATGATTTGTCCCTTATACCCAGCTTACATAGGGCATAAGGCTAGACCACCCAAACTTATGGAACATGTCTAGCCCAGCCAAGAAGTATACACAGACACAGGGCACAACAACTTTTTTCTTCTTTGGGCATATGACCAGGCCATCCTAGTCGCCCTGAACTGTTTAAGTATCCAAGGTTTATATAATTGTCTGTACTTAGTCTTTTGAGGTAGCATATAGCTGAGCCGATCATCTTCAGCTCAAGACTCAGCCTGCCCCTTCGTACCACAAGTTTATTCTTAGTTAAGTACTCTCTTCAGTTGGTGATAAGCTATAGTCAGGCCACCCAAACTTATGGGACCCTGCCTGACTAGCATGTTCATAGATAGCATAATAGTAAAGTATATCAAAGTTATAGCCTTCCAGTTCCAGCATGTGCGAGGCGTTGGACCAAGACCACCCAAACTTATGGAACATGTCTTGGTCCTCAGCCTGGTTTATTTCTCTTAGACCAAAGCAGGAAGAGGTAGAGCCACCCAAACTTATGGGACATGCTCACCTCCTCGTTCAGAAACCAAAGAAACTGTCAAAACCCCAAAAAAACAAGGCCGCCTGACTACCCAAACTTATGGATCTGACTGGCTCCTGAAAAGCAATCACATTCAACCCTCATAAATCAGAGCAACCAGACTACCCAAACTTGTGGAACATGTCTGCTTCTCAAAGCAATACAAAGGAAACATAGCACTGGGCCTTCCCAAACTTATGG
Source organism: Chara braunii (assembly GCA_003427395.1). Classification (NCBI taxonomy): domain Eukaryota; kingdom Viridiplantae; phylum Streptophyta; class Charophyceae; order Charales; family Characeae; genus Chara; species Chara braunii. Next base: position 2,213,985 of record BFEA01000054.1, read on the forward strand.
AACTGGCCCAGCCTTCGGTTGACCCATTAAGACTCATGCAAAACTGCCTTTCTCCCACCCTTCCCCCCAGATGCAATTCCACAATCTGCTTTCAAACAATCAAAGAAGTCAAAACTTAACTTTATACATACGTTCTTTTACTTGGTCTGGTTATGTCCTGAATAGAAAACAGAAACCATAGGGACATGCACGCATACACCAATCAAACCATAAGGGGATATGCAAGTATGGGAGTAGAGGGTTATATAGATAGAAAGGGATTACCTGGTAGTCCCTTGCCTCCAGAACCTCGCCTAGGTTCCGGCAGAGCTCCCGCAATCGGTGGGAGGACTCCCCACAGAGTCTTGATGCGGACCTACGAGTTGCAATCCCGCCTGCCGCCTTCCCCTCGTAACCAATTGACTAGACCTGGAGTAAGAAAGATAGATAGAGAACGTATAGAGACTCTCAGAGGGGTGCACTCAGACTCGGGGCCTTGTTATCTTGGTTTGCCTGAGGGCCCCGCAATGGCGGCCAATCCGACAACTTGACCAATGAAGCCAGATTGCCGAAGTAACCTCCCCTGGCGGTCTTCCAACTCGCAGGGCCAGGTCCCCACCCTAAGCTCAACTACTCCTCTAAGTCCAGCTGCAGTTGCCCAACTCTATGCCCTGACCCTCAGATACTGTGGCAATACACAGTGGAGGTTAACAACAGCAGTAGCCGCCACCCACAACCGCAGCCTCGCCTAGTCTCAGCGGTAGTCCTCAGCAGCGGTCTTCGCCCAGTCCGTTGTATCAAGAGTACTCAGTGGGGGTTACTTACAACCAGCAGCCTGTGTCCCGTCCACAGCAGTAGCACATAGCAGCGTGCAGCAGCCCACAATCATTGGTAGTGGCACACAGCGGCCACAGTCCGCCCACAGTTTTTAAGTGCAACAGCGAGATTGGTTACTCCGTGGCAACCCGAACGCAGTTGTGGGTCTCCTCTGATGCAGCAGCAACGGTCAATCGTAGCGGCATGTAGTGGAGGCCAGGCAACAGCAACAGTAGGCTGTGCGCAGTCAACAGCCGTAGCAACAACGGCAGCAGTGTGCAGCGGTAACTAGCGACCACAACCACTGTACACGACGGCGATCCACGGAAACAGCAGTAATATACAGCGGCCCCCAGCAGTAACAGTAGCCGCGGTAGCCTGCATCCATATGCAGCAGACCCTAGTAGCCCGTGCTCAGCCCGCAGTAGCAGTAGCTTCAAGAGTAGTGGTGGTGTAAAGGGATAAAACAGCCAGACTCTGAAAAATAGTAGCAAGGTACTAAAAAAAAAAAAAAAAAAAAAAAAAAAAAAAAAAAAAAAAAAAAAAAAAAAAAAAAAAAAAAAAAAAACCAAAACTATAGCAGCGGTGTAGGAGCAGTCCCAGCAAGTCATGCGCAGTAGAAAAATGCACAGCAGTCCACAGGTCCGTTTTTGTTCAAGGGCGGACTGAGACACAGGCACTATGTTGTCTGAGCATCAGGACATCCCAAGGGCTCAGCTACAGTCCGCTCTGGGGCAGCATAAGTAGCAACCCGTCTCGACCACCTCTGCAAGCTGTCACCGAGACCAGGTAAGTGTTACTCTCTCCCCCTCTATGCGTAGCAATTCCTATTACTTGGATACACCTGCCCGTTTGTGTGGCCAGGTTTGTTCACATTATGTTATGCACCGTAGGCAGGGAAAGGACCGGGGCAGCGACTAGTGCCTTCCACGCAAGGGCCCAGTGGCTACATAGGCAGGAAGGGACCCATCAGTAGCACACAGCGGAAGGCCCAGATCAGCAAGTTACACGCTGCCYAGAAAGTGGCCAGCACAACAGTTCTGCATCTTGTAWYAGTTTGATAGGCTTTAATMAGAGCATTACTTAGCTAGGTGCAATTCTAATGAGACCCAGCAGCACCGCCCCGCACCATAACTCCGGTCAGCAATAGCCCATCACTACAAGGGTGAMGCAGCGGGAAGCAACAAACGCAGCCAGAAAGTTCAGCAGTGGTTTCAGTCATAGGACACAGCTATACAACGATTAGCCTTCAACTCTAGTCTGCCGCACAACTGTCATTCCACAAGGATATCCACCAACGGTGGAGCAGCGGGCTGTAGTGGGGAACAGCACCTTGAAAAGAGAGAAAAACGAGGAGAGAAGGAAAAGAAAAAAAAAGAAAAAAAGAAGGAAAAAAAAAACAAAAAACAAAAAAAACAGTCACTGCCACCCCAGCTTGGCTCGTCCACTATTGCGCCCACTCTGAGAACCAAACCCCATGCCAGAGCCTAGAAAGATGTGGACTCACAAAAAACAGAACTTCCTTCCTCTCTGTCGGATGTGCCTAGCCAAGGACTCGGCCAGGTCACATACTCCGTTTCGTGCTTGTGGAGGATTAGCCCGCCTGGATTAGCAGTCCCTTCCCAATGAAGATATCTAGGCACGAGAGAAGCTTGGTGTATTCAATAGTAGCCCGATAACAGCGGGCAAGTATCCCACTGAGTCGAGGTCCTGGCTACCGAGATTGATCAGCAGGGATCCCGACACCTAATCAATGATATATATGATGACGACATGGTGATGAACATGACGGTGAGGCGGTGGTGGCGCAGACAGCACTATTATCAAGGGCGGACCGAGGAGGAAAAAAAAAGGTGGATCTACCCTCAAACATGGCCAGATGCCTCACTTCTTACCCCACAACTCTCGCTGACTTCAAGCAGGTGGTTATATTGCCTCCTTCACGCTCTCGCCTCTCCCAAACGATCACGCTCCTCCCTCCCCCTTATTAGTGACCGCGCAGCTATTAACATCCATACGGGCCAAACCACCCATCTCTTCCAATTTCCGACACTACCATTAGATCCGGAGCGCCCTGAAACCCCAGTTTAGCATCTTCGTGCGCCCAAAACGGCCAAAAAATGACCGAGGTGCGTCGACTTCCACTCTACCATAGCTGTTTCACGGCATCTCCGCGCACCATTTTTCTTCCTCTTCCCCCTCCTACTAACTTTCCTCCCTTTCTGACTGCAGATTTGTGTTCGCCAGCCTTCAAAACCACAGGTTATCACCTCCCCTCATCGAGTCTTGTTAGGAAACGACCGTGCTACGGATTCTCCTTCCACCATAGTCTCCAGCCCGACATTACCTCTTCCCCCTTCCTTCGGATGTACCTGGCGCGAACCCACGTCCAGGTTCACTCACCTCATTTCCTGTTGTTACTGCCGCTGCCTCTTACGTGGTGCTGCGCTCTCCGACTATACCTCCTCCTACTCTACTCCCATACCACCATACCATGCTTACTATTATTATTATTTATCTTTATTTCGACTTAACACATCGCTGCCCATTGTCCGGATTCAGTCGGCTCCACTCCCCATACTCTTCTTCCCCGCCATAACCCCTTCTCCATTCCTTCAATTCTGGATGTACTCAGCACCCATGCCAGTCCCGGTTCATTCCCCCGTTCAGCAGCCCCCCCCCCCCGTTTCTCCTTCGGGGCTTTACTCGACTCTTCCTCCGTTATCCAGTCCGATCCGCCATCGTCTTCCTCCTATCGACCTCCCCACTGCAGCACTCTAGCGACCAAACTGGCCGGGAGAAGTGCGCAGCATCGACAGCTCCCCCACGCCACTATGAGAATAGCAGCGCTGGGCCGCTCCCTGTTGTGCCGCGCCAGGCGATCAGTTCGGCCAGGAAGGGTGAGCAGCAACAGCAGCCCATCATACACCATGACACAGCGAAGTGTCGGGCTACCTCCCCCCCCGACTTTATACTTACCGTATCCTTCTTTCGTAGGTGCCATGCTAGTCTTCTCTGTATCGTTCCAGTCCAAACAGATGTCCCGAAGGACCGGTACCCCGGCGGTAATTCGTGATGGAGCCAGGTCGGTGGGCTCGCTGCAAGTCCCGACATCGGCACCGGGCTAAAATAAAAAAAGAAAAGGAAAAAAGAACAAAAGGTAGAAGTAGAGAAAAAAAAATAAAATAAAAAAATAAAAATAAAAGTAAAAGTATTTAAAGCTCAGAAAAAAGAAAAAGTATAAAAGTAATAAAATAACGAAACCCGGACGGGGGAGGGGGACCGTTCGTGCCTGGTCCTACCCCACGGGCCCGCTGCTGGACTCCCCCAGCAAAAACGAAGAGGGATAGTCCTACGAGACCCTCGACCCCTCGGTTCACTCCTGTGCCGCTCTGCCGCTCCGCTCTGGCCTCGATCCCATAATCTGCCTGGTGGTAGTTCAATGACATAACCTATAGGGCTAAGCCCCAGCCTGGATAGGCTAGGCGCTAACCTGTATATGGGTGGTAACCGTGGCCAGCCTGGGCCTGTGGCAGCAGCGTTAAGACTGCCACTTGACTTCCTGTTCCAACCCACGGCCCTGTACGCATGCGCCTGCGGTTAGGGGCTGGATTTCGCTCAGTACGCCACGCCTGTAACCCCCGTAGTGCCACGTGGAGGCCATCGCTCGCGTCTACGGTGCCTACGCACTGGCCTTCGTCGTATGAAGGGGTAAATTTTTTCTTTTCTTTTTCTACCATCGCGCGAGCAGTACTAGTGTGCCGCTTCCTAACAGATCCACCTCCAAAGGCGCGTGCCGTATGAGCGCGGGTGCGCCATGGTCAATTCACCGAAGGCCAACCCTCCCTAGCCTTTAATCAAAGCCAAAAGGTCATGGGGACACACCGACCCTATACCATCAAGGGAAAAATTACCATCACGCGCGCCTTTGAACTGCGCGCCCACACACCCCCTACTCTCATCAAGCATCCTACCTACGCAACCAACAGACTTAGGAGCGTCTAGCGCAGTACACTTTTAGCCCTCTACTCGTACTTCCGGTCACTTGCAAAAACAAGGGCGGATACCCTTGTCAGGGTATTCGCGCCGACACCGCCCCGCTCAAGGATGGTTCGTCCTCTCTCAGGTCCCGGCAGATAGTTCAACATTGCCCTCTCATAACGGCTCACGGTTGGCAGGTGGTACGTCCGCAAGGGCACGCACCGCTCAAGTCCTTTCCCCCGTGAGGGCTAACATGCACGTTGACCCACTTGGTCCGTGTTTCAAGACGGACAAGGTGGAAGAATTTCGTCGGCACTCCGAACAAGCCTAAATCCACAGGTCAACAAAAAAAGGCGTGCGCTCAAAGTCCTCGACTGTCGTGACAGTCCCTAAATTCGACGTTACGTCTTGATTCAAGGAACGCCGAGACATACAAATAAGTAACAACAACGATAAATAATAAAATATTTATTAAAAAAAATTAATGTCAGAGAGCGACTGAAAAAAAAACCGCTGGCACCGATTCGACTCCGTTGGCGGCAAAACCAAGGGGGATGGTCTCACCGGGCCCTCAACCCCTCAGCTTCTTCGCACTATTCCGATACTCCTTTGCCGCCGCTCGCTGGTCTCGGTCCCTAAATCTCCATGTTGAAAAATCCAGCACCGTAACCAATAGTACTAGGCCCAAGGCTGAGTCTGGTGCTGACAGTTACGTATATAAGCGAGTGCTACGTGGCGTGCGGGCCTACTGAAACGTTCCACAACCACACCCTGGCCTATCAACTAGACCGCGACCTTCAAGACACGCGCTTGCCGCGCGTCTATTTCCCCACATATTCTGACCAATACTCAGTGCAACACTATCGTGATGCCACTCTCTGTACGAGCACACACGCCGCAGTCAGCGTATTAGCCAAAATATAATATATTTTAATCCTAGTTTAATCAGGAATAGAAACTTGGCCGACAACCATCGTTGGCTTCACAATCATTAAAAAAAAAAAAGAGCACGCGCGCCTTAAGTTCGCACGCCCACGCACTCTCTAATCTAGTCAACCATCAAGTCAACGTAAATCGCAGATATAGTCGCGCCTCACGCGGTATACTTAAACTTTAAACTGAACTTATTTTATGTCACTTGCAAAAACCAGGGCGGATACCCTTGTAAGGGTATTCGCACCGACAACGCCCTCAAATTATTTGTCTATAGGTCAAGCATAAGATGTGCAAAGTGAAAGCATTAGCAGACGATTTGTTCGATATTTGTCCAAACACTCAGTCCTTCATAACGACACTCAAGGAATGCTTTGCTGATTTTGCCCACCTTTCATAAGGGGGTGTTAGTTGGAATAAATTGGTACACTTCTTGCCTGCACAGTACTGTATTCAAGTTGTTGTAGATGTCGGCATGAAAACCATATGGAGACATGGGATGGGGATTAATTTCGAAAGTCACATGAGAGAATATCTACTATCCACGAAAAAATGCGGTTTGGGCATACTGGATCTGCAAAAGTATTAAAAAAAAAAAAAAAAAAAAAAAAAAAAAAAAAAAAAAAAAAAAAAAAAAAAAAAAAAAAAAAAACCGCAAAAGCAGAATCATGCAATTATCGCCCCATGGGTAATCA
>BFEA01000054.1:2227308-2250739 GCA_003427395.1 Chara braunii
TCTCCTCTCCCCCCGCCCCCCGGTCGTTTTATTTTCATTCCCATAATCATGCGAGTCGAGCCCTCTGGTACTTCCCAAATTTGACACGAAAAAAAAGGCCTTTTGAAATTTGAGTGGGGGGGTGGGGCAAAAAAATAAGTAAATAATTAAAAAAAATTCCAACGGGAGCTCGTCAAGGATTCGTTTGCGTTCTTGAAATGAAACACACACACTAAAAAATACCTCGTCACGTCATTTGCACTCTTTCGCCCAGATGTAAAAGGTGGTGGTGCTTTTTTTTTTTTTTTTTTTTTTTGGGACGAGTAGTCGGAGTTTTCCACGCCCTGTGCGATCGGAAATAGGTCGGAGCGAGCATGGCAGTGATGAAAAGGACAAAAAGAGCGTTGAAATTCGTTGTCGTCATCCGAGGTGAAGATCACGCGAACGCCGGTTCGTGCGCAATCCATCTGCGGTGGCAGTGATGCCGAGCCCAGCCCACTCATGTCGAGGCAATCGCGAGTTTAAATCTTGAAAGGTATAATGAATAAGATAACTGTGAATGGAGAGAGAAGCGGACAAAAATGCTCGACAAGTTTAAATCATAATGCCAACGCAGAGATGGGCTTAGCAAACACACTGGCCATGAGCTCGATCGCATCCCGAAGTCCGAAGTCAAGCGCTGTTAAGCTGGAACATCGATAAGATGGGTGACCACCTCTCGGCCTCGCTGCAAATCGCGGACGGGGAAGGGAAGTGAGTGGACGGGTTAAAGATCACTTACTGATGATGACAATGCACCTGCCAGCTGCCGCGGATGATGGTGATGATGATAATGATTGATGAAGACGGGATCGGTTCTCCTTTTTTCTTTCGGTCTCTGCCTCGTCGCACCAACAACAACAACAACAAAAAAAAAAACCAAGCCCAAAAAGCGAGGGTGCAGGTTGAAATTCGTCGTCTTCTTATGTTGAACAGCTAGCTTGGAAAAGCGAAAAAAAAAAAAAAGAAAAAAAAGAATGTCAAGTTTAAAAGAAAAAGGGAAAAAAAAAGAGCTTGCTTTGGGCATGCTCTGCTCAGCGCTCACAAACGTCGGCTGAAAAATTCCGGCGGAACTAAAAAGGAAAACAATCTGCTCAATCTGCTCAATCAATCAATCAATCAATTAATTAATCAAATTAATCAATTGATCTGTCGGTCAATCAACCAATTAATCAGTTCTATCAACCAATCAATCAATCAATCAGTCAACCAATCAAGTAATCGAACAATCGATCAATCTATCGAATCGGTCGAGGGAAAAAGGAGGAATGTTGAAGAAAAGTACCAGTAATGAACTGTTCTGTTGCTTGTTTGATTGACCTGATTACTTGTTTGATTAACCGTATGTATGCGAAGGCTCTCTCACGCCAAGCCTTCCTCCTATGCCACGTCAGCGAAGGGATCCCTCCAGATCTGGTCGTTGATTGACCGGATGTATGCGAAGTCGAAGAGAGAACATGTATACCTTTCTCGGCCTTTTGGCGAAGATCAAGTGTAGTATCTGTCCTGATCAGTTTAATATCTGATCCGTGGTCCATCGGACCATTAAAAAAAAAAAGAAAAAAAAAAGAAAAGAAAAAAAAAGGGAAAGAACATGTCGAGGGGCGCAAGCGCGCCAGATCTGGACGAAAATTTCCCATCGTTTTGCGACCCCGCGCAGTGTGCCCATACGACTCCGTCCCGGCGGGGCCGAGTCCCATCGGCACATGCCTCGGTCCCCAAGTCCCATCGTCACAGGCCTCCTAACGCCCATCGGCGCGCAGGCCTAAGTCCCATCGGCACACGCCTTAGTCCCGAAGTCCCATCGCCGCGCAGGCCTAAGTCCCATCGGCACAAGCCTCGTAAGTCCCGGTCCCATCACCACGTGTCTCCTCAGTCCCATCTGCGCAGGCCTCCTAACTCGCATCCGCCTGGCGGGCACGAGTCCCATCGGCACGTGGCTCCTAAGCCCCCCACCCGCGCAGGCCTCCTAAGTGCCATCGGCACTGCGCGCCGTTCTTCTCCCACGGGAGCTGAGCGGGAAGAATGGCCCGGGGAGAGAAGACGATGACGACAAGAAATAAAGAAGCGATGGCGCTGAAGGGAAGAAACCATGTACATACATCGGGGCAAGCTCTCTCTCTCTCTCTCTCTATATATATATATAATATCTTAGATGGGCTTCCAATGGTCCACGTGGCATATCTCGAATGGTTGGTGGTCCTCCATCGCTTGCCAGTCTGTCACAGCAACAATTAGCCCATCGGTCGGTTAGGTGTCCACCTGGCAAGTGGAAGGTTACGTGTTCGATTCTCCCTCCCCTCCACTGCGCGGCTGCTCTCTCTACCTTTACTCCAGTAAAACGGTTTGGTGTGGACCTGGTGCTGCCCGCGGATCTTCCTCTCGTTCGCCCTTGATGCTCTCTTTTTTTCTTGTTCTTCTCCACTTTAACTAACGTTTTTTTTTTTCTTCCAAATGATATACTGTATTTTTTTTTCTGCGGTGGCACTTTGTTCTCCTCCTAATTTTTACGAATTTCTCGCTTTAAAAAAAAAAAAAAGTTGTTTTGGCCTGTTCTAATTTGCAGCTGCTTCCTCCCTCACGGATGTCCATTTTGTCGTCGGCGGCAATCCCAAGGCTTGCGGGGAATAGTTGTCGTCGGCGGCAATCCCAAGGCTTGCGGGGAATAGATCGCCTGCTATCGTCTTCCCCCGAACACAACGCACCCTGATTATGACTGCATCGAGCCGGAAAGATGGCTTGTATACATTCAGAAGCAGGGTGCGTTGTGTTCGGGAGGAGGACGGTGGCGCTGAAAGACTGCCACGTCCCTTGTGCTTGATGACACCTACCCCCCTCAGAGTTTCTTCTTGTTTTTTTTTTTTTGTTTCCCCTTTTTTTCCCCTCCCAATCGTTTTCTCTGCCTGCTCATCTATTTCATACCCGTTTACATTTTTTTTATTTTATTTTAATTTCTCGATTTAGGAGTGTCATCCTTGCGCAGGGGCCATGCTGATCCTCTCTCTCTCTCTCTCTCTGTATCCTTCCAATTTCAGCGGATGTCCCGAAGCATTATTTACCTTTTTCTTAGGCCGCTGATGTATTTTAGTGTTAATTCTTTCCCCTTCTGATCTTCACTGATCCCCCTTTTGTTTTTTAACTGTAGGCTCAGGTCATCGATCCCGATGGGCCCCTTTTTTTTTTTTTTTTTTTTTTTTTTTTTTTTTTTTTTGCCCAGTGTTTTTTTTTTTTTTTTTTTTTCTGATTTGTTTCTCCAATCTTCTGTTAAGTTCCTGTCCTTTTCTTGTTCTCTCTTGCTGCCGCTCTTTTCTTACCTCTACTTCTCCTCCCGCTCCCCCCCCCCCTCCTCCCCCCGGCGCCTCCCACTTCCCTCCCTTTTGCTCCTTCTGTTTGTGCTTGCGCAAAGAACTTCATGCTTATCTGCTTTCTATCTTTCCTTGGGAGCATGTTTGCAATGCATCTTCCCCTTTTTATGGATATGTTCATGTTCTGAACTTGTTACCTCTTTCCTGGCACCTTCTTGGCAGTCTTTCTCTGGCGTCGTGTTCTTTGACACGTGTCAACGACTTTATTTCTTTTCCTTTTTTTTTTTTTCTTTTCTTTTTTTTCCCCTCTTTGTTTCCCTTGTGGTCCATCTACTCCTTCCTTTCAGCGAACTTTCACCATCTTCATAATCTGTTCGTACTGCTTGATTGATTGTCCTTTCCTTTTCTGCCACCGGCTATCTCGGTGCGCCACGTGTCACGCACTACTAGTTATCTCCAAGTGTATCTAGCGCCACCGTCGTTCTGTGAAAGTATATTCCTCTCTTGGAGAAGATACTTTCACGACGCACTTCCAGTACGTCGTCACATACAAGCGCACACACCCACGATGAAGGCAAAAGACTAGCTTTTATCTAAACCTTGGATGTCAGAAATGAATGACTCATATCATTCCTCGGCGGGCACACAAACACGATTATCAGAGACACACACACACACACACACACACACACACACACACGCACACACGCACACACGCACACACACACACACACACACACACACACGAACACGCGCGCACACACAGAAACATATGGCGAACATGACAACGGTCACACACACACACACACAGACCCAAACATGTGGTTGGGGGGGCGGAAGACGGACACACGTAGGCCGGGGTACGAGCCGTTGCGTTCCTCTACAAACCTCTTCCGCGCTGCTCACGTAGGCAGGGGTACGAGCCGTTGCAAAGACGCTCGATTTCGGTGTAGATTGGGACGATGACCACGTTCGAATTCTAACGGCACAAAGCCAAATGGTCACTTCTAACCCACGCACACACACACACACATATATGTATATACTCTATTTGACGATATATATATATATATGTTTGTGACGATATATATATACACAGAGAGAGAGAGAGAGAGAGAGAGAGAGAGAGAGAGAGAGAGAGACGATATATATATATATATATATTATATATATACAGGGTTCAGCCTCCTGATGAGTTGGTGAAACTCCGACGAAACAGTTTGTCACAGCCCCTCATTTGTTATCCTCTTCTCCCTCTCTGCCGACGGTTTACTGGGCAGTTCTCTCTCTCTCTCTCTATATATATACAGCCCCTCGTTTGTTGTCCTCTTCTCCCTCTCTGCCTACGGCTTACCGGGCAGCTCCGTTTGACGATATATATATGAAACTCTGACGAAACAGTTTGTCATCACAGCCCCTCGTTTCTTGTCCTCTTCTTCCCCCCCTCTCTGCCGACGGTTTACCGGGCAGCCCGGTAAACCGTAGGCAGAGAGGGAGAAGAGGACAGCAAACGAGGGGCTATATATATACATGTGGAGAGAGAGAGAGAGAGAGAGAGAGAGAGAGAGAGAGAGAGAGAGAGAGAGAGAGAGGTGCCAATCGCATTGAAAGAAATAGATCTCGATCGGACACTTGGTCATGGTGAACAGTACTGAATACATTACGTACTCTTGTGAAGAGTCGACCAGTGCAAGGTGAGGGCTTTCTCTTTATGGATCCGGATCGGGGTGAACGCTCTATTTACCTCAAAAAAAAAAAGAGAGAGAGAGAGAGAGAGAGAGAGAGAGAGAGAGAGAGAGAGAGAGAGAGAGAGAGAGAGAGAGAGAGAGAGAGAGAGAGAGAGAGAGAGAGAGAGAGGTGGCAATCGTGTGGAAAGAAATAGATCTTCATCAGACAACTCGTCACGGTGAATATATTCCGTTAACTTGTGAAGAGTTTGAACCGTTGGAAGGCGAGGGCTTTCCCTTCACGGATTCAGATCGGAGTTAATCTTCTGTGTACCTTCATCTCTGTGAAGGTGGTTTTTGACATCTTGTCACTAATGATCACAGAGGTGCGTAGAAGATGAAGGCGTGGAATGTTATGCAGTCCGTCGATGCGCATCGTACTTCTCCTTGATGGTTATCCCGTCGAGCAGCCGGTAATTTGTCGGCTGGTAATGGGCCGGCATTTTTTTATGGATCTGGCAGAATCAGGTCTGTGCGTCCGTGCCTGCAAAAATAATCACACCTTTTGTAGACGATCGAGCTAGTTAGCAATAGATTGAAATTTGAAAGTTAGAAACTTTTTTTTTTTGTTTTTTTTGTTGTGAATACGGATATCTGTTCTTGATAGTTCTTTCCAGTGAAGGGAAAAAAAAAAGAAGAAGATACTCCACTGGAGTCCATCTAGTTAAGTGTCAGTTAACCTGTGCACGTGTACACACAGCTGAGCAGTCCGTCCTAGTAGGCAGACTTCTTTCTCAGCTCCGTGTCTGCACGCGTGCACGTGTGCATGCACAGATTACCTGGCATGCACACCTCTGCATGCACACCTGCGAATGCACACGTGCACATAACGGAATGGAGAAAAATCTGCCGAGACTTCCGTGTGTGCACGTGTGCATGGACAGATTACTTGGCATGCAGACGTGCACATAACGGAAATGAGAAATCTGCCGAGGACTTCTGTGTGTGCACGTGTGCATGGACAGATTACTTGACATGCACACGTGCACATAACGGAATTGAGAAGTCTGCCGAGACTTTCCTGTGTGCAGGTGTGCATGGACAGATACACCTGGCATGCACACGTGCACACACGGAGCTGAGAAGTCTGTCCAAGTCTCCGCAAGTAGTGAACTGCCCCTGTGAGGGCCAAAGCTTTGGCCCGGGTAATGCTTTTGACGTTTCCTAGGTAGGCCCTCCAGCGAAGAGCCCTCTTGTTGTAGGGAGTGCATGAAGGAGGAAGAAATGCCCAGGTTTCAACCAGGTTTCTTTTTTTTTTTTTTTTTTTTTTTAATCACCAAACATGCACTGCCCCGTCTATTCTGGGGGATTCCAGTCCGGTTGCTTATCACCGGCAAGCAGAAACCCCTTCAATTCTCGAAGTGTGACATTACACAGGCATCTTGCATCCTCCGCTTCAGTACCCTGACTGCAACCACTTTCCAGCCAGTTTCTGGGCACTGTCCGGCTAGTTTCCAGAATTTCAGGGATTGCGGCCAGCTTCCCACCAGTGTCCAAAACTTCAGTTCCCGAACTGCGACCTGTTTGCGCCTGGCTGGATCACACGCGTTAAGAAATTGGAAGCATACAGAGAGGATTAGATTAGCATGGCCCCTGCACATTCTAGGATGACATGTGTGCACAAATGGAGAAATGGTGGCCATACAGACAAACAAACAAAAAAAGGAGAAAGGTCATGTCTTGGATGGAGCATCCGGTTTTGGTTGACACATGGTTGCTTCCCATGGTTCACATGTCATCATCTGCTATTTGTTAATGAATGGGAGGAGAATCAGAAGCTGCTTCAACTGCGTGTGGCTATTGTTACAATTCCCCATGACGACTGCTGTGCATATTAGCCTTTTGGGGGTGGGGGGGCACTGAAGCCTATGTGAGGAGGCATGCAAAGATTCGGAATTACCAAAATGGAAGTAACTTATCTGACCTATCCTAGGCTGGTTGCTTTTCTGTCTCATGCAGATCACCACAGTGCATCATGCTGAAGTCCACAGAAAGGTGAAAAGCCATCTTCATTGTTGATGCTCTTTCTGGCCATTCTCTACTCGTATTTTGCTGCAAGGGGGGACAGTGGAGAATGTTCCTCCCCTCTCCAGCCCCTCCCTCCCCTCTCCTCCTGTCTCCTGCTGTCTTTTTCCATCTGCTCCTGTCTCCTCCTGTATCGTCTCTTCTCCTTCTGTCTTCTTCTCCGCTCTCTTCATCTCTTGGCCCCTCTTCTCATTTCTCCTACCCTCTCCTACTTTGAACTATATTCTCCTACCCTCTCCTACTTTGAACTATATTCTCCCACACTCCTCTTTCTCCCTTGTTACCCTCCCTTATCCCCTCCTTCCCTCTTCCTCCCCCCCCCCCCCCCCCCCCAAAACCCTCGCCCCAACACCCTCTTTTACTCTCCCCTCCAGTGTGGCAGTGCCCCTTCGTTAATGCGTGTGCCTCCTCCTGGCCAATGAACTCATGCCCACCATATGATACACTGCGAAGAGGACCGGGAAGTAGGATAGCTATGGTGGCGGCAATGGAGAAGAACGAGGTGGTAGGTGGTAGAGAAGAAAGAGCTGCAAAGAGACTGCATGATATGGCCATGGGAGATAAAAGCCTTGGCATGGTGTAAATCCATGCTCTCTGCCCCCATCCCCGGTTTTCCTACTCTCACTGTACCTTGTGATCTTGCTGCCTCCACCCCTGAAGTGAAACCTTTTATAGTCTTTGTGCAACCACAGGACCCTTTATCCTATTGGCCACATGGTTCTTTGTCCAGTCCAGTGCACCCATGCTATGAACCACCTATCTAGAGTGCCCCCTTTATTTGTCCTTCTTGGGCCATGGTAATTTGTCTCCTATGGCCCATGACAATTGCCCCTGGCGTTGTGGTTTTCTTTCCGTGGTAGGTCAGTAAGGGGATCTGATTGTGATTGCGTTCAGAATCAGTAAAAAAAGTCCTATTGTGAATGAATGTATGGTTTAAGATAGATAGCAAGTGTGTTGGCTGGTCAGGCCAAGACAAATTTTCCAGAACAATTCTGACTCATCGCCACCGTACTTTAGGAGTCGATGGCGTTGTGACACTCTAGAGCGGCGGTCGTACAAGTCTGTCTGATGTGAATGGAAGCAAAAAGATTTGTTCAGGAAGCGGAGACTGGATTTCACTGGTATCACCTTATAGGTTGCAGCGCTTCAAGAGGTCATTGAGTTGTCTATCGCTGATCACGATAGGTGATCTGCCCCATGTAGCAGTCACGATAGGTGATCTGCCCCATGTAGCAGTCACGATAGGTGATCTGCCCCATGTAGCAGTCACGATAGGTGATCTGCCCCATGTAGCAGTTCATCGCTCTGACTAAGCCCTGGCTAGTTTTGACCAAACGGCAAGCATAGCCCCGAAGGCCAGTGCACTTCCCCAAGTGCATAAGGCCAAAGGACCGCATCATATGTGCTTTCCCTGAAGACGACCGATCTTTCAGCCTCATCTCATATAAGCGCCAGGAGTCTCGCAGCACAGATCCAGCCAGCACTTCGGATGTCTGCAAGTGCTGGGAAAAGTGGCATTTTGGTTGTGCGCTCTCTCCCCTCTCTCTCCCCTCTCTCTCCCCTCTCTTTCCGCTCTCTCCCTCTTCATCCCTGCCTACGGTCAGCACACAGGCAGAGCAACCTCCCTATCATTTGTCAATCATACTCTTATGTCTGCTCCTCAAAGCTTTTGCTGGAGAGGAGCTACGTCAACCACTAATTACTACACATAGAGGCTCTCTTTCCTCCCCTCCATGGCCAGCACTATCTATAGTCGGCTAGTGCGGAACCAGCTTCTTGGTGACAAGTCAGTCAATGGGCAAGAAGGAAGTCCGGTTCCGGAACTATATGCTATTATGGGCACTCCAGAAAGGGCTATGGGATCATGTCCGCCAGGGTTCAATTGGCAGTGTGTGGAAATGGACGGGTCAATCTTCACCCTAAAGGTCACCGGCTTCGTCTTCACCCTACATAATGCTACCAACTGCTTCTTCATCTACAAAATGTCACCAGCTGCATGGTGCCGAGTCCATTGAGGGCCAAGAAGGAAGTTGGTGTGGCTCGGTTGCAGAACTAGATGTTATTCTGTCACTTCCAAGAAGGATTTTGGGGTCATGTTCCCCCAAAGCTTCAATTGGCGGTGTACGAAAGTCACCAGTTTCACCTACAAAATCTCATAAGTTGAGAGAAGGTTAACAACAGTTGTATTTTTCATCACCACTTCAGGAGACCATTCACCACTTCAGGATGCAGCCTGCCTAAACAGGTGGTTTTCAGGGTCTTCTGACCCTTCACCACTTCAAGACCATTCATGGTTTTTAGACTGCCTAAACTCTCACTTCAGAATTTTCAGCTACCTGTTAACCGCTTGTGCATCAGCTGCACCTTCACCCTACAAAATGTCACTAGCTGCATGTTGCTAGGTCAATTAAGGGCCAAGAAAAGGAAGTTTGTTTGGGTCGGTTTCAAAACTATATGTTGTTCTGCCCATTCCATAAAGGGCCACGCTGGTCTTCAACCTACGAAATGTCATGTCTGCATAAGTTATTTGTTGTTGTTGTCACACTCTATTTGATTTTTATCCTCCATTCTTTCAAAAATGATTTTCTTACCTCTAGACACTAACATACGTTGTATAGTATGTACATGGCTGCTAGAGCTGCTGAGCCTAGAGCCCTCTGCCCATGTTTTATCATTTTCCCTCGCTCATCATATGTCAATTTTAATTGGTAGCAATTGTGAAACTCAGTTTGCTATTTCTTAGCCCCATCTAAACATGATATTGTTTACTCCCCCCTCAGTCTTGTTTAATGGCCCCAAACATTTTTCTTGCAGATCTCTTCAGTTCCTTTAAGAAAGTGAAATTGCTAAAGTATCAACTTGAGCAACAAGTACAGTGTGGCCGTAAGTTGGATTGACTCGTAAATAAATAGTGGCTCGGTAATGTGCAAAGTGCCCTGGTAAAATGAATCTGTGGTCAAATTAACTGTTAAACAGACCCTGCAATCCCTATTGCACTTAATCGATAGATGGATGGATTGATGATTGGTAAATTAACTGTTAAACAAAAACCAAATCGAATTGAGTCGAATCGAATTAACTTTTATTGAATCGAATCGAATCGAATCGAATGGAATTGAATGAAATCGAATCGAATCAAATGGAACTGAACCGAATTGAATTGAAAAATGAATTTCAATTGATAGATTGATAGATTGATAGATGGATTTGTTGATTGGCTGATTTTCGGATTGACTAAATTAATTTGAATTGAATGAATTAAACTTGAAGTGCTGTATTATAATGTATGGAATTGTATTGAATTAAATTGAGTCGTGTTGAATTGAATTGAAGTGGATTGAATTGAATTGAAGTGAATTGAATTGAACTGAAAGGGAAAGGATTGCTTTGGGATGAAATGATTGTATTGGATGGCTGAATTGGATTGGAGTTTATTGAAGTGAATTGAATTGAATTGAATTGAATTGAAGTGAATCATTGAGTGGAATGGAAGTGCATCACTCTGTATCATATGATATGTATTGTATTGTTGTATTGTACTGTATTTTTGTATTGTATTCTATTGTATTTGTATAGCAAGTGTTATTCGGAATTACTTGCCATAAAGGGCACGCAAGCGGTTAATTAGGCGCGAAGCGGTGAAAGTCGCCAGCTCAATTGGTGGAATGCCCTTGAAACCGGTTCACTAGCGTAAGATAGAGGAACATGGAATTTCTAGTGTAGAGATAAAATTCATATATATTAGAAGGAACACCAAAAGTGAAGGCAGCTTTATGGGTCTGTACAGACGCTGAGGTGCGAAAGCATTGGGAGCAAACAGGATTAGATAGATCCAGCCTGGCTCTAGCAAAACACGGCCAAAGGTGTCCCCTCTAATCGTAAGATTAGAGTGTGCATCCATCTATGTCGGGAAAACATTGTATTGTATGATATTTGATTTAATTTTATTGAATTAAATTGAATTGAATTACATTATTATTGAAGTAAATTGTATTGTATTCAATGTATTCTATATTATATAAGATATTATATAGCTGTTATGATCCTGGCTATTTCGAAGTGCGATGACACAAAGAAAGACAATGTCGTTCTGGCCCGTTCAATTGCAACTGAAAAGAACTTGGAAAGAGAAATAGACAAAGGAAGAAGAAGAGTAAAGAATGGAAGAAGATGTACACCAGCAAAGACCAATGTCAACTCTGCCTCCAACTCGCCATCACCCTCAACCTCCTTATCTCCCCCAACCTCTCTTATTAATAAATAATAATAATAATAATAACAACAATGGAAGAATGAACCAGAACCAATGTCCAAGTCTCCTTCTTACTACCAGCAGCACATGAGGTCCATCATGACCTACACCTCCTTCCCTCTTCTAGTGGTGAGTGGCTATGGCAGACTACTGGGGCCCTGCCCCCGATGTCCAAGGGAGAACGCAAAGCTGATATGACCCCTTCTACTATGGCCACCATGCCTAACTCTGCCCTGGAGTCTTCCTTGAAGTAGCGCATCCTACTGGGGCCTTCCAGATGCAGCACCCACACAAGGAGATGAAGATGGCGTCTACCATAGCCAGGTAATTACCCCCGTCACTCTCCTCCTAAGCCCACCTTCTTCCTCCTCCTCCTACCTCGGCTGCTCCGCCATAGCTGGAGCTGGAGTGCCCGACCTCCTTCCTCCCCAGCGCTGAGAGCAGTGGCGGTTGACGCCACACTTGCACACGGCAAATTAGACAGAGCTCTTTGCTCTCCGGAAAGATATACCGGGCAGCTTGCCTCTTGGTCGGTGACTTTCCAGGCTGCTCGGCCTCCCAAGCATCCGGTACCTTCATCCTTTTGAAGGGAAACATCATCGCAGGTCTGATATTGTCCGCTACAGGCCCTACACTCAGACTACTGGACTGCTACCCGTAGCCCTAGGCCTACCGGGCTTCAAAACTTCACTCGGCCTCTGAAGGTACTAAATTCTGTCCTTTTCTGCCGACCTACCCGCTACTCAAGTATTTCCTACGTACATGGGCTTAACCTACCCACTTCTTGAGCGCTTCTTGAGCGTTTTCCAACTGCGCGGGCCTAGTCTACCACTACACCCCGCTGCAACCCAGAAGGTACGGCCACAGGTAAGTACCAGGCGCAAGGGCCTTCCAAGCATACCTGGCGTGTCACACACATGCTCAAGCAATCATGCTCTCAGACAAGCACACGGGAAATCAGCAAGCATACACACACACAAACAGACTTAGACAACTCAGCAGAAAGCGGGAATCTCAGCAAGACACACATTCCAGCGGCAAAAGTGAGAAAAACAGCAGAGTTCTCAGTCTGCAATTTTGCTGGTCATTACATAGCAGTGATAGCACTGAATTGGATTGAATTGAATAGAAGGGAAATTGAGCTGAGTTGAAATATAATTGAATTGAACTATATGTATTGTATTGTATTTTTAATGCCTGATATTGAATTGGATTGAACTTGATTTGCATCACTTGATTTCAGTTGATTTTTTATTAAAAACTGATTTGGATGAATTCGATGGAACTAATGTGGATTTCATTTGGACTGATTTGGATTTGGGTTACATGGAAGTGCTTTTGGATTTTGATTGAATTGGATTGAATTGGATTTTGATTGAATTGAATTGAATTGATTTCTAGACTACCAGAGTCGCCCGGCCCAAGCCACCCGACCCGGGCGACCCGGTTTTTAAAATTTGCAGTGGGGCAATTTTGCGCCCACAGAGATGTACCCAAATCCGGACTTATCTTTGAATGATTTCTCGTGAAAGGGTGTCTATGGAGTGGTAGGGTTCGAAGGGACTTAATGGGGTGTGATATAATTTAGTGTTTTGTTTTGTTTGCAAATTTTATAACGAATTTCGGTGTGACCCTCAGCCAAAAGTTGTTTGATTTGCAATACGTCATGACATAGTTTCTTTCCAGATTTTTTTAAAACAAAGCCCCATCTATTCTGGGGGGCATCAGTCCGGTTGCTCGTCACCGGCAAGCCAAAAGTACATGGGAGAAGAGGAAAAGAAAGAGTAGATCGGATAAGAGTCAGATTCAGCCACCCTTGCAGCTCTAGTCGCTTACACAAGGGGGGGGGTGCTTCGGCCGCTCTACCCCCGAACCATGACTCGTTTGCAGGGTGCATTTGTTGGCCGGGAAGCTTACTGGCAGCACCCAGACACACAGCATGTGGATCCTGTAAATGGCGGGGCGTGGGGAAGAGCCGCCTGGCGGCCTCACCGGCCAGTCAATGTCCAAATTCTAACTGAATATCTATTCCCCAGTCATTGTCCCTACCTTCTACTCAATGATACTATCTCACTGTTGCCTTGTCGTCTGCTTGACATCCAGATACTTGGCCTATTGCCTACTTTACTACTACAAAGTAAAATGTATCATGTGCCTCATGCTTGGCCTCGCATTATGTGCCCATTCCCTACCTTGGGATATGCCCCTAATGCTCTGGAGCTGCCTTGGTTCCTTACAGTCTATGTGTGTAGTACCCCGGCTTTTTCATTACAGCTTTGTCTCCCTTCCCACCCTTCCCTTCCCCTGACATACTTGTACCCCCACCCCTACTTTCGTCCTATTCTATCCTCATCCCTCTCTTTGTGTGCCTACCCTACAACTTGATTCTATCCTATCCTCGTCCATTCCCACTAACTTCCAAACCTCTATATTACACATCCGTCTCTGCTTGACATGTTCGTCGCAGCAACAGAGGCCCAAAAGAGACTCGGCCCGACTGGGGATCCAGTACCAGCAGCTGTGGATAGGAGTTCCATCTCTTCCAAAAGCGATCCTTTACTTCTCCTGCTCGGTCACACCGACGAAAGTCTGCCTGAATGGCCACTCAAATATTTTCCATCGCTTGTCCCTCATATGCCTGCAGGGTGGGGGCCCTGCCCTGTGTGCATCGCTCGTTTCTCAGGGTCCGGATGGTCCATGTTAGTGCTGCTCTCACAATTTCCATTGCCAGCTGATTCTCCGGCTGCAATCTACTGGCCTTCATCAGGGTTCCCAGGAGAATGAGCGCCTCATCTGTTTCTGCTACTTCCAACTGGCTGTGCTCTGCTATTTGCGCCCACCATGTCCATAAGGCCCGGATTACTGGGCATTTCATGAACGGGTGGGGTATGGTCTCCAAGGCGGGAATGAGCCTAAATCGATGGACTCGAAAGAGCACATCGCATACTTGAGCAGTACAAATCCGTCGGCGGTCGGGTGAGACTAACTAAGCAGTCGTTGGCTGCTTCGACATCACAAATTCATTTTAACGGTTAAATGAATATAATTTTGGTGTATTTTGACAGGGTAGTTATTAAAAGAGATCACTGTGACAAGTTTTTCCCAAAATATTGTACATGCTACATCAAAAGACTTAAAACCCAAGGTTTCCTCAAAGGGAATGAGCCACAACCATGTTTTGCTAAATGCCGGTAACGCGCCTCGATCGACACCTCTCCACATCCTGTCGCGCGTTGTTGCTCCTTATGGCAGCTTCTGAGAACCAGCCATTGCGCTGTCGGAATGGCCAGATGATAGATTTGCCATAGCAAGCCAGCCTGTTTCTGATCCGGCAGCGCCGCCATAAGGGCACATTGCACGTTCCACTTACGCTGAGTCCATCTTTCGTAATAAATGTCTGGAAGGCAGTCTTTCTTGGCCCAGCGATTCTTGAGTTCCCCACAGATGTCGCGTGGCTCTGTCAGGGAGTTATAGATGTTCTTGTTCGTCAGCTGCTGCAGTGGGGTTATTCTCTTGTGCATCCTCTGAGTAGGCCACTCCCAGTCCCGCGGGTCCCAACTTAAGTCTCGCTGCCGGTGTGCCACCCTATATGGGCAGAATTGGCCTTGTTCCTTCGTCCCGTGCTCGTATACCATTACAGTCTCCGCACCGCTCTTCAATATTCATCTTTGTGCGGCCAGGGACATCCTCAGGGGTTTGCCGTCCAACCACTCTTCCTGGGGGGGCTGTTCCACTCTATAGACCATGTCTGGCCTGGTGACTCCTTTAATTCGCACCCGTTCTCCTTGTGCCACCTTGTCCTTTTTTGGCACATCTATCCATTGCGAGGGCATAACCTCTCTCAGCTCTCTCACCCGTTTCATTCTCCATGCTTTCCCGACGAGCATTGTCATCATCTCACTATCTGTGCGCCAGTCTTTGCGGTCCTCGTCCCATAAATGTCCCACTTTGAATACCCCCCGCTCTGCCCACTTCCATCCGAATGCTCCCTGCTGACCCTGCCATGGGAAGGGGTCGCCTTCTTCATCGCATATGAATTTGTTGTCAAACAACAGCTGGTTGAAAACTGCATCAGCGGATGCTGGCATCCGGCATCTCAGCTGCACCTTTTTCCACAAAGTCAATTGGGTGGACCACACAGTGCCTCGGCGAATATGACCTATCAGAGAGCTACTCAGCAGGCATGTTTCCACCATCTTCTCTGGGACCTGTAGTGCATATGCCAAGTGGGCTCGTGTAACTTCTTGCCATGTGTCCCCCATCGTCCCCAGCAGGACCCAGATTAATTGGCGAATTTGGAGGGATATGATCTGGAACCTCGGATCCAGCAATCCCAAGCCCCCGAACCGTCTTGGCTGAATCAGCTTGTCCCATGCCACTCTACAAGTTGAATCTTCAGCAGCCGCATTGTTCGACCATAAGTGGGCATGAATCGCATGTTTGATATACCGGAAGGTTCGTTTACCTGGCATGTGCACTGCCCTCGCATACCACAGTGTTGCCAACGTCGAGTTCTTCACTACCAGGGCCTTACCGAACACCCCCATGCTACCTTTTGCACTCCAGGCCCTGAGCCTAGCCACCGCTGCAACTGCACGTATCGCCATTTGTTCCACCCCTCCGTAGCTTGGGTCAGGTTTGCTCCTAAGAAGGCCATTCTTGCCCCATTCTCGACTCTCGGGATGTCCCATCCCTCCGGCGGGTCCACCCCCTGGGGCATCACTGCTTTTGATTTCTGCCAGTTGACTCATGGCCCAGATTACTTGCAGAATACACCCAGATCCTTGTCGGCATAATGATGCACCCGTATCATCCGCGAAGGCCGTTGTCTGCAGCGTCTTTGATTGTGTCTTCAGGCCCTCTAACCTGTCATCCGCTCTTAATATTTCATGCAACGATTCAATATAGATGACATAGCGGGCGGGGGACAGTGGGCATCCCTGCCTGACTGACCTCGAGACCCTCAAACTGTTCAATCTTACTCCGTTCACCTTCATGACAGTATTTGCTCCCCTGAGCAGACTACGGAACCAACTGCAGAAGATTCCACCTACACCCCGATGCGCCATGCTTTGCAGCATGAACTCCCACCATACTCGATCGTACACCTTCTCCAAGTCTGTGGATATAAATGCTCTCACTCGCCCTGTGCACTGGTCCTCCTCTAGCACCTGTTGGGCCATCAGGACGTTTGTGAGAATTTGGCGCCCTGCCACGGGGCCTGTCTGTTTGTGATCGATGATGTGCGGTAGGGCGTCGCTAAGGTGGTTCGCCAATACTTCAGCCAATATCTTATATACTGCATTCAAAATGTGGATATCGGCCGCCAGTTCCACACATCCACCTTCGGCCCCTTCTTGTAAAGCAAGACCACATAGCCGTCAACAAATCCCGGCGGGAATGTTCCGACTCTAAGTGCTTCGTTGTAGGCCGCTGTGAGCAAGGTAACAAAGAAGTTACAAAAATCCTTGAATAGTTCCACCGGGACCCTGTCCAAACCTGGTGCTTTCAATCGCGGCAGGGCAGTGATAGACCTTTCCACCTCCTCCCTCGTCACATCTGCTTCCATCCTGCATGTGCTGTTGAGGCTGAGGTGACTCTGGATATGCTTCCATACTTCCTGCTCTGGCTCTGCTGCCATATTTGCAGACGTCCATGCCTCCTCTTCCATGAGCAGCTGTCGGTAGAACTCTGTGACGCACTTTAAAATTCCCCTTGTGGAGTGCTGCCTCTCTTGCTGGTCGACAAAAGGGTGGTCCATTACCGTCATCAGCGGGCCCCCTTTTTTTATCCCAGCGCAGCAAAGAATTGTCGCGTCATACGTTCCTCCACTACAATCCACTGTTCCTTGGTGCGTCTCCCCCACTCAATTGCCTCCTCCTGCCACTCCCTCCACCCCCTTGTGGCCTCCACCCTTTCTGCTCACCATTCGTCGTCCGACTGGCCTTCTCCAGGACCAGAGTTCAACTCCTCCAATTTGTCAGCGCACTCCTCCCCCGTACTTCGGTGGGCCAGATAGTTGCCCCTCAATTGCTTATTCAATTTACTTCGCAGATCTTGCAGTGCCGTTGTTACGTGTGTCAACAGGCCGTCCGCCGGAACGTCTCTCGTCCGTCCCTCCCAAAACTGGGTTACCATTGGGCAAAACTCCTTGCTTTTGAACACCATGCTGGCAGAGACTTCGGTGGGTCGCCTATTTTGATGTTCCCCACTTGATAGCACGCTATGATGGCCGAATGGTCTGAGGTGGTCATCGGGCAGATTTCCGCTTGCTGTATGACATCATTACGAATGGCCAACGCCCAGATCATATCGATTCTACTTCTCTGGGTGATCGTGTTGCCCCAAAAGGTATAAGTCTTGTCATCAGGGTGTATCACTCTGAAGGAGTCTGTACATCCCAGTCCAGTCATGCCATTCACTAGCGCCAGCGAATCGGCTTCCATCTGCCTGCCTCCCACCGCATCCAGCGAAGGGGTCACTACAGAGTTGAAATCGCCTGCAATGATGATCTTGTCCATCTCAGGTATTAGTGTCTGAATCCGTTCCCACATTCTCCTTCGCGTCCCAATTTCAGTTGGCCCATAACTGTGATCACTTCCCATCTCTCCTCTCCCCAGTGCAAGATTACCCAGGCCCATCGCCCCCGCGAGTGACAGAACCAGTCTACTGTTTCCCCTCGGAAGTGAGGCAATATTAGGGTGCACACCCCTCCTTTGGCGCCCTGCGCCGGGGCCCACACCTGGTGGCCCGTCCACCACAGTGCGGGGCTCTCGGTCTTGGCCTTGTCCAGCTTTGTTTCTTGGAGGCAAACCATGTCGATCTGCTCTGCTTTGACCTTCTGCTTTAGCTCCCGCCGCTTGGCCTACAGCGAATTCCTTCCCAGGCCTCTCACGTTCCATGTCATCAGCTTCAACCTGTTCGAATGCCTCACTCTCTGCATCTACCCATTTTTCTTCCTACACGACTTTATTATATCTTCCTATACTCCCTCACCTCCCATCTGTTCTCTCCCATTCCAATTCCGTCTTCCTATTTTGTTGTCGGGGGGGGGTGTCATCATCCCAGTGACACCCCATAGGATAGTATATCTCCAACTCTCCCCTTTCCCACACCCCCATCCCTTTCTGAAAGTGCTCAGTCCCCACACGGTCTTCCGCCGGTAAGCGCGCGTTGGCAGTGTTGAGGATGACCATGGTGGTCTCATGGGCTATACTATAATCTTCCGATAGCGCCCTTGGACCGAAGACTTGGGCAATGCTCCTGTGGAAGTGCGTTTGTGTTATATGCTGGTACCCCAGTCACTCCATCCAATAACATCTGGACTCCATTTAGCGCCTGCCACAGGGCTAAAGGACATTGCATTCATTTTCTCTCAGGATGTCTTTAAGGTTTAATTGCACCGGCTCCTGACGTGGCCAGGTGGTCCCCGGGGTAGCCCCGTCCCTCTGCTGCTTCCTCCCCCTTTGGTGATCGTTCTCCCCATCTTCCTCATTGTGCTCCATTGCTGCTTGGTCCTCTGTCACTTGTTGTTCTTGCACCCTCCCTGATACTTCTTCTGAGTTTCACGAACAGCTGTGCTGCTTCACCGCATGTCCCTTCTCCTCCTCGCTCTCCCCCTCAGATCCTTCAGGTTGGTGCGCAAATCCCTCCCTTTTCGAGCTCTCTGAGCTCTCTGTACTATCCGAGCCTTTCGTGCACTGCTCATCCCCAGAGTCTTGGTTCCCTGTTGGCGTAACTGCCCCCTCCACTGGGAGGCCATAACTGGCGTCTTTGGGGGGGGAGGGAGGCCGATGGCAAAGGAGATATATCCCTCTTCCTCCCTTTCAGCAGGTAACGCGGCTCCTGCCCCTGTCCGTCTAAGGGGGACCGTTCTCTTTCCTGTGCACAAGCCGGCGGTGCCCGCCATTCGGGCTCCTGTTGGAACCCGTGCCGCTTATGCGTGAAGGCTGTTGTAGAAGAAGAGAAAGTCGGGACCGGGAGCATTCTGCCGAGGAGGAGCTTTTAGGCGGACCTGCGGTGACTTGCTTCTGCCTTCGCCGGTAGACTTTCGGTGTCCACTCACGCTTTAGCCTTTCAGTCACACTATGGGCATATCATACACTGGCCTTCCACTCACGTTATTTGTTTTTGATTCTTTGGATTCCTCCTGTGACCTCCCACTGCCTTCCCCCGATGTGCTTTTTTCGCTGCGACCCCCCTCCTGCCGGCAACCTTCCTTCCTCCCTTCTTCGCCTAAATTTTGGTCATCTGCATTGTTTCCATCTTCATTGCTTGCCGGGTTCTTCCCTTCCTTTGCTCCATGGTGGCCGTCGTTCTTGACGCGTCCTCTTCCTGTCTGTGCCCACTACCTTCCCCTTCTTTACCTCCTTGAGTGCAGTTCACCACTTGTCAACATACTTCCCGTTTTCCTACTCCTTCCACACTTTGACCATCCCCACTCAGATTCCCTCCCTTGGTCTCCGACTGTTTCCTCTTCCCCTGTTCATCAGCATCCGTGGTTTGGCCCTGCTCCTTATGTCCCTGTCTGCCCGGGTTGCTCCTCGCTCTCCCTCTCGCCTTCTTCTTTTCCTAACTGGCTGGTAATCGTTCCTGGTTCTTCCCTTTCCCACTCCCCACCGGGGCCCCTCTGCATCTCAGGCATGCCAAATTGCATTTCGCCCGTCCTTTTCCTCCAGCCCTCCTCCGCTCTCCGCCCTTTGATCTTCAGTTCCTTGTAACTCAGCTCTTCCTCTTGATCCCTCGTCTCCGTCTCCATCTTGCTCCCAACGGTCCTGTTGAACCTGTGCATGTTCAGCCTTCCGCTCCCCTCCCTCCAACCCACTTCCCCCCACCTCTCCCTTCTACAATTGTTTCCCCTCCTCTTCCCTCTTTGAATCCTCAGCCGCACCCTGGTTTTCCATATTTACTTCCTGCAACTCCTCTTTCACATCACCCTGATTTTTTTCGATTTCCTCCTCAGTCCGCTTCCTACTTGCCCCGCTGCCATTTTGCTTCCACCTACCTTGGCCACTGCTTTCTTGATCTGCCCCCACCGACTCACCTCCCATTCGGCCCTTCTGCTGTACGTTCACCGGTTCCTTTCCTTTCATCTTTGATTGTCTGACCACTGGTGGTGACTGTTCGGCCGGCCGTTTACGATCTTCGCTAAACAGCCATTGCGGTTCATCCGTTTGCATGGGATCGTCTGCCCTACCTTCCCATGCAACATTACGCCGTGGGCCCCCCCTACGTCTCACTCCCCTCCTCGTTCTTTCCTCTCTTTCCTTCGTCCTCACCTTCTCTCTCTGCCCTCGCTCTGCCGCCCTACCCTCTGCCCATATTGCCGTGTCAATCTGGCGTTCCAAGTCGACCCAGGCTGCTCTCTCAACTGTAGGGTCCGACTGCAATGTTGGATCCATTGCACTTCTTATCTCCCTTTGTTACAGCTCCTGCACTGTCTCTGGCCTCGTCAAGCACCGCCCATTGAGTCCTAGGTGTCCATGGGTATGGCATACTTCACAAAACGGTGTTTCGCTTGTAACAACTCGGACCTCCTCAAAGCTATACGGGCCAGTGGCAATTGCCACACTGTCCTTGAGCGGGTTTTTCAGGGGACCGTCAATTACATACCTCGTAAATTGTTGCTCTTCCTCTGCGAAGTCCTGCATGCTAGCAATTGGTCCGAAAAAGAACTCAATCGCACCCGGCATCCATTTGGCCACCAGCAAAGATGGCTTGAACCGTCTCCGTCTCTCTGCCATTTTGGCTGCTGCGATTTCCGCTGGCAATTTCCATAGGTGGAGGGTCACCTCTCCTTGCACTCCTGCCACATGCAGATGTTCAGCCTTCCACTCGTTTATAAGCCAGTCCCTAAGCTCCACCGTGGGTGCAAGACAGGTGATGATCGTATCCCTTCAGTATCTATGTCGCCTCTCCACGGTCCCCTTCCCATCGTCCATGCTTCCTCTATGTGTCGTGCCCATTCTCGTTTGGTCTTCCGCGGCCATTCACTTGCTCCCTCCGGCAATTTGCATGCAACCGTGTGTGCTCTTACGTAAGTGTTCTGCAGGTACATAACCTCATTCGTCGGCCTCACCATGCACACTCCGTTGTATCCAGCATACTCCACCAAGCCAGGCCCTGCCACCAGCTGGTGGGTCAAGTAGGAACGTCGCAGTATCTCCATGAGGCGCCGCCGCTCGAGATGCATACCCTCCATCTTAGGCCTCACTATTTCCCTCCTTCCCTATAAGGTTCACTTCCGTAATGGTTACATGTCAATATCTTATCCTCCGCTAGCCGATTCGTCCCCCACGCTTACCGGTTCCTTCCGTTGCCGAGCGTTGACCCGAGGACTTCTGCGCTTTCCACGCGAGTTCGGCCAGGCCGATGAACTCTTTGTAAGTTTGGTGTGCAATTTAGCCGTCGGCTCACCCGGAGGAGCTCTGAAGCCTCGCTTCTTTCTCCCGCCGTGTTGTTTCCTCCTACCATTAGCCTCCCCCCCAGCCTATTTCGTATTCATGTCATATTTTCCCTCCCTCTGTTGTCTGCTTCTTAACCCAATCCTTCTTCATGCGATGTCACCTGTGCCCCTCGAGCTTCTCACCTCAGCCCCTCTCCAGTTCCCTCCTTCTTCTCGCTGTTCCCACTCACTCTCGTCCTTATTTGCCTCACTCTCCCCGCCCAGGTGTCGTCTCCTCCTTTCAATACCATTCAAGGAGCCTACCCCCCTCCCCCTCTGTCTTAAATCCCATGTCCCTCCCTCCCTCGTCTTCCCTTACTCGTCCACGAGCGTAGTATGTCACCTCTTTTTCCCCATGTTCTGTTATCTAATTGCCGCAACCCATCACTACCTCTACGTTGTTTCAACTTAGTGCGACCAGTCCGTGATGCGTCGCTGACCATCTCCACGCCCGCCTGTTAAACCTCAACTATGCCGGCGGGCGATCCCATCTGCGGTCACCAGACAACAAAGGGGACACACAGCTATTCTGCACAATGGTTTGCTCCCTCCCTCGCTCTTCTTCCCGTCCCCTTACTTGTGCGCGCCAGGCCGCCACTTGTCCGCCACACTCCCAGTCTCTTCTTGGTCAGTCGTCGTGCAAAGCATCCTGGCCCATGTCCGCGTCCGGCCGTTGACCCTCAGCTATGCCAGCTGACCGTCCCGTCGGCCCTCAACATGGACGAAGGAGGCGTGCAGCTATGCCACGCGCAGGTTCCTAACCCTATCCCCGTCTCTACGTTGTTTCAGTTTAGCGCAAAAAAATAGCTCAGCACTCTACTCCTGGCATTGTTCCTTCTTCTTTTTTATGCTTTTTTTTTTTTTTTTTTTTTTTTTTTTGCACTGGACTTGCCCGGGATCCTGACAGGGACTTTGCTTGGACCTGGCCCGGCCGGGGCCGCCGGGCCACCCGTGTCAACCTGAGGCAACCGGGCCACCCGGCTGGTAGCCCAGATTGATTTGGGTTTTTGATTGAATTTAAAAGGGCCTTTACCCGATATAGGCCTCAGGCCTTGTAAAAATAGAGCAGCACGGGCCTTGTAAAAGTAAAGCATTGTGAAAAGGTTTCTTGCCAGGGCTCAGAAACGTGAAAACAGGTCAAAAGTCAAGTTCTCTATCAACAGGCACATCTAAATCTAAGGCAAAGGGCATTATCAAAAGACTTACCTGTTCACCAGGAGATGTGTATGTCATGTCTGTTCGAGTAAGGGTGTGTCTGTACGTGTAGGCAGTATACCTGTTCGTGCAATGGAAAGTGCCTGTTCAAGTAGTAAATGTGTCTGTTCGTTTAGAGTTGTGCCTGTCCGAAAGTGAAGTCAGTAGGCACAGTCCCAGTTCTGGTCTAAGTCAAGGGGTCAGTCCGGATCCAGACTTTCAAGTCCAAATCCAGGCCGAAGTGCCTCAGCAGCAGTTGAATCTCATTGGGACTGTACCGGGACACATGCAATGCAGGGTCTGGGACAAAGGGAGAGGCTGAATTGAGCCAATGCAGACCCAGCGAGGAGTGGCCAGCACTATAAAAAGAGCTGCCTGCCTCATTCTTCGCCAGATCTCCACTGGCTGCAATGCGTGGAAGTGCTGGTGCACTTGTGCGCTGAGTCAGGAGGAGCAGCGCTGGAGG
>BFEA01000054.1:2265148-2276242 GCA_003427395.1 Chara braunii
CGTGTATACACACATCACGGTTGCTTCTTCTTCTTCTTCTTCTTCTTCTTCTTCTTCTTTTCGCATCTGCGATCAGCGCACCGCACAGCGCACTTCATGTATGCGCCGCAAGTATGCTTCAAACCTTTATGGTTGGGAGACCCGAGTCGGCAGCATTGATTACCTCCAATCTAGAAGGATGTACTTCCCCTCACCCCTGCCTAAGTTATCCTATTGCTACTGACTTGACCTTCCCTGTGCGCGGTTGTCGCTGGCCTTCTGTCTAAACTAAAATACCTCCTGCTCCTCTCAGCTATTTTGCTGTCTTATGCGTGCGAATCCGGAGCGCTGTGTTGCTGGCCTTCACCTCCACTCTCTCTGTGATGTACCTAAGCAAGCTTCAAAAAGGAATAAAAACGAGCAAACAAGAATCCCAGAAGTCACAGGCTCTCAGCAAGGGGGCTGCCCTCTGTCCTTCTGCCCTGATTGCTAAAACCCTAGACCCTCTGAGGGCCGAGTGCAGATGACACCTGCGCTCGCCGGAGTACTTTCACCTCCCGAGCTAAAGGGGACTGCTGTGTACTCTCTTTCTTCTGCCTTGTGGAGGTCGGTCTGACGCCACACTTGCTTGTCCCCCCTATCATGTTCCTGCTGCATTCCTTTCCAGTATCAGCCCTCGATACTAATCGGAGAAAGTGGTTTTCCAGCACTCCAAGCCTCTCCCTGCCGAGGGCGTTTTGTACGAATTTGTTGATGAGGTCTGTCCTGATGTTGGGCTCCTTCTTGATTTGTTGCCTGGCTCAATGCCAGTGCGTGTGATATTCAGTAAGTGGTGCCTGCTTGAGGCCCGACCAGGCCTCCTCAAGGGGGGTATCCTGGGTGTCAATTGTCCCCTTACACTTGCGCTTCCAGATTGACCATAACTTCAAGGGCCGAAGGCTTAAGTCTCCTGTAAAGCGCGAGTAATCCATCATTACATAATAACACATAAAAACTCAAATAAAATACACATAACCAAAGGATTGCGTGAAATAAGTAAATTGATCTAATTGAGGCAATTTTTTTTTCACCTTTTTGTTGTTTTTCTCATGGTTGTTCCGGACCCGGACAACCGGACATCCAGATGTTATGAACATGATTGTCCGTTGAAATTTTGTCAACACTCACTCGTAGGAACTCCCATACAAGCCCATACATGCACAGAAGGAAGGGGAGAGGTAGTGGAGTGTCACACCACCCAACAGAAAGAACGCAGCGGAAGACTCAGATGAGCGAAGTGATAGAACACACAAAACTGTGGATTCTCTCCACACAGGTCCCAACAATCATTCATAGAAGACAACCGAGTGATCACAGCGAGAAATCAATGAAGAGATGACAACTCAAACACTGTATTACAACTGTTTATTAAACTCAGAGCATCGTTTTCCCTGAATAACCTCAGAACCCTGCTGCGCTACCCTCAGAGGGGTAGTGCCTCAACCCCACACACTCTGGACAACTAAAAATAGCACCAGAACCCCAGGTAACACCCAGCACCACCCTGACATCCAACTCAGTGGCCTGCGCCAAGATGAAACAGGCTCCCAGAGCCAATCGCCACTCAGGTGACGAGGAAGAAGCTCAGTGCCAACAGTCCCTGATGAAGATGAAGTCCGGACGATGATAATCTCTGAGAAGATGCAGCTATGGCTGCATCACCACTGGGACCCTACTCCTGAGGAGGGTCAGCAGTGCACCACGTGCTCCAACGCATCAGACCCCTGATAGCCCCAACCGCTTTGACTCCCAGAGAGTCAGGGCGGACAACACTGACCCCAGTTTGGTTAGCGCTCCGAAGGTTTGGCTATGACCGCCGTCTCCCACGCATGTATCAGTCACTACGACCTGATGCCGCGTGCGCAGCAACTTCCACCACGAAGTGTCAACTGCCAAAAGCCCTGGACCGATTCTCCCAACCTATCTATACTCTACCCTAGCCTAGACTCGACCTAGACCGGACTGACTGACCGACTGGTACCGTTTCTGTTTCGGCCCTTAGGGCCTCTCCCTACCAGGCTATAGGCTATAGGACCGTCTATCATCGTAGGCATTGGGCCTGTCTGTCCTAGGGGTAGCCCGGGTCTGCTATTCGCAGTTAGGGTAGCTGTAGGAAATTCAAGTTAGTACGGGGCCCATATTTCCTATATTTACAAATATGTTCCTCACGAATTTTCCTCACATGTAGGTCTCTGGGTTAGCCCCCAGCCAAACAAAATTGTGAATCTGTCCCTACCTATGGTACAGCCTCGTCAGAGAGGCTACAGGCAACATGGAACCAGCAAGTCATTGCAGACCTACCCTCCCCTGGAGCGAGGACCTCCCAGCTAGGGGCGTAGGCATGCAGAGCGTCGAGGGATGATCCCTTTCTGCGCAGCCTCGTATTTGAGGACAACATACTTTGCTGTTTTCAGAAGTTCCTTGCGAGTGAACCAGCGGTCCTCAGTATGGGGCTGGTAAAGAAACTTCACAAGGTATTCCTTATCCGGGCCTGTACCATATTCATCCTCCATTGATTCCACCTCGTACCCCTTCCCAGGGATAGGGGGACCAAACCGAGGAGGCCTGTCTAGAAATGCATCAGCTGGGGTAAACGACAGCAACTTGGATGCATGAAAGACAGGGTAGGTTTGTAGATGCAGTGGGACGTCCACGTGATAAGGTGGCCCGAAAGGGTCAGCTCCCACTGTATCCAAAACCTGCCATGGACCCATATAACGCGGCAACAGCTTGGGCGAAATGTCCTCCTCTCACGATAGCTCAGAACTGAGTACCCAGACCCAGTCACCAGCGCGAATGGGGGATGGTCGATGATGCTTGTTAGCCTGCTGAATCATAGCCTTTTGGGCTTTGAGCAGGTTAACTCTGGCTTGTTCGATATCCCTCTCGTACTGTCTGGTGAATGCTGCAGTCCCAGGAGTCAGTCTGGGGGTAGCCTTATCGATGATATCATTGAGAGGCTGCCGTGGTTCACGTCCCCAGTGCAACCGATAAGGGGTGAACCCTGTGGAGGAGTGTACATACGTATTGTACACTAGCTGTGCCCGTCCTACGTGGAGATCCCAGTCCTGCTGATCAGGGCTGATCACAGGACGTAGCAACTAAAAGAGAATCTGGTTCATCACTTCAGCCTGCCCATTGGCTTCAGGATGACGACCAGATGTCATATTCAGTCTAGAATGAAGGTAGTCCTTACAATAGGACTGCCATTCATTGCTGCAAAAGCGTGGATCTCGGTCGCTGATGATAGAGGTGGGTGGCCCATGGTGTGTAACCCACCGGTCAGCGAAGGCCGGTTGGACGGTCGGGACTCTGGCTTCCTCTGGCAGTGGAATGAACTCTGCATATTTAGAAAACCTGTCCACGCATACCATGCCCTGATGCATACCGCGAGTAGTCATCCTCCCCAGGTCAGTGAAATCAATAGACATTGACTGCGCAGGCGCATCAGGGATGGGAAGCGGCTGCAGTAGGCCAACGGAAGGTCGACGTGCAACCTTGTTCCTTTGGCACAACTCACATGTTTCAACATAGTACAGCAGGTCAGTCCTCATCTCTGGCTAGAAGAACCGCTGCGACAGGGCTGCCAGCGATTTTAAGGCCCCAAAGTGGCCGCAAGCATCATGACACTCAGACATCATGAGTGTTCTCAGTTGGCGGTCCTGGGGAATGTATAAACGCTCCTCTCTTCTGCTGCAGGTGTACAGCAGGCCTGAAACCAGTAAGTATCCTGGTTCAGATGCAGGATCAGTCTGTAGATTCCTGACTGGACCCTCCAATCCGGACACCGGACACTGGACTGTCTGGATCAGGATCCGGACGTCCGGTTGGTAACCATGTTTTTTTTCGTGATTGTTCGCCAATTTCTTTGACTACGGTAGTCAAAAATTTTGGATTCATTTTTTAGATTGATATCATTCTCAATTGACTGTGAAAAACGTTTCGGTTAGACATGTTCTGAACTTCTGAAGAATGTCGTGCTTCAAACTACATCATCCACAACCCACTTCTGAAAGAATTTCACTAATTGTGCTACGGTCGAACGCTTGCTACGTACACACAATACAACTTTTCTTTCTCAAAGGCACCTTTTGCATTGATATGCTTCCGATTCAATGTAGTATCAATAGCTATAGCAGTCTTACCTGTTTGTCTATCTCCAATAACAAGTTCTCGTTGACCATGACCTATTGGAACAAGGCTATCCACCGCTCTTAATCCTGTTTGCATTGGTTCATGCACAGATTTACGTGAAATAATTCCCGGAGCTTTGACTTCTCCACGTCTTCGCTCTACAGCGCTCTACAGCGCCTAAAGCACCTTTTCCATCAATAGGGACTCCTAACGCATCAACAACACGACCCAACATAGATCTTCCTACTGGAAAGATGGCCAAAAAATCGTTGTCAAACATGGCTATCTTCTCTTTTTTGGTCGGCGGCCGGTCAAACACAATGGCCCTTTAGGGCCCAAATTTCCCACGTTGTACTAATTTATTTACAGAGCTATGCATACACACTCTAGGAATACCTCAGGATAAACACCCATCCTAACAACTCCAATTACAAAAGCTAAAAGCATGCGAAGCAATGAGTTTTTTTTCAATTAAAAAAACAACAACCATTTTTCCAACCCTTCGGGTTCCTCGAAGCCCGTGAGAAGGGCTAAAGGATTGTTTGTGAGTGGCTTGCTGGTGACAGAGTTTCAGAATTCACTGGTCTTTTGTCACGCCTGGTCTGCCTTTGGGCATTGCAGCAGAGAATGGAGAATGTCTTCTGCTGCTCCGCTGTGGGAGATTTTACAAGTCGTGCTGGACGCTAGGCCATTCATTTGGGACCTGCGTTCACTGAGGCACTTATTGACCGGGAGGGTCTGGTAGGTTATAAGCCATTGCATGCTTCTGATCTTAGGACTGCAGATGGCTAGAACGGCTTTCCAAGGTAAAGCAGGCAACCCCCCCAGCCCCCCAGGCATGTTCCTCTCCCACTGCTGATCCAATGTGTCATGCACATTTGCAGATTGTCGTCTGAGACGGTACCCCAGTCTCATGGAGTAACTCAGGATGTTAATCCTTCGTTCGACCCTACCCAACCTGGTGGGCAACTTCCAGGCCCATTCGGCCGGGTCCAATTCGAGGTCCTGCATGGGCGTGGAAGGTTCATACACCCTGTAGTCTTCGTCCTCAATGACCCCGGATTTTATGGAGGGGATGGAGTCTGACTGCCACCCACACCTTCCAAATTTTATCGACTCGGCTGATCGTCTGACCCGGCTGCTCTATGTCATACATTCCCATTACTCCCCACTCCACCCTCGACCCCTCCTTTTTTATCAAGGACAGGGTTACACAACGGGGTTCCTCCCAAGTCCAGGTGGCCCATTCGCCTGTCACCCAGGTCAGCTGCTGTGTGAGTAGCGCAGTCCATGCCGGAGGGACAGAAGCAGAATGTCATTCAGGTTAGATTGCAGGTTGAAAGAAGAGGAAGAGAAGGAACGCGATACGAATGGAGGAAAAAGACCAGAAGGGGACTACACAGGCGGGGAGCATCATTACCTCCAGCTAAGAAGGAGAAAGGACAGAGGAGAAGGGAAGGAAGGAAAAACACGGAGGCAAGGGCGACACTAGACATAATACCGACATCTCAGACCTAAGAATAGTAAGGAGGAGGAAGGTCACGACAAGCATCGCCCAACCAAGCCTTAGGCGCGGCACCCTCCTTTTTTTCCTTGCCCGGAGAGTCCAAGAGGAAGGAATCTGGCCGAGTATAGGGTCGAGAAGGAAGCGAGCTCGGAGAAAAGAGGGAAGGGAAGGCGAGAGAGGAAGGGGGGTACAAGAGGGAAGTAGGAACGCGGAAGAAAAGTGAGGACCAAGAGAGAAAGGAGTGAAACACCCATCGAAAGGCGCGGATCATAGCGAGGGCGGAAGCGACAAGGATAGCGAGTGGGAGAAAAGGACAAGGAAGTAACGAGGAAGAAAGAAGCCAACGGAAGGCTAGCAAGGACTATCGAGACCAGAACCAAACAAGGTTAACTCGCCCACCCACTCCCATAACAAACGAGGTAAGATTCCAGGG
Organism: Chara braunii; assembly: GCA_003427395.1. NCBI lineage: Eukaryota > Viridiplantae > Streptophyta > Charophyceae > Charales > Characeae > Chara > Chara braunii. Next base: position 2,271,241 of record BFEA01000054.1, read on the forward strand.
AACACCAACACAACACCCATTCCCGGAAATAAACGGCGGCAAGGGAGCTTCGACATAACGGGAGGAAAGAAGCAAGAGAGGGGACAAAAGCAGGTGGAGGAAGGGTGCACCMGCAGAGGTCAGAAAGTAAGGTCTAGSTACCAGGAGTTAGGCCCCGCAACGGGGAGGCGCTGAACACAGGGGTAGAAAGCGGGATCAGAGCGCGGGAACTAAAGCAAAGGACACGGGAGAGGAGGAAGAGAGCGGGAGAGCTAGGAGGAAGGGGAGAATAGAGAAAAAGATCACGGCTGCAGGCAGAGGAGTCTACAAAATAGCGAGCGAGGGACAGGAAGAGGAGAAGGGTAGGAATAGACCAGATAGGAAASGGTGAATCATACACGGACARGAAGACAGGGGAATGAGCAGCGCATRAGGACTGGTAGGGGGAGGCAACGAGCCAGTGCAGGAATAGACAGCAAGAAGCAACACGATCAAGTGTGAAGGTTGCTCACCTTGCAGTAACCATTATTCCCCATTACTAATCATCCCTCCTTTTTCACTCTCTACACAACAAGCCATCGCGGTTACTCAATTAGTCTTCAACTAATTATCTTGAATTTTAACATTATGAAATTTAATGAAAGTTTAATTTAACTAAATCAATTTAATTTAATTTAATTTTACTTAATCGATTCATTTTAACATTATTTAATTTTTCTTTAGTAAGTAACACCCAGAAGCCATTATTTCCCATACTATTCATTCCCCYCTCATCATTCCGTTCACAATAGGCCATCGAGAGGATTCCATTATTCCCTAATTAKATCTAACAAATTGCAACTTTATCTATTAGAAAATACTCTTTATCCGAATAAAAATATTGTTCACCTTAATAGACCGTTAACCTTCGGTCTTAGAAATAGGATCTCACACCTGGCCGGTGTAGCAAACTGTTCAGGGACGCCTCACCCAGGACAATAGGACAGTCTCACTGTCGAGACCCCCACCTTGGCGCTCCTCAGGAAACGACGGTTATCGCCCAGGCCCTGAGCGAAGGAGGGGACGGGGATACAATCCATCACCTTAGATAGTTGTGTGAAGAACAAGACAAACGTAAAGCGATTACTCTCTCTCCTCACGTCCCCCAGAGACGACACCAACTCTCACCCACGCCTTCCCCACAGACAAGCCCCTACCCGCTATTGGAACTCAGATCAGTTCACAGTTACTTCAGCACCCACCCGTTCGGTCACATTACAGCTCCTGCCGGACAGGGGGGAGAAGAAGCTCAGTGCAGCCCAAAAAGCAATAAGGCTAACGGCAGGGTTAACAGCAAGGCAGGCAGCGGCACAGGGAAAACACTGAAACAACCCATAGCCGAACATTACTAAGGGAAAGGAGGGATGGGAAAACACAGAGGAGGAAATGGCGAAGGAAGGCCTGGGAATGGAAACCCAGAACTGGTTGGCAGAGAAAACGAGGGTTGACATGATCAAAAGGACAGAGGTAGTCGATGATGGGAATGGGAGCAAGGAAGAGGTGGTGGTTTGGGAACACCCTCAGGAAGCATTACCGTGCCTGGATGAATTCTACTCCAAACATGCAGTGCTCTTCACCTTCTCCAAGAAGTGCCAGGAACTCAACAGAGCGGAAAAACTGAAGTGGCTGTGGGAAAAACTCAAAGGCATGGAACCGATCCCGGGGACAGATCCAAAAGTGACTTTTCACAACAGAGGAAGAAACACAGTCATGGTTGTACGCAAAGACGAAAAGCAGGCAGAATTTCTCAAACATAAATCCTTTACCTGTAATTCATCAGTAGTCTCAGTTTACTCCTGGGCTGCTTAAAGAACTCAGTCATCTCCCTCCAGGTACCCCCAATCACTGATGCAGCAGTACTTTTGGATCCAGTTTGACGGCGTACGTGAGGGACTCCATGGAGCTATCAAGGCAAGGCTACAGGAGGAATACAGACAGTTTCCCGTCATGGACTGGATCACCCCCACACCGGACTTCCTGATTCCCCAACACGATACCATGATGGCATGCCTGAACACCCAGGGCGTAGTCCCACCGCAGCTGCCGGAATTGTGGTATTTTGTGGTAAGAGGTCAAATGGTGAAAGTCACAGTGTCGACCAAAAGCAACCCACAATGCTTCAAATGCAGACAGAGAGGCCACATCGGAACGGAYCCGAGATGCCCCAAAAACGCTGACTTGGCAAAGAATAGAGCGCTGAAACAAACCAGCCTAGAGGAAGTGGAGGGAGAGCCAGGCTTCTGGTTTGTCAGAGACGCCAGGTACATTGGATGGGTTTTCAATGACAACCTGGAGACGCCAGACTGGGTGTGGATCTTAGAAGGGGAACCCACCCCGAGACCAGATATCTACCCCCCGTCGGATAGCARCWGRCAGACCAAGAATATCRGTAAGAAATCACCCAAAATCTTCTYCACCGATCAAGTACTGAACAAGGAAAGGGTACAGGAGGAGAGGAGATTGAGAGACTTGCAAATGGATTTGGACGTAACAGGAGAGTTGGCAGAAAGAAGGAGGTTGGAATCAGTAAGACAAAGGAAGGAGATCGATGGATCATCAACCCAATCGTTGAACAATGCAACAGACATCATTCAATACACACGCAAAGGAAACACAAGCGCAGAACAGGGAAGAGGAACAATCACAGAGGATGTGGAAATGACCGAAGACAAAAGAATCGGGGTCAAAAGAAAGGGTGAAGAATTCACAAAAGAGGACGCCATTGAAAGAACAGCGAGGGAAGAGGCAGGAGATCAGGAGGAAGACGACTGGGAGAACAGACCCATTGAGAAAATCAAGGAATACATTCTCTCAATGAAAACACAGCGGGCAAGCATGTTCRARCTGCACATGGCTTACGTGAGGGAAGAAGTTAAGGCAAGATGCGACGACATCCCACTCACAGAGAACCCATACGAAATACTGGGAAGGGAAGAAGAGATGACGGAATATTATGCTCAGCAATACAGCAGGATCAAGAGGGAACAGGCAAGAAAACAGAAGGCAAAGGAGGCAGGAGAAGCCCAAGGARCAGAAGGGGGATGGAGAGAGGACAGGTACAAGATGCCTGAATTGCCTGAGACCTACAACAAGAGAAACAAAGAGGAGGAAAAGAAAAAGGCAGCAGCAAAAGGGGGCAAGGGGAAAGGAAACAAGGACCAAAGGGGGACCAAGAGGGGACAGGAGGAGGAAGACAAGAGAGAATAACCCGGGAACACAGCAGGAGCAGGGCGAACAAAACAACGAAAGAGAAACTCTAATGGTGCAAGCAAAAGTTCTGGAGGCACAAATCCAAAGGCTGGCAGACTTGAATGAGGAAATGAGGTTGAAAACAGTCACGGTAGGCGCACTGAATGATTGCACCCAATCCGAATTTTGGAATAGAACAGCAACCATGAGCAAAACCCTCCTTCCCTCGAGAACAATCTTGGCAGTGAGATTTGACATGCAGGAGGAAGAATGGCAGATCGCCACGGCAGCTAACTTTGCCCTCCCCAGGATAGAAAAAGGACAAAACTTGAAGGAGAGACTCTCTTTTACAGTCTCAGAAGAAGAGCCCTTCAAAACGGGCCTGCTGGGGGAAACCTTGAGGGAACCAACTGCAGGAGGAAAAGGGACASAAAGCATAGAAGGAACACTGGATGTAAGACCATTGGTCSCCATCTACAGCCCTRGAACCACCRTGAAAAGCACCCTGCAATGGAGACCTTGGTGGCAAATCTCGCAGCTTCCATACACAACACTCGGTACGGGCGCCTTACCAGAACTTCCAGCAGCAAGTTTGGCAATTTCCTTTGCCAACCGGTTTCACAAGTTGAGCCAAAATGAGTTGGGCAACCTGCTACAGACCCTGCAGGAAGAGGGGGAGGAGGCAACTCTGAGAGGGGACCGGATCAGCCCACTCCCCCTGAAATCACCCACACCGCTCAAACCTGGGACCTTGACACACTGAACCATGGAAGCAGGGGAGGATCGAAATRAAGGGGGGGAGAAAGAATATAAAAAGGCAAAGAGAAGGGCAGAGTTGGACATAAGATCATGGAACGTACACGGTCTAGCCCCATTTTATCAACCCCTGCGAAATGGTTCAGCCTGACAGCCAACATCAACTGGTTCGATAATGAACCCCCTGACATAGTCTGCGTTCAGGAAACCCACCTGACTAACTCGGAAGAGCATCAGAAGATACAAACAGAGATGGTAAGAAAGTTGCGAAATGTGTGGAGAGCAGAATGGGTCAGTAGCCCTAACACAGCCTCAGCCGGGGTACTAGTCCTCTTCAATAGCAGAGGCAAAGCTCGGGAACACCTAAAAACAGGACAAGTAACTAAGGACCCAGTAGGCGGTAGATGGATCAAAATAGATCTCTCGCATCAACAGGAAGAGATAACGTTACTCAATATATACGCCCCAAACACAAACACCCAAAGGAGAGAACTCGTGGAAACGATCAAGCAAGAATGTCCAAACCATCAACACATCATAGCGGTAGGAGACTGGAACGCAACGTTAGATCCTCGCCTCGACAAAATCTCCCACGCAAGGGAGGGTTACGACGAAACGGAATCTCTTACGATGCTAGACCTCATAATGGAGAAGAAGTTAATAGACCCGTTTAGAACAAGACACCCAGATGCTAAGCGATTTACTTGTACGAGAAAGACCATACAGGGAAGGGTAGCCCTCTCGAGGATTGACTATTTCCTAGTCTCGGACTCATTAGCAGGCGCGGTTCTAGGATCAACTATATTTAGATACCCCTACTACGGAGGTTTCGACCATAAACAAATAGGTCTACTACTGAATTTCGGCCTAGATAACGAGCCTGGGAGAGGCTTCTACAAGGTTAACAACTCCCTATTAAGGCTGGAAGGATTCAAGAACGCCGTCAAGCAAACTTGGGAGAGACACACGCCCAAGATGCAGGGTGAAAGTATACTCTCACACTTTGGAAGAGCCTTACGGGAGGTTAGCAAGGAGCTGA